>JAMAKE010000035.1:7062-308655 GCA_023628695.1 Nectriaceae sp. PG4201 | reverse complement strand
TCCGCCCCTCACCGGCTTGTCTATGGGAGAGCGGACGGGATCCCGAATTCTCCAGTGGGTATGGTCGTATGTGGTAGGATAATGATGCAATGATGATTATATGGGACACTGAATGGTGATAGAAGCTCCACCCGTGAGGTAAGTTGGGTGAAGTGGGTGTGAAAGAGCTACTCCCCAACTGGCTAGCAGGGTCCCAATTGGGTTGCTGATGACTGATGCTTGAAGCGAATTCTGTATTACAGTACCTTTACTGTGGAATGAGGAGAAGCTGCTTGGCGATATGAGTCGATTGGAGAGTTGGCGATATCCATGGTGAGTTGGCCATCATCCTTCGTCGTGTGTTACGTCATTGACTCCTGAAACAAGACAGGGTGGGATGTGGGGGCTAAACGACATGCAAGGACCTGAGCCCAAATGTAAACGGCCAGACAGCAGTAATGATGGGAATAAAGTTATAGATATCGGCTTAATGGCTGACAGCCGGCATGGATGGCCTTGTGCTTATTTGCTTTTGGCCATGTCAGATCATATCGCGATCACGCCGGGCCCTTCATGTATCTGGGGGAGATTCCAGGGGCACCGGCCGCTTCAAGCTGTTGGTCTCTGCAACATCTGCCATTGGCGAAGTTGCATCTCGTATCTAATGTTGTTTCGTGAATCTGGGTCTGGCCTTGCACACTTTGTGTCCGTTTCATACAGCCTCAGACATGCCGTGCCAACATCGTATCGTCGTCTCTGTTATTGCCCGTGATGTTGGTCGAGGTCCCAGTTTCAACTCCAATGCAGCTCCACGTCCCGAACCGAGGGGCTGCATGCTGCCGTACTTACAGCAGACTCGCCCCCCACTAGAAGGAGAGTGGCTAATAAGAGACGAATCAACCACGCCAGAAAAGTCTGTCGCCTCAGCATCAGCCCCCCCTGAATCGTTGCTGAATCGTTCAGTGGCTAGTGAAAAGTCGTTGCAGCGAGTAGAAACCGCCCTGCACCTAACACTAGCTGCAGCACCCTCCCAGGTGGGCACATCCATGAATCAAGAAATCGTCGACCCACGGCCCAATCAGAGGCGACGGATCGTAACCCGCCGCGTGGAAACACCTCAATGCATCCACCCTGTTCTGGGAAAGCAGGGAAGCGTGTCGCTTTTCTGTGCCTTGTTTATTTCTTCATTTTATCTACGATCCTCAATCTCGCTTCCTGTTAACCTTCTCTTATCTTAAAACTCTGGTCGATCCGTCCTTTCGTTTCTGTTGTCGGCCGTGTGGAACTGTGAAGAAGTGAAGTGGTGCGATTCAGGACATTCGCTCGGACACGGACTTGTGCAAACATTATCACCACCTGTCGTTTTCAATTTCAGATGCGCCGAAGAGCTTGACGAGAACTTCATCCATCTATCGCAATCGCTTATCGGAGAGAATTTCACTCGCTTTGGTTCAATATTCGAACAGCTACTGGATACTGAGACATCTCACTTAGACACCTCGAAACAGTCTCACTCATCGCAACCATGCGCTGGTCAGCAATTGGCGCCGCGCTCTACGGCTTGGCTTCTTTAGTCCAGGCCATTGATCCTATCGAAGTTTCCGGAAACAAGTTCTTCAACAAGGATGGTTCTCAATTCTTCATCAAGGGTACTTCAATCTCTTTCACGGGTCAAGCCGACATCAATACTGACCAGGAAACCAGGAATCGCTTATCAGCTGCGACCAGATGATCCTCTCATCGACGCTGATCAATGCAAACGAGATGCTACATTGATGAAGGAACTCGGAGCCAACACAATAAGAGTCTACCATGTTGATGCTGAGGAGGACCATGACGGATGCATGAAGGCCTTTGCCGATGCCGGCATCCACGTTCTCATCGACCTCGACACTTTCACCACCTACATTCTCCCAGTAAGAACCACATCCTCCATCCTCACTATAAGCTTAAATCTAACACCTCCCAGACCGACCTCTACTGGAACCAAACACAGTATGACAGATACTCCGAGGTCATGGACACGTTCGCCTCTTACGACAACACCCTCGGCTTCTTCGTTGGCAACGAAAACATCGCCAAGAAAGAAGACTCCCCTGCGGCTCCCTTCCTCAAAGCCGCTGCCCGCGACATGAAAGCCTACCGCAACAGCAAGGGCTACCGTAAGATCCCCATCGGCTACTCCGCCGCCGACATCGAGCAGCTGCGCCCCATGTTGCAGAACTACCTGACTTGCGGCGGCAACTCGTCTGAGATTATCGACTTCTTCGCGTTGAACTCGTACTCATGGTGTGACCCCAGTACCTATGAGGACTCTAGCTATGATAAGCTGCAGGAGTACGCGACCAAGTTCCCGGTGCCGATCTTCTTCAGTGAGACGGGGTGCAACGTTCCTGGACCGCGGCTTTGGGAGGATATGGATGCTATCTTTAGCAAGCCAATGGTTGAGGATTGGAGCGGTGCTATTATCTATGAATGGATCGAGGAGCAGAACAACTACGGCATCATCAGCTACGGGCCCAAAGTCGACGACCTCACCCAGAACGACGGGACCGTGTTCGATGGCTACTCGCGAAAGGGCACGCCAACTCCCAAGAGCCCCGACTTCCAGAACCTCAAGACAAAGTGGGGGAGCATCAAGCCCACGGGCGTAAGCAAGGACGACTACGATGCCAAGGACGTCTCTACGCGCGCCTGTCCCACGTCCACCGAGGGAGGCTGGTGGCGCGTTGACGGCAACGTTGCGCTGCCCTCTATTGACGAGACACATACGGCCGACTTCACCCAGATCCCCACCGCGACTGCAGACCCAAGCGAAGATGCTGAGACTCCGGCGTCAACAGACAAGGATGACGAGGATAATGTGGCATCAGGGGATAAGCAGATTGCGGCAATGAGTGCAGCGCTGGTGGGCGTGATGTTGATCTTCACCGTCTGGCTCTGATCTGGCTATTCAATTCTCCAGTGATGTTGTTATTTTTTTTCTGGTTTATGCTTCTAGATACCCCCCCTTAATGGGCTGGCATACACGGTGCGGGTCACGCACATAGACGATCGCGTTTGCTTCTTGCATGGATGGTTGAACACTCAGAGGGTGTGACTAAGGGTAATATGGATGTTGGGTTGGCATGGGCATTTCTGCGGCGTTGAGTCGTCTTTAAGTGGAAATGAGTGCATGTAAGAATTAAGTTTGAAGAGTAATGAATAGATAAACGAATGAATCTATTAAAGATGACGATTTCTGAAATCCCGCGAATTGGCGAGACGAGGCTGCTTGGTGCTGGAAGGAATCTTCTGCAATTATTGGTAAAGGCTAACTACCTATCCAGAATGAATCCAAGAATACTCTTCTAAAAATTGATCGGCAGTGTTATAAACACTGTGAGAATGAGGAGTGTAGCGAAATGGGACGGAATAGACAAGGATGGGCACGCAACAGCCACAAACGCGACTTCTCCAAACTTGACGCCCGTGGATACCGTTCGAGGAGCCTGCGTCGGAGTATACGTTTCTGTAAGCAGTTTCACTCCCGACAATGCTTTGAGTCCTCCAACCGTGTCTTTGGTTCTTTGGTTGGTGTCCGGAGCGCTGAGACCGAGCGTCTGGTTGAAAGCTATGTCAGAGTGATCCTGCGTCTGATTCAAAGGCGAAACTAGGTGTTCCAGTGCTGAAAACGACAGCTTTGGGAAGTTTGCCGGGAGCGGCAAACTCTCCAAACATCCATTCGGGGAACATGTCGAGCCGTGTGGACAGCAACCGCCACCAAGCTCTCGGCTACATTGTGTCGTCTTTCCGATGCAACTGGGAATATGTTTCTTCGATACAATACACTCCTCTTCGTCGGCGCAGCAGTAGAGTCCGGAGGGCGACAACTTCGATTGGTGGCACAGCATTGTCGGTGGGCAACAGAAGAACTACCCGCTCTTGTTAGAACCATCTAACGCAAGATGAGTTGCACTCACCGGCTTAAAAAAGAGCTGACAGTCTTCCAACTGATCCCCGCAAGCTCGGAACGGCGGATGGAAGGGCGTATCCGCCTCGTCAATCTTTTCGGCCATCACGTAGGTCAAGTTGTCGCGGTCAATACCGATCTCCGCCCAATGGTGCTGCCCACGATCAACGAGGAAGATGATGGCGACGATGATGACTCCCATGACGGTGGCTGTGAGGATGCCCATGACGACGTAGCGGAGGCGATAGTCGTAACGATGATCTTTTTCTCCCCAAGGTGTTCGGGTGTGAGTAGGACATTGGGAGTTGTCAATCATGGCGACACGAGGGCGAAACATGTATCAATAGTATAGGGGCTTCAGGTAAGTTGTATTGAGGTATGTCGGCAAAGAATTAGGGCGAGCGTATGTGCGTGCGTAGTGAGGATCGCGAGAAAATTACGAGTCGAGGCGTCAAGATTCATCTCTGGAATAGGAATGGAAAGAGCACTCGTAGGCACATCTAGGGATGACTGCCTCATTACGAATTTCTGTAGATTCTAGTATGGGAGTATCTAGGCTGGGGAAGTCCCTTCACCAAATGATCCGGACTGCGGGTTGCGCTTTCTTGCCGCTGCTGCTGACAATCTAGAAGCTACGCAACTCTCCGTTTTCTTACCGGTCTCTACTTTTCCCCTGGAGGCCTAAGCATTGTCTTGAGCTGCCGTTTGTTAATCCCGATGACAAAATCGCGGACCCGCAGTCTGTGATTGTCTTTATTAATGGGATATGACCTTCAGACGAAAGGTATTGGAAACATGTGACCAGTGCGGGAGCTGATACCTTCGGATACATTGCAAACATGCATTCAATAGAGTGGTTGCGGAATGTTGCATAATGAGAGTCCTCTCCCTCAAGAAGAAAAGGTAGGATGCACCATAACCCATGAGAATTCAGGCAGTGCTGCAACTATATGCATCAGCGCCCTAACTGACAAAGATGGCGGTGATATTGCTAACAACAAGGAGGTATCGGATAGCCGTGGTCTCTTGCATATGAGCAAGTTTGGCGGAGAAGGGAGGTATCCATGCCCTACAGCAAGTAAAACATTAACGTTTTCTCAACTTCCTTGAGCGAACGAGTGTTGGTCCGGCCTGTAATGGCAATATGCTGCTAGCGGTGTTGTTGATCGCTCAGTGCGTAAGCTCGGATTTGCGAGTTTCGGTCCTCGCGAAATAACTACCGCTAATACTCCTGCTCTCCCGATACCGGCCCGTAGGTGTCGGTGCCGAATCTCATTATAGCTGCTAACCGAAGCTGTTCACCTGGAATTATACGCGCCTAAGACGTATGTCGCGTCGTGAAACTTGATTCGGTACAGCCTAGGCCTCGACTCGTCCTATCTACTACAACTTTCGAACATACTTAAGGTTATGAACACTAATCATTCAAAATATACGGCGGAGTAATGAGTTAGTTCGTATCCTTTCCGTAGTTTGCAGTAGTATTTAAGGTTGCTGGCCGTGTTGGCAATAATGTGAACCTATTGCCTGCATGCAGCCACCCAACCAACCATCAAAATGATGAGCCCAAGCAATCACGGAGCGAGGAGTATACGAGTATGCTGATAATAACCACAATGAAAGAGAGACTTTTGCAAACGTCTCCTCTTTCTGATCTCCAGTCCCACCTGGAAGCTTAAGCTTGGTCGTTTCCCTCTGGTGTTTGCATTCGGCTCCCAAGACAATCACCCACGATTCGTCCGGTCGTAACAAGAAAATTTTCTGATTCTTTAATGTTATTCTCTCAAATGCAGTCCTCCGGCCTCTCTGGCATCGCTATCTTGGTTGCCGTCGCAGCCGCCAGTAGCCTCCCCGGTAAGCCCCCATCATATCACCTCCACCACGCCTCTCTGACATCTATTACAGTCTCGGCTAGTGACGCCCATATATCGGACCATACCAATTTCACCAGTTAACACCCCCTCAGAGAGTCATCTTCTCCTCGCAAGATCTCACGCGCATCGCAGTCTCCTACGACCCCACACACACGATAGCCACTCCCGCCTTCTCACCGATAATGCGTGCTCCGATGGAGAGAACAGATTTCTCACCAGGCACGGAAAATACGGTTGGAAGACAGAGGCCGAAATGCCCTCTTACACTGGTGGCATCGACGCTATCATCTAGAACTCCTCTTTATGTGGTACTTGCTGGATACTTCAATATGGAGATAATACTGTCGCGGTCTACGCTATTGACCACGCTGCGTCGGGTTTCAGCGTCGAGCTACAAGCCATGGACTACCTCACCGATGGTAAGGCTATGGAGCTTGGTAGCGTGAATGGAAACGCTACCCAGGTAGATCTCACCAACTATGGCGGCATGTCAGCACCGCCACCGCTTGAGGAATTGTAGTTGATAGGTGAATATTTTGCCTCAGGCTCCGGACAACTTCTCCAGTCAGGATTGGGGTCGGGATCGAAGATAAAGTTAGAACTTCAGTTGCACGAAAACATGGCACAGCTTCATTCAAAACTTTCCAAGTAGAAAGAGTGCTTTCATACGACAATGCTATAAATGAATTCATAGCAATAACACTAATACAACATTATATTTCCCTACACCGGGTATAATAAGCATCCCCTATCCCGAACACCTCTCACTCCGTTCCGGAAAGACCAGTCTGATTACCACCGTCCCCACCGTGCTTAAAGTCCCTATCCTCCGGATAAGCGTTGCGAAGGGTCCTATTGAAGCATGTGACAAAAGAAACGGAACATTCCAGTCGCAATCTAGTCCATAGGGCTGAAATCTTCCACATATGGGCATGCTGGTGCCGCTGCTTCCAACGCGGCACGCTCAGAAACGAAACCACCGTTGGCAAAGATCATACAGAAAATCGAGAAAGAGGCTGAAGAGCAAGAACATGTCGAGATACTGGAAATAGTGTTTCGAAGTAGTAATTAAAAAGACGTATTGGATTTGTCAGAGAGTTGCCATAGAAAACCGTCGTTTTTTCAGTCAAAGTTTGTTGCCCTGTTCGAAGAAATTGCCACCTGCCCAGCCCCAATGAAGCTTCTTTCGTGATATATCGCTCCTAGGCTCAGTGCATGCATCCGCCAATCAGTTTAGCAAGGGCCTGAGGAAAGTTCCGAGGCCAGCACGTATTCAGGCAATCTAAAAGAAGGACGGTTTGGTGAGAACGCGATATTCGACAAAGTCCTCTCCATCGATGCTAATAATGGTGCCCTGAGAGACTAGCTTCCCCATAAAAGGCCCATTGGCCTTGCGTTCATACTTAATTCCACCATAGATCTTAGCATCTTCGGCGCCAGCTTTCATTCGGAGGCTTTCCTGTCGCGCCCAAACCTTATTGAGGCGCTGCATTTCCTCAGACTCGTGGAACCGCGCTCGACCGTTGGTGGTGGGTGCTGGTGTAGATGCGGCGGCATCAGCGGCGGCGGCAGCAGCAGCGTTTCTGGCAGCAGTCGCGGCGCGTTCGCGATTCTCCGCGTGACGGTCGGCCCGTCCCTGGGCAGCCTCTGCACGCTCAATCTCACGGCGAGCAAGCGAGTTGGTGCGCTGGAGAGGGTCGGCGCCCTGGCCGCGGTTGTTCACGACCGGGCGAGGCTCCGGCTCTGTGGGTGGTGCTTGTCTAAGAGGACGCTCAGCCCTGGACTCTACTCGGCGGCTCTGTCGGAGCTCATGACCCCCAGTGCCAGGCCTCGTAGTAGTCGTATCGACAACTTCAGTGTCGTCAGGGGCAATGTTGGGAAATGATGTCGTGGCAGGGCTCAAAGTTTTGTAGCCAGTACCAGTTCTCGCTTGCGCCTCATACACGGCCTTGGTCTCGTTTGATATCCTCTCTTCAGGAGTCTCTCCATGATCGATCTGCCACTGGCGAACGCGGCAGTATTCCTTTACCTCCACACGTGTAAGCGACTTCAGGTGGCTCTCAAACTCGACCTCTTCATAAGATATCCATAGAGCTCCCGCACCAACAGGAAAATTCCCATCCACAAACCGCCCATCCCGGGTCTCCCGCACGAGCTTGACACGAAACATGTCGTTTTGACCAAGTATTCCATACACGGCATGTCGATCTTTGGGATCGTTTTCACCAGAGTGCTTCCAATAACCGAGGAGAATCCGTGTAGGGCGTGTTCCCGGAAGAGGATCAACGGGGGATCGCGCAGGATGCGATGGTAGGATGCTGGTTGCCGCAGGCGGCTGCTCTTGAGGGACGCCATTGCTTGGTGCCGGATTAATAGCTGCAAAGCCTCCACTAACCTTTCTTCGCTTAGTATCTGACCGATTCGGTGTATATCCACCCTCAGGAATCTCAAGACCATAGGCTATGACGGGCACGTAGTTGTTGGCTGGTGCGCTGGGGTCAACAGTGGCGTTCTCTTTAGCTCGGCGGATGGCTTCTTTGACGGCTTCCTTCTCTGCAGCCTTCCGGGCCACATCAGTCTCCTCGGTAGCATCAGCCCGGAGTCTGACATATTCTTTGATCTGAAAGTGATCGAGGCCAATGAGATGGTCTGAAAAGACGATGCGTTCAAAGGTCACCCAACTTCCACCTGGACCGGGGGGCAAAGGGTAGTCGCTAGGTATAGGCTCGCCGGAAGTTGTGATTGGTTGAATTCGTGTTCGCAGGCGATCTCTCACGTCGATGAACCCAATGACGGCATGCTTTTGCTTCTCATCAGGAGCACGCGAGTCTCTCCAATAGCCAACAATTACTCCCTTCACACTGCTCAAACTCTGCCGAGGAGGCTTGGGCTTGACAAGGTTTACAGGAGCGGCCTTCTCTTCTGGTGCACCGGTCGGAATCTCGATTTTACTCTCACTAAGATCGTTAAACAGCGAAGTTCGTTTTCTCTTAGGATAGTGAGAGACAGCTGGCTCTTCAGCGTCCGCCATGACTTCGTCTTCGTGGTCAGAAATCACACGAAGTGGCGACGACTTCCTCGCCCCGTTGGCTCGAGAGCTCACTATGATCTCGTCCTCTAGTTCGTTGAACTCAACCCCAGATGGTGAGTGAACGGTGCTGTCTGGTTCGCTTAGCTCACTCTCAGCCTCGCCGTCTTCAAAACCGTTCTTATGGCCGTTACCGTTACCGTTCACCTGTCTTGATTCAGTTAGTCTTTGCGTGACAAGATATATGTGAAGGGAGTAGTCGTAGCTGGGAAAACTCCGATCCGCGACAACACAGTATATAATTTATCCAAAGTGATTACGCTTCGGCTGAGGTAGCGAATCAGAGTGGGGGAGGCTCATTTGTCTCAAGAATCACTTGATTAGAGACAATGGGGCTTGCGGTCGATGAGAGTGCGGCGGTATGGGGGACTAACAGTTGAGACCTGCTTCGAGTTTTGTGGATGAATAGTGTTGTAGGAATAAAAGTCGCAGCAGCGAATGAGGGGTAGAAGGAAAAGCTGAAAGAGACTTTGGCACGAGGAATGAATGTGAACGGAAGTGAGAATGAATCGGCAACGGTAGGCAACTGGCGGTGCAACGCAGTAGCGGGTAAGTGGCCCGGCCGAACCGCGTTGCACGACCCTGCCACCAAGAGACTGACTCAAATGAAGCCAGGTCACGGAATGTTCAGAAGTGGTTGTTCTCTGAGACAGTGCAGAGATACCCCCGAGCGCTCACTTAAACACTTTGAGGGGATTGAATTGGAGGCTGACGCGAGGGTGAAAGTTGATGGAGGATGTTCACCTAGGAAAGCGGATGAACGTGGCCAATCAGAATCCACCAAGTGCAGATGAGATCATGATAACGCGTTGTAGTTGTAGCGAGATAAGTTGGGCTTGGGGGTAAAGCGTGCAAGGTGATAGAATCCGATGGAAGGGCAACACTTGGCCTTAGATTGAGAGAAAGTGAATGATGGGGGTTATGTTGCGCCACAAGACAACAGGGTAAGAGCGATGGAGGAAATCAGGTGTGCGGTGAATAGCTGTCTGTTGACAAATCGGGACATGCCAACTAGGCCAAGAACCCGTAAGAAGCGGCAGGACAGGGCGTGTATGCGCTGTCAAAGGGTGTGGGGGAATGATGACAGGGTTCAGAGACACAGAGAGGGCATTGAGTGCATTGAATGAAGCAGACAAAATGAGATTGGGATGAAATCAGAGACTTACTTTGGTGGCGTCGGTTCGCTACGTGGTATTACGGGCTCTGCTGGTGTTGTTGACTCGGGTACTGTAGCAGGGTCGATAGCTGGAGAAGCTTTGGCAGGTTCAGCTACAGCTGGAGGGTTGCGCGCTGGTGAAGGAGCGCGATCGACGACTGGCGCAGAAACTAGAGCCGGAGGTGACTTAGACCCCCGATTTGATGGTGGCGATAGTACTGGTGCTGTTGCTCTTGCAGTTGATGCCGTTGTGGGGTCTGGCGTCGGGGGCTTTGCAGGGAGTGATGCTGATGTTGATGCTGATGCTGATGTTGATGCTGTTGCTGTTGCTGATGCTGGTGCTGATGCGGGTGCTGGAGCTTCTGCTGGTGCTAGTGCTGGAGCTGGAGCTGGTGCTGGAGCTGGTGCTGGTGCTGGAGCTGGTGCTGGTGCTGGTGCTGATGTGGGAGCAGTTATGGCTGATTGAGCTGGCGATATGGGCTCAGGTGGCGCAACTGACCCCTTGGCCTGTTCCGCCGCGACGCTATCCATGTCTGTCTGAAAAGCGATACGGAGAGCCAAGGCTAGATGCGAGTAAGATGCGAGTTCGAAGATGGGAAACTGGTTGATTACCCCCGAGTATCGATGGTCGCGTTGCGGCGCAGATGAACAAAAAGCAAGCGCAAAACCGATGCGCGTCGGAGTGGGAGAGCAGAAGGAATGGAAGATGGAGAATTCAGGACGGACACCCTGGTAGGCCGAGGATCTGAATTGCTGGGAATCTGGAACTGAAGCCCGGACCCAGAGCTAAAGCAAAAAGCGCAAATACAACTCGAAACAGCTCTTAGTAGATAACAGAGCGTTGAGAGCGAGCTGGCCGAGGCTTAATCGCGCTGGGAGGAGGGAACAGTGGAAACGGCCCAGTCACGACGGTTTCGCGACAAGGTTTGGCCGAGATTTGGATAGACAAGCCCCAGGACAATGGCGGTTGAAGGAAGGGAAGTCGGGGGAAGGGGGGAGAGGATGGGAAGGAACGGAAAATTTAGGCTTGGATGGAAGTGGATGGGATGAGATTGGACAAGTTGCGTGGACGTGGGATTGATTGATTGATTGTGTGGGCAGGGGGAATGAGAGTGAGAGACCGTGTTTTAGTTTCTCAAGGGAGATCAACTGACTGGCTTGGATGCGACTGGATACCTCAACCTAGCTGCGCTATTCGTTACATGTGCTAATAATAATTGGTTTGCTTAAGTCAACCTTGACCTGAAGGACTTGTACCCCTGGTACCTCGTAATAAGAACATTTGAAGGGAGCCTAATATGCACAGCTTCGCTCTCTCTCTCTCTCTCTCTCTCTCTTTGATGGGCATTGACCATGGGACTCTTTGCACAACTCATACTCACAATATACGCTAATAAGAGATTATCAATAGCCTCATTCTCTTCAGGCTGATGAAATTGTTCCGGAATGGATGACACGGGCTGATTGAGTGATGTGCGCTATCTCGGCTCGATTAGCCAGCAAAATCGATAGTACCTCATTACGAATTACGTGGGTGCGCCAAGCTTCCGACTTGTGTTGAGAGTAACAATGATGACACGACTTGGCTTCGATAGGGACGGGCCAATCCCCCTTTCCCCTTCGGGTTGAGTCCCCGCAAATCGTATCTCTTCAAGGTCACTGATTTTTGGAATCCGTGTACCCTTTCAGATGCTTATTAAAAGTGCCATAATAAGGAGGGAGGCAACCAAGTCTACGGCTAGAAGTTGAGTGCGAGGTGAAGCCAAGCACGCTCTGTCATGGCATGTGCTGACAACTCTATGATGACATGTCATTGCTCCGTGACGCCAGAAAATTCTAAAGGACGCGAACCTGTAGGGTAATCTCGCAACACATCCCAAACATCCGGGCTTCAATTATAGCCACGCCACATTACCACACACGCCCACCTTTTCGGCATCGGGCGCTCTACTTGATAGAATCAACCAAACGGCAATTTCTGTAACTCTCTTTAGGCGCAGAGAAACAATACGAAACACTGCGGGTCTACCTTTGTCCACAGTGAATTGGGAGGGTTCATTCTTGGATTCAAACCATTATCATGCCGAGTGCCATGATGCGTGGCCTTGCCAACTCAACACAACCCAACCTCAGCCAGATCGAGGCGCAGAACTACCGAGGCCAATCACCTTGATCCTTGTGAGCCATGACGCCGTTAAGTCGCAGCCTACCAAGAAACCAAAACCCCGATATCAATAGACGGCTACCTGATAGGTTTCTAGCTTCCCCTTTGAGGGTTGCGTGGACAGCTGGTGTTTGATGAATGGTTGCAAGGGATGGTAGCGCAGAAAAAGGGTCATTTGGTGGTTCAATTGCTTACCAGGTTCGGATGACAGATACGGAAGCCCAACAAGAGAGATGCTGCTGCAAGTGCTTACGCACAGTGCAACTATGCACTACAGGCCGAAGAGAGACCTGGCCTGCGCTCTGTTGACGAAATTCGAACTCAAATCACACCGCGGAATTTCCTTCCGGCATAAAAAAAAAAAACCCAAAAAAACCAAAAAGATGTGTCATGACTCAATACCATAATCATCGCGCTATTCCCCTACGATCAGATGTCCAGTTTCCAGTTTGGCGGCCTGCGGGTCCCCCTATCGGCCCATTCTTCCAATAGATGGCTTCGTTGGTTGCCCTGGTTGGCTGGTTGAGTTATTGCCAATGCCGTCGGTGATACAACCATCTACTAGCCCCCTGCAATAGCGATGCTGGAGTGAGCTGGAAAGGTAACTTTTTCTGGACTTGACGAAAGCGGCAGTATCTTGAGTCCAGTGGCCGGCTTTTAGCACTGTGTTAGTGCTAAGCTGAACTGTATCCATGAGTTTGGTTGCCCGCTATTGAGACACTCAGCCAGAATCCCCATTGATATTTGTCTCTTCTTCGCCGAGGGTTTCCGACGTGGTGGTGAGCAGAAGTACAAGGCGCGGCTTAATTAAATCCCTCAGGGAGAAACTCTGACCACGTTGTGTTTAGTTTCAAACTTAGGTATTGCCTCGTAGAATTACGATCAACCACACTCTGCACTCCAGTAAATGTGCAACCTCGCCGAAGCAAGGAACTTCCCAGCACGCTTGGATGTCGCATAGCATCGTCTGCCGAAGACCTCTGTGTCGCTGAAGCTGACACTTTTGAAATGACCAAAAAAAACACGACTGTGAAACGTTAAGTGTGTTACACCGAGTTGCGAGTGGTTGAGGACGGGCATTCTCTCGGTTATGCATAGCGCATGTGCGCAAAGCAGGTCTTGGATTGCGGTGTGCGAAACACAAATGACTCACCTGCATGAAAATCTGCTTTCGAGTTTGAGTGCGCATTATGAATTTCTGAGTTGATGATACTTGCCTTTGTTTGTGCTGTACAGGAAGTGAATAGATGGAATGGCTGTGTTCTCCGCGTCTATCGAGTCCACCGAGTCCACCGACTTCGAGTCGCAAGTGAGAGGGAACTCATGATTGCCGAGCTTCAATTCACATGAAAGCTGCGATACATTTGAGTAAGTATTTTGTCTCGTAATAGATTCAGCGAAATAAGCAGTGAAGGTGTGAACTAGGGCTCGTAGTTCTGTAAGTTAGGGCTCAGTGATATACTAGTAAAGTTAAGAAACTCCAAGAAGAATTTTGGTACAGTAGCAGGAATCTATGGTTCATAACGGTCGTAAACTCATTACAGTTTTCCTTTTGCCTCTATTGAACATATTAGCAACCTCGACCTCGGCCTCGTCCACCCCTGCCCCTGCCCCGACCCCGACCTCCACGGCCTCCCTTCTTCCCACCTCTATGGCCGCCCCTATTATCAAACCGTTCGAATATCTTCTCCTCGCCAAAGGCACCCTCTCCGAACCTCATGAAGTTGACTAGGCCCCGGTCCACGACGGCAACTAGTACGTTCCTGTGTCCATGCTTTAATCGTTGGTACATCCGTCCTGGTCCTTTCCATTTCTCATTTGGTGGGTCATAGGGTGTTGATTCCATAAGGGCCTCGATTTGCTCGAGCGTTGGTACGAATGAGTCATCAGCTTCAACCACAGCTATACGGAAGTCAGGTGGTGGGGGGTTCTTCTTCGAGAACGGAGTGCCACCGGACTTCCACACATGCCAGAAAACCTTAAAGGGCTCTTCCGGAGTGTGCACCACTGGCGGCGTAGGCAGCGGTTTATGCAGGGGTTGGAGAGCTAGTTGTTGATAGATGGGCTTATACGCCCGGTAGAGTCCAGGCTGCACGAGTGGTCCGAATGTCTGCCTTGGTGGTGCATCCCGGCTGACGAAAGAGAAGAGCCATTGCCATAACGTCCTAGATGGCGGCGTTGTTGTTGGTAAGGACTGGGGCTCCGATGGTGCGCGTAAAACGTAGAAGCCTGCTCGCTTCAGGTGTGAGAAGACTTGATACTTGGGCAAAGAGATCTTGCCCCTCTCTCCATCCTGTCCAATGAACACTGAATAAGTAGCTTCGAGACTCAGTGGTAGACCAACATCGTAGTCATCCGGCCCAAAGTTGCCTGCAAGTGCCTCTCCGTCCTTGGGAAACAACTCCTCGAGTTGCTTGTTAGGCCACCAAAGGTCAACAGTCCCTCTCTCAACCAAGTAGATGGCCTCCTCTGGTAACAGCCAAAGCCGTCCCGTACCAGCGCGGTCCATCTTGCCAGGCACTCTTCCAATATCCTTCTGCCAGGTTCCTCGCTCATGCTCTATTACAACAACGCGGTCGCGCAGGAACATGCGCCCCAGCTCACCTTCTTGCTCTGTCTCAGCCCACCAATCTGGAAAACACCAGCCCCTCACCCATGCCTCTTCGCGATGCATTCGTGTGTAGCTCAACACATCTCCCATGACCTTGCGACTCGCCTCGAGTAAGTTATCTTGTGCCCTTGTCCCATGTGACTCAAAATCTTTCTCGCCTTTTCGTATCGCTTTGCTGGATACGCCAGCTTTGTCGAACATGGACATAAAGAGCTTATAATCTGGCGCGTCATCGTCGAGCGCGTCGTCGGCCGTCGAAGCCCCGCCATCATAGGTTGGCGGGAATACGCCAGCGGCGCTGGGGTTGTCGTCGTCGTCGTCGAACGCCATGATCGCGCGCAAGGGTTAATTGTCGCGGAAGGCTTCGTAGTATAGAAATGGGATCGCGTAATGAAGCAGATTCTTGGAGTCTGCAGTACCTGTTCCTCTGGCTCATGTATCGTGGGCAAGATGGCCGCAACGGCAAGGGTACTTTTCTGATAAAGCTCAAGCTCTAGAAAGTCTTTTTGGCCCCACCAAAGCCAGGAAACACCCCAAGGCCCACTTAGCGCGCAACCTGAGGCAGGCTGACCATCCATAGGTTTGCTTTTCACCCCTAGTCTCCAACAAAATGGGACTTTGGCCGAGTGGTTAAGGCGTTGTGTTTAGGAACTTCTCTGATGAGAAACTTAGACGTTCAGAACCGCAATGGGTTCGCCCGCGAGCGTTCGAATCGCTCAGGTCTCAATTTTTTGCGTTTTCTGTATCTTTTTGACGTTCAGAGGAATCTGTTTCGCTCACAATCCATTTTGTGGTCGAGATCATGGAGTTTGATATCGCGAGGGGGATTTGATGGCCGAATGCGGTATCGGATTTAAGCTCAGCAAACCACCGCCGAGATACGTGACCTGGCAAGAGGTCGCTCCTGCCCTTCGGACACTCAAGCAAACGTCAAAACAGACATCGACCAGAGCACTGAAGAATAGTGGTCATTCTTCTCTTTTACTGCCAAGGTAATAATCGCAGTACTCTTTCGCATATTGTTGGGTAAGGTTATGAGGGTATGGATCAACTATCCCTCCGTCTCGCTTCGAGGGTACTGCGAGCCTGTATGGCACAATGCCAGATATAGGGGAGATTAAGATTACGCGGGGGAGCCTTTTCAAGTGAGCTGCTCGCAGTTGAGATAACAAGAAAGGCTCAGGATGTTATGCTGAGATCGCGAAGTTTACTTCACAGGCCAAGTTCACTTCAGCCAAGCTCACTTCAGCCAGTGGTGGAGGTGGACTACCTTGGATGAACCGCCTGCGGCCGTAGAGTCAAAAACGACTTCAATAGAACCGAGACTTATCCAAAGGCTCTTCTATCAGACAAACCCGACGTACCACTCTTTCATCTAGTTCTCTTGGGAACCCTGAAGACCAACCTTGTCCTCCTATGAGAGTTACGAGGCATACTACCCGCTGGGCTAATCAGGCCGGAGTCTTGATTAGTAGGACATTAATCTCTCTGGGATTCTTTAAACAGCGAGGATATACTTCGTCAATAGTCTCTTGTCCATAGACGCCTGAGAATTAACTTGTATTGCACTCTGTTATTGGGCGCGCCCCGGTAACACTTTGCTCATAGTGACTGCCCTGTCTCGAGCACTTTCGTTCTATTCAACCTGGGCTGGATTTAGTGACAATCCTAACCACAGTATTTACCTCGACTTTGAACTCCTTCTCCCTCATATACCCACCACTTCTCAGGTGCCCCTATTCTTACGAATGCCATAGGAAACACTCTGGTTCTAACTTAGGGTGGCAACTCACTAGGAGGAAGACCGCCGTAGATAATCTCTCAGAACAAATTACCTGGTATAATTCTTAAGCTTTGATTACGTTTGTATCTTTCACTTTGACAGGAGCGATCAAGCAACTATCTCTTCGTATGTGTCTAGCAAACTAGTACTGCGTAGGCATCCCGATTTAGTATGTTGCGAAAGTCGAATAAACACTGTTGGCTTACCGAGACCTGATACCTTCAGATCTCCTGATACAAGATGTCAAAGCCATTAGGGTCAATGTGGGCTAGAGTAGACCGGAGTATGAAGTGAGATTTGTTTGTGTAAGTTAGCAATGGGCGGATCGCGATTGGCCATTCAACGTCACGTCCAGAGGTGGGACGATTGTCAGACTATCAGCTGAAATCCGTGAAATAGTGGCCGAAACAACAATATGTTCTATTGCATGCAGGTTAGAATTATTTCAATGTTGGGACAAAGTCACAGTTTGCGAGCTTATCATTGCCCCTCACAGGCTGGATGCTACTGAATCGGCCGGCTCTCCGCTGCCACTGATAACAACACCTCCACGTGAGAGCTAGAGCATCCTGAGAAAGAATAACACCGGCGTTTGTGTTTGAAAAGAACAATAGAGTTCAAAAACGGCTATTCAGGCGCCCAACAAACCCAATGATCATCTCAAGCTGCCCAATTTTGAATTTTACTGGGGATAATAAATTTTGCAACTTTTCGCTGTGTTGATTGTGTATCATCGATGACCAACTTTTGGGGCAAGAAATAAGGGCAGTCGATCGGACTGACTCAGCAAATTTTCTCCGAGGTCAACATCTCGCCTCTCGACGCCGACGCCGCGCTCCATTGCGACTCCCCCACTACGAGACGTCTATTCATGTTGATGTTGCCCTTCATCCCTTGACAAGAGGCAATCGGCATCATGGCGGAGCCTGCGCAGCCCGACATGAGCGCAAGCGCGACCGCGACAATGTCTCCAACTGGTACGTTCAACCAATGCTCCCCGTATCGCAGCCATGGCCTGAAACCTTCCAACTTGCGACGGACTCTGAATGCGCAATCATGCTGACACCCTTGTCTCCAGGGATAAAACAAGAGCACAACATTCTCGATGGGCTCGACTTCACCATGCCCCCGCCCCCGCAGACTGCGACGAAGCGACCATTCGAAGAGACGAATGGTGGCGACGACCCGTCGAAGAGAGTCAAGTCCGAGACCGACGCCCCGCAAGAAAACAGCTTCGATCACGATCCTAGCGCTGAACTCGAGGATGGACTGGCATTGCTAGTTCAGAATGCGCTCTCCAATGTCGGCGATCTGGTTAGCCAGTTCAGCCAGGAACCCGACATCCCTCACACAAATACCGATCCGATGGACCTCGATTCTGTGCCCGTCCCAGAAGCTCCTCTTCCTCCTCCTCCTGTGTCATTTGTGACCGATCCTCAAAAGTTCTGTCGCAATGCTAGCTGGCATGCGCTGGGCAATCTGGTAGGTTCGTCGTGTTAGTACCAAAACTCGAAACTCATATCGTTGGACTAGGCCATATCAATGCTCCTCACGCTTTCACAACAACCCTTCGATGATATAGTAAAACCGCTTCGAGATAGCAGTTCTCAGCATGGCCAATGCTTCCGACAGTATCAAGCTGCCTTCGAGGGGCTCAAGATGATTTATTCAAGCGCACATATTTTGTCGGCGGATGAGCTCGGAGTCCAAGAAGAAGAATCACGGACGATACTGGACCTGTCGAACCTCTCCCAGCTTGGGGCTTGGCTGGTAGTGGGAGATCAAACATCATACTCTCATGCTCACGAACACTTTCACTCTATATTTCGTGGTCAAATGTCGGACTTTGCTTCCGAGATACCCGAGCTATATTTGGCCATCAAGACTCAACTCGCCATTCAGTCGCTTAACGCCAGGACTTCGGATCAGCAACCAGGTGATCTTTTAAATGAAGTGCTGTTGAACGGGCTGGAGGAACAGTTACGTGGATTACACGGGGGTTTCGAACTTACTGATGCGGACCAAAATTTCATCTCATCTGTTCGATCACGGAAAGAAGTTCTTGAAGGCGAAATTCAACAGCAAGCAGAAACGGGTAAGTCTCATCCCCTCATATCTCTTTGCTACCCCATCTAACCGGTAGCAGCTGCAATAAAGGACAAATATCCCGCCAACGAACTATTACGCAACTTCTCAAAATATGTGAAGAGTCGTCTCGCATCAGAATCAGAATTAGGGGCGAAACTAGGCTTGTCGATGCCCACAAGCGATGATGTCGAGATGGATATTCTTTCCGGTGCCCCTGATGGTGATATGGACTTTGACGACCTTTCTTCCTTCTTCGAGAAGACCACATCCGGCCTCGTTCAGAACGCTCTGGCTGGTTTGACGGAGGAGGAACCTACGTCCACTCCTGCTATTGAAGCTGTCGAACAGCCCGCGGAAGAGGCAAAGAGCCCGCCGAAGGCTGAAGGCTCTACCCCACAAACCAATGGCAAGGTGGACCTGATGACTGATTATAAGGAACTGGAGGCACTCGTGGCTGAGAGCACATCCAACTATGTTAAGACGACGCTACATGGACTTTCACCAGTTCCATATCAGCCAACAGTGCCTACTAGCACCAGTGAGCATTTCTCCAAGCAAAACCCTCTTACATCAATAGCTGAGAGTATGACAGCTCAATCGTACCTGAATCATTTACAACAAGCCCAATCCCAACATCCTTACTACTCCTATACACAACAAACACCTGAACCGCAGCCGCCCCCCCCTGGGCCGGGCGAGAATCTACCACCTAACCAAACGTTCCCGAGTGCTATCCTCTATGACAAGGCGCGCCAAGCGGCCTTGTCAAAGTCATCTGCGCACACAAGGAGAGAAGGACTCCATTCGACCCGCCGACCTTGGACTCAAGAAGAAGAAAAGGCTTTGATGGCTGGGTTAGACATGGTGAAGGGTCCTCATTGGAGTCAGATCCTGACCTTATTTGGCCATCACGGCACTATATCCGACATACTCAAAGACCGGACTCAAGTCCAATTGAAGGACAAAGCGCGAAACTTGAAGTTATTCTTTCTTAAGACGAATTCGGAGATGCCATACTATCTACAAGCTGTCACAGGAGAGCTTAAAACTAGAGCTCCCACACAGGCTGCAAGGAAGGAAGCAGAGGAACGGGCTCGTATGAACTCAGAGGAGGAGCAAGCTAGGCTGCAAGGCATTATGACCTTGGCTGGCGGGCTGCAAAACCCTCCAGCAAAGGCAAACGGTAGCCCAGCTGCTGCAGTGGGATCGGGTGTCGTTACGCCGGCTCAGGCTGCGAGTGCTGCTCAAGCTGCGACGACGCAAAATGGCTCGACGTCACAGTACCCAGCTTCGTCACAGCCTGGCCCTTCAACTTCTCACTCGGGATATCCGGCATCATCACTGCCGCAATCGCGCCCTGCGGTCCAGGCGACAACGCAGCAGGCTTTGCAATCAGTACCACAAGCTCCTCCTCGCCCGCAGACAACACTACACCTACCCCAACCCGCAGCACCAAGGCCTCAGCCTCAGCCTCAGCATCAGCATCAACCTCAGCATCAGCATCAGCCGCAACAACAACAGCCTACCACACAGTCTCCCGTACAACCCCAATCTCGGTCACAAACATCAACACCCGTCGGGCAGCCTCACCATTCGCCTGCTGCGCAGCACACCCCAGCGCCGCATCAAGCTTCGGCACAACCTATTCAATCACAATACGCTCTTCCGCAACCACCTCAGCAAATGTACCAATCGTCTGCACCTGTTACCTCAGCACCAACTGCAACCACGGGTTCACAAGCCCCAGCGCCGCAACCACAAACTGAGTTGCACAATGAGAACGCCGCTGAGGCTGCTCTGCTACAGGGGCTTCAGGCGGCCATGGCAGAGTCTTTGTGATGAAACGTCACACAAAGGCGTTGGCGTCTTACCAAGTCATGTTTTCCCGATAGCCGCATGTCACCAATTTCTTAAGATGACACCTTATGTATACGATACAGCTTGGTATCTTGACGGGCACTTATTAACGTGTCCTCAGCGGGCGGTTCCAGACCTCGTAACAACCTCTCTATTCTTTGATTCAACTACTATATACTATAGCCATGGGAACTGGCTCGGCGTCTCTAAAAGTGAAGCTTCAGGCGGAAAATGGCGACGTGTTTGCATGATATGATACCACGGATTACCTTGGCGCATATGGAGCTTAGACTTACTGGGGACTGATGACAATTGAAGATAGACAAAACACACTATGGCAACTTAAGAAGTGTTCTATTTGGCGTTGAGACCGTGATTACCTCTGAGGTCCATAATACAAGAAACCGAGCGAATCTCAAGGTATTTACCTGGTGTTCTTACTACTCGCCTCGTGAGGGGAACGATATGTCCATTCCCGAACACAAACTTCAACACGCCGAATTCCCTGGCCGAGTGCACAAGGTAGCAAGTAGCGGATTGTTACGACTCATAATCACTCTCACCCCGCCTTGGCTAATACGGCTTGTGTATCGTGAGAGATCGGTCAGTTCGGCATGACATCCTCAGAAGCAATTGTGGGAATATATGAACCCCAACTGAAGTCTATCTATATCGAACCTCAAGCCTGCCCTGATTATAACTATTAGCAGGAGAAATCTACTAGTGCTGAGGGCCTACAGAAGCAGTTATGATACCTGTCTATCCACAACCGTTCCCTCGTCAGCCTCCCAACATACGCACAAACCATGCCACCTGCGCAGCCCCCGGAACAATATGCCGCAATAGGACTACGCAACTGAGGGTGGGCGGGATGAGGATTGCATCGCAGTTCTGCCAGTTTCATGCGTGCAGACGGATTGAAGGTGGCGCAGCATGTCGTAATGCTAAGTTCCCTGCAGCTGTAGTGTGTACTGATCGTAAGTGCTCCATCAGGCTGGCCTACACTGAGGAAGATTCGCTAAGTGGGTGACATGTCAGATATGAGGTGTACGGCTGTTGAGAATGGGATGCGGTGTGAGATGAGTGTCAAGGACGTCTATGCAGGAAAGTATAGATATTGTACACAATTTCGTAAGTTAAGCCCACCATAATTAGGCAATCTTAAGCTGACTCCAGGGACAGATTTATGTAACTATGAAGATTGCACGAGCCCGCGTGCCCGATGCAATGGGGAGGACTTGAAATACTGTGAAGAGCATCGCTGTGCTCATAAGAACTGCAGAGGCATGAGGGGAACTGGGCCGTTCTGCAGGGCACACACTTGCGAGAATCCTCATTGCACATCCCTCGTTTTGGGCGATGATGTTGCTCGAGGTGACGAACCGGAGCGTTTCTGTGATCGCCATAGGATATGTCGAAATGTTCAATGCCCGCGGTATTGCTACATCCGCGAGAACGGGTTCATATCACCATTCTGTGGTGCCCATTATTGCGGGACAATAGACTGCGACAACGAACGACAAAAAGGTAGTCGACATTGTTCGGATCACACTTGTGCCGAGCCGCCGTGTCATAAAGGGGTAGAGTCAGTGATGGATAAGTACTGTAAGGAGCATCAGTGCAACGCGAGGTATTGCGGTCAGAAGAGACTTGGGAGGGATTTCTGTCCGTATCATGAGTGCATCGTTGAAGGCTGTGAGGAGGAGGCTGGGCTGAATCGATATTGTGATGGCCATCAGAGACGTGAAGAGGGCTGGCTGAGGGGGGGGAGGCCTACTTCACGAGGGACGCGATATCCTACCTACAGAAACCGTAAGTCCAGATTATTCCCTTGATGCAACAAAGGTTAACGGCTGGTAGAAAGTTACGGTTGTAGAGGCATTGACCATCATGCTCAATGCGGTAGACACATCGAACGAGGCGCAAACTACCGCAATATGCACCTTTGCGAAGTGCTTGAATGTTTCGAGCCAAAGGAGTACCATTTCGACTATTGTGCCAACCACAAGTGCATTATCCCAGCCTGCAGTCGCCTGCGCAAGAACGCCCTCACGAGGCTCCCAAATTCGCTGGTCCGCAGCAACAGTTTCCTCTTCTGTGATAGCCACGGATGCGCTCAGAGTGGCTGCAGGAACGAGGCTACCGGGGAGACCGGTGTGTGTGTCGAGCATGAGAGGAGGAGCGGGTGGGGAGGCAGCGACAGAGGAGGGAGGAGAGTCAGATGGGCTGACGATCCTGATAGGCAGATGGAGAGGGAGAGAAAAAGGGACGGCCCGTGGGCCGTTTGGGATTTGGCATGATTGGAGGCCTGTGTGATGGTTCGGTGCCTGTTAGGTCTTGAGGCTGATGTGTTGATGTTTGGGGGCCATTTTTATGAGGGTGTCGACGAGGAGGCAAATTTCTAAGATTGGATCGGGCTGAAGGTCTGTCGAATTTGTCATGAGGCTAGACTTAAGGCAACAGGGACAATGATCAGGTCACCATCAATCGTCTGAACCATTCGGTGAGTTGCTTAGTTGAGAACTTTGGATCAGAACTGTCTTTCCGGTTGAAAGACTCGAAACGTGCCCTGCCGTTCGGCTAGCCCAAACTTAGCATACCAATAAAGAAAATTTCTATTGAGGCTGAGCGTTCAGCTTAGGATTATTACCCATTTGGCCAGGCTAAGATGAAGATCTTAAGGCAGCCCTCGCCACTTGCTGGTTTCGGTTGGCATCTAAACAGGTAGTGAAACCGCGTCTATGCCGATTAATGAACCAGGAAGCGAGTAAAAGTATACAGCGACAGTCCCTTCGGTTACTTCACGCGCAGCGCTGCTCAGCTCTGTACTGTAGATATCCCTTGAAACGTCAAGTTAGTTATTGCTTTAGCTATTATTATAGATACTACTTCAAATGTCTTTGCGCTCAGACGCAAAGATACATGTAAATGTGGCTGATGTTTTAGTCTAGTTGAATAGAAGTCTGCGTCCACAGCTTTGCATTGTTTTCGCAAGCAGCCTTTCAGACATGGAGGGAGTTTAGTCAAACTGGCCTTACTATTATGCCTCTGAAGTGGAAGTAGTGGATGGGTGCTTAGGTAGGTGTCAAGCCAACTCGTCCTCAATCAGGAACGTACGTTTGCGTTCGAATCGCTCAGGGAAAGGAGAAAAAAAAAAGAAAAAAAAAAGAAAAAAAAAAAGCGCTTGGGATCTTTATTTTCAACAGCTTAGGCGATCAAATCCTAGAAAAATCTCAAAAGGTTTCTTGCTTTATTCTTAATAGGCTTGCGATTTCCGGGTCATTTCCTATGGGATTTGGAGTCACAAGTGGCTAGAGAAAAGAGCGGCGATTTAACCATTTAATTACCTGGTTGAGGGGACTCCGCCTGAAGTGATCCCTAACAGAATACCTCAAGAAATACCCAGATGACTTTTTCCCCTATTTCTAAGGGACAGGCGCCGCGAGCCTCACCTCGTTGAATCGCAAGTCGTGGTATGCCTGGAGGCCGCTGGAAGCGCAGCCGCGATGACCCGCCTAATGTCATGGCGGGTGATCTCACAGTCTCCCGCACCGTACGACTTGTTTTCAATATGTGATTTGGGTGATAGTGTTAGGCGTTACAGTGCGAACTTAAATCCTGCACATACATGTCGCTTGACCTCTCCATTCAGGCTTGGACTTAGACGAACACCTGCACCATGCACATCATCCATCTCGCATCGTGCAGCCAGCCAAGCGGCTTCGTCGATCATTAGTTTTCCGGCAACCGCCATCTTGATGCGCCTCATCATGGCTTCAAACTACCGCAAGGGCCCGGAAGTTACTCATGCAAGGGGCAACCGCCCAGCGGGAACCAGAAAATGAGTCCCGATGGATTCGCCGGTGGCTTCCTCTCGTCATGTTCCTCTTTCGGGGTGACCATATTGAGACATGGAGGGCCACGCGCCATGGCCTTTCTTTTTCAAAGAACCCACCTCGCTATACTTTGTGCCCTACTTGGGGTGCCAACATGGCACTTTCACCAACATTAAACTCGGCAGCACGGCCACCCTCATGCTCTCTAGGATGGGCCTCTTGTCCTACTTACTCACCTCCCCCTCCACCTTCTTCCCCTTGGAACCACCATGATGCCCTCAGCCACAAGAACTTCCGTCTTTTCAGCCCTGTATCACTCATCCGTAGCAGCCTCGTGGTTCCATGCTCCTCTCTTCCTCACCATGTGGCGAGAAGGAAGGACGGCCTAGTACTGGCAAGTGCCTAGATCAGGGACCATAAAGACAAGCCTCCCGCTTGATACTGGAGTTTCTATTCGTTCTCTACAGTTCCTCTCTGCCTCTTTGATCACCTGCATTAGTCTAGTGCTATCCTTAGCTATCATTCTTCTCTCTCTGGGCCGTCCCGAGACAATTGTCAAGTCACCGGTATCTTGGAATCACCGGTTGCTGTCAAGGTCAACGACTACTTTATCCTTCCGAGAGCCCGCTACTAGATAGCCTTCTTTCTGGTCTTTGTTGACTTGCCCTCGATCATTTCCTTTCAACCTACCTACTCATTCAGTTACTTGACGAGCAATTAAGCACAAGTTCAACCATCACCACGCTCTTTGATCTAACTACGGACTCGATTGTATCCTATAGCATCACAAACCAACCGACTACTTCAACATGTCTCGACGATGTTACGTCGAGACCCTCCCCGACGGCCGTCAACAGTTTGTGCAGATCAAACGATCGAAATCCTATCATCATCATCGACACTCACACATCTCCGACTACTATAAGATCAGTCGAGAGGAATGGAAGACTCTCGTTGAGCGAAACCGCGCTTTGGAAGAGGCCAATCAGGCTTTTGGAGCCCAAAACGACTCGCTAAGGAATAGTCTGTCCACCGCCCAAGCTGAAGCACATCACCTTAGCCACGCCGTTGTGCCTCAACTTCAAGAGCAGATCGTCGCCCTTCAAGTCGAGAACCAGTCTCTACGGCGTTCCGTCGATAACGCTTGCGGGTCCCCACTCCGAGGTAACCATGACACCGACAAACTCCGCCACAAGGTCTGCAAGCTTGAGAAGGAGAACAAAGAACTTCTGGAGGAGAACAAGGACCTCCGAGTCCGAGTCCGTGAACTCTCAAAGCAGCTCGAACAAAGCTTCAACAGGCGGATCCAAGACTTGCAGAAAGAGGTCGATTACTGGATTGGTATGCACAACTACTGGAAGGGCAAGTGGGAGGAGCTGCGAGAGCAACACATCACTATTCTAGATGTCTTGGATGCTAGGACGGAGAAGATTGAGGTGTACGAGCAAATCCTCAAGAAACGCCGTGTTATGTGATTCGCTCTTTTATTGCCGAGTTTTGCGGGATATTCGACTTTCTTTCATGCTGGTAGGGCGACAGACATGGACCATTTCAACCTTTCTTACAAGTACGACGGCTTTTGACACCGATGTGGTTACAACATCCGCCAAATTCTTACATCTTTTACAAGATGATACCTAGGTATGGGGCGATGAAGCCTTGCTCCCTTTGCAGCTCTTTTACTCACTTCTTATAGATAGATCTTTCAGGTTGCATTTACGAAAGCTGGGCGACTGTTGTGGAGTTATTTTGGAATTACCAATGCACCCCTTTCGCACACTTTACTTGCTCCAATGACTACCGCTTGTTCGCCGCCCCTCAAAGTTGGGGGACGCGCAAGCCCAACAAACTGTTCTTTTGTGACTTTAGACTAAACATTTCTGCTTTAGAAGCAGAAAGAACGCATAAATATTCTTTGCGTCAATATCGGCTCATTTTGTCAAGCTTCGTCGCGTGATGTGTTTGTCCTTCGTAAGGGGGGGTCATGTGAGGGGGGGGGGAAACCGGCTCTTACAGAAGAAGGCGGCCTATGATGATGTCGACAGTCACCGAAAATGGACAAAGAGGGTGTCGAGACCAAATTCCAAAATCCTTCAAGACTTTCTTTGATAAGGATTAGAGTTCAGGCAAACTTTGTTGAGGATGATTGCCTCAGCTGAGCAGGGGAAAGCCGGGAGGTTTGCAAAACAGTCCGGCGTCGGAGATAGTGCTTTGTCATGCTGAGTGAAGAGGAGCGCATCTAGAACCTCGTATTTGCTACGGACTAAGATGACTTATTGAGGGAAGCCGGCCGTTGGCAACGGCTAGGTGAAGTCCTACATGAGTACTTTGTAGTTTGGGGGGTTTTCTGCCTGGTTTGTATGGGTCCTAGGTCGCACTCTAGCCGGCCGACCGTGAATGGGAGTTGATGCCTTGATAATACAAGGTAGGGGAAATATGAGGGTGGGATGGATCCATACTCGGTCGAGTGACCAAGATGGTATTGGTTTCCTCATCCCTGAGGAAGAAAGTGTAAAAATGCCATTTGCCGATGCTCCATGTACGAGGTGACGTTGAATTCTCGCCGCACAAAGTGCTGACCATCGGTTCGCGATTTTACAAGCGGGTAGATCCGTGGCAAGTCCCTTACTGTAAGGTACGTGGCATAGAACCACAGCGAGTGGACGATGGAGATGCGTGGGTGTTCCTTGTTGGAGATGGTTTGAAGGCATGCCAGCGAATCGCTTCGTTGAGGGGATGGTGTTTGACCGTTGGCCGTTAGCCGTTAGACGAACCGTTGAACAAAGTCCGTGCTGTAAGTGGCAAAAACATCACGGGCGCTTCGTCAGATGGGTTGGGGTTCGGTGGTACTTTGTACTTCTAGGACTCCACGGGGAAGCGAGTGGGATCTGCAGGGTTCTTGGAGATGGAGTCTGTAGATTTTAAGTTAGAGGGACTTTGGACTTGCCTTGATTTCCAGTTTAGACGGAGGACGGGCCATTTGGACATGGAGCGGGACGACGGGACGGGGGCCACCCTGAAGGTCACTGACTTGGCTCTCGGCTCTCCACCTCAGCCCTACAATGGATCTTTTGTCATGACAAAGGCGCTCCACGATTCTCCTTAACTCTACCTCAACAAACGTCCACGGAAGGACGGCCGCCTGATGACGCACTCCTGGCGAACCACGCAGGACAAGACGCGAGGACTTTGGTCGACATGTCGGGATGATGTGCGTGCGTCGATCGAGTACCAGTACATGCGCAGCCTACACCTTCCACCTGCACGACACCACCCTCACCAGCAGAGCTCGCATATCAAGTCCAGACGACGGTGATCGTGACTCGACCCCCCTCCCACCCTCTCAGTGCATCACCGCCATAATGGTCAGCGCTATGAGCCAATGAGTCACTCATGCGACACTCCCTCCTGGGAATCCTTCCGCAGGCTACCACGCGCCAGAGCAGGTTCCCGTGGCATCGAATGGACCCGAGTCGACGGCCATGGAAACGGGCGGCGCACCACTTCCACGACGCCTTCTGCCATGTTGGGGGCCAAACGGGTGAAACGGGCCAAACGGCGAGGCAGCCGACCAGGAGCCTGCCTATCTTAGGCTTGGAGCAAAGTGGTCGCAGAACTGCTTTGCCCTTCGACAATCTTGCACAGCCCCGGCATAGCCAATGAGACTGCCGAGGACGCCCTTCCCTCGACTCTGCCACCCTGCCAACCCCTGTCCTGGGAGATTCCCAAAACGAGTGCAACGCCTTTTTCTACTTTTGCTTTTTGCTGCTTTTTTGCGTGCGCAAGTGTGAGTGCACCCCGGTGCGCCGGGACTGAGGACGAGGCAGGCCCGGGAGTCAGAAAGTAGGGGTACCGGTATCTGCAGCCCATCCTCACGCCCTTCGCCGTCGCCCGTCCCCCGGCCACTGCTCGCTGCCTTTGGCCTCGTGCCTGGAATTCGTACCGATACTTGGACAAAGTCAAAGTCTCTTTCTGAGCATTTCTCATCGTGTCGCGATCCTCGAGCAAGCAATGCGCAAGGCGTTTCAAACGAGGCAGCAGCTAGCCTGAGTCTCGCTCAAAGTCCTGGAACTGAGTCCGTCTCTGTCTCTGTGATTTCCCATTTCACCCCTCCCCCATTCCAGCCAGAATTTTTTTTTATCCCTCCCACACCCGAAGTTGATAAAATATCAACCCGATCACTTTTTTTTTCTGACCCCCCGACCCTTCATTTCCCTTCACACCCACAGCTTTGTCCTTTGTCTCTGAATATTCCTTCTTGAAAGAAAAAAAAGACGTTGCTGTCAGTGTGACTCATCGCTGGAAGACGACGAATTTTGTCAAAATTTCCAGAATTAAAAGATCCATATCGACCAATATTGGACATTTCCCCAAGTTCTTTTTAGCTCCCGCTCCCCTCCCGCTCGTTGACTTTGAGCCCTGTCCAAAGCGCCCCTCGCAATTCGCCCACCGCGTCCAGGGCTCTTGGATTCTGACTGGGCATCGCTACATTTGCCTCTTAGCGAAGCATCGAATCACTAGCAAACACATTTTCGAGGCATGTCTCTGTACCAGAGGCCCTCCGCCAACTCTGGCAAGAGAGCAACCATGGCGCAACCGGGTTCGTTCTACTATGACGCCCAGCAAGTCCCGCATTCTCCCGCTGATAGGGCACATGCAGTTGAGGAATACGATTCTCGTCTCCTGGACGATCTCAACAAGGCCAACACCGAACTCAACAAGGCCAATGCCGAAAAGGACAAGTTGAAGACCGCTCTCGACCTGGCTAACAAGAAACTCAACGAGACCGCCGCCGCCTACCGCGAACTCAAGGCCCAGCACGAGGGCGTCCGCAATGAGAATGAGGTCCTCAAGGAGGACATTCGCCAGCTGAACGAAGAGAACTCGCGACTTGATTTTGAGCATCGGGATGCTGAGCAAAGGCTCATCGGCCTCAACGCCAAGCATGAGAATCTCACCTTGCGATTCAACGCTCTCAGCGGCGTCGCTCCTCCCTCCTCCATGACCAGCCCCTTGCCGTCTGACACCGATCGAGCTGAGCGACCAGAGCGCACTGAACGTACTGAGCGTACTGAGCGCCCCAAGGTGTCGTCGCGGCCATCTAGCAAGGCATCCTCCGGCAAGTCATCCTCCAGCAGCAAGACGCCCAGCAAGAAGGACCGCGAGGAGCGTCACCGTGATCGCGAAGATCGTCATCGTGAGAAGGAGGACCGACTTCATGAGAAGAGCCGGCCTCGCGACAAGGAGCGCGATAGAGAGCACAAGTCCGAGGCAAAGGCCGACAAGGCGCGCCTGTCTAAGCGTTTCGACGAGAGACCGGCGCCCACGAACCGTCGAGCCAGCTTCATCGAACCTTGGGGCCCAGGAGGTTGGTGCCCTTCCCGTTACTAGTGACGGTTTATGACGACTAACAAGTGTGACTACAGGACGCATGCAGACAGCCGCGGTCACGCAGACTCACCAGGCCACATATGCCAACAACGTCCCTCGCACCAGCAACGTCACCTTGCCGGGGCATTTCAGCAGCGACAGCAGCGCCTTTGATGACGACACCTACGAGGACGGGAGTTACCACCCGTACCCCATCGTCAATTAGGCGTGCTGTTGCCCCAGCAAATCACTACTAACCAACTACAGTAAAATCAGCAATCGCCATGTGCTGGCGCATTGCGTTGCGATGGGCGATGAGAGTGTCGCCCAAATTGGAGGTTGTCGCGGGGCACCGCGGGGTTGGGCACCGATACGGATAACGACCCCTAGACTGCATCTATCAAATTTTCACCAAATTTCCCCAAATGCCGTCGCCGACGATCGGACTGCATCTCGGCATCATGAGTCAGTGGGGCTCGGCCGAGTCCAGAACTGAATAGGCAGTCGAGGACCGGGTTCCGACCATTTCAACGCCATTCCCCCGCTTGATGAACGAATTCCAAAGCTTTCAATATTCTGTCTCGGAGGACTTGTCTTACATTGGTTGCCTTGGGTTTCACAATTCCAGTGGGAGTCATCCAAAACAGATACCGGTCTTAGCTTCGGTGCAATCTCGCAGTACTTACACGGGAATTCACCCTGGTCTTGGCTCAATTGGGTGGTCGCACACACACTTGCCGGACGGAACATCCATCATGAAGCTTTACCCGTCCATATCGGAAGATCTCGCCGACTGGGCCCAACGGCAACCCGTTTTCTTCACCGGGTCCGCGCCTACTCACGGCACTCACATCAATGTCTCCCCGAAGGGATTGGCCGATTCTCATTTTGCCATTCTCGGGCCCAATCAGTGCGCTTACATCGATCGCACCGGGTCTGGGTGCGAGACCATCGCGCATTCTTACGACAATGGACGCTTGTGTCTAATGTTTATGAGCTTCGGGCCGGCGCCAAGGATCATGAGGTTCTTCTGCCGCTCAAATGTCGTTGAATGGGATGAGCCTGCCTTCCCAGACTCGGTTCGTCGGATCGCAAAGGGAAAACGCGCTGCTTTCGATGGCGCCAGGGCTGTCATTGTGTGTGATGTATTCGAGGTCCAGACTAGCTGTGGCTTTGGGGTTCCACGAGTCAAGAAGGGCATCTACGCGCCGGAAGGAAATGCCGAGAAACCAGTGGAACAGCTCCTCAAAGATGGCGTCGAAGGCGATATCAACGAGCTGTCCGTGTTCGAGGAACGGCCAACCTTGGACGGCTATTGGAAGAAAAGAGTCGAGAACAACACGGCTCTCGAATACCAGAACGAGAAGAACTTGATGAGCATGGATGGCCTCCCGGGGCTCAAGGCGGCACGACGGGGCGGTGGCGAGACGATTTGGGTGTCGGATGTGAAAGCTACGGCAAAGAGGGTGTTTTCTCAGTACGAGGCTATGGCGGTTGGATTCGGGCTGGCAGTTTTGTTGTATGTTATTTTGGGATTGGGGCTCTTGTTGGTGTGAGCGAGAATCATGTTTGAATGTATGGAAATGTAGCGGGATCAAGCAGACTGGCGTTTTTGGGTGTTACTCTAGATAGATGGCATGATGGTTAGGGCTATATAGACTTGTGCTTCGTTGGCTTGGGAACATGGGATGGGAAAAAGATACCGAATTTGGGTAGGATGTCTGCGCGGTTGCGAATAATACCAAAGTCTTGTATTGCTTTCTCACAAATGTCTCCCTCTTTCTGTGATTATAGATGTTTGAATCTTCCCTGCTACGGTAGCTGCTCAACCATGGACCGCATGCTGTGGTCTCTTCCCTTAGCTTAACCAAGTTCCATTCCCCTATCCTGCGCATTTGAGCTACAATTGACGATGGGATCGAACGAAGCCATCACTCAAGCGGCAGGATTTCTATTCCTGGCCCAATCGACTCATCATTCATCCGTCTTATTGGCTTCTCAATAGCACTCTGCAGCTATTCCCTCCAATGTGACGGACGGCACACGTTTCTGCCAATGAGGCCCCACGATGATTCCCCCAGTGTCGCACTGAAACAGTCCAGCTGAGCATCACGAAGCAGGGGTGCTGCAGCACGGGTACCTATCCCGCTCCCAGGCGCCGGGGGGGCGTCGTACCTTAATTTTAAGCTTGGGTTTGAACGTTAAACATGCCGGTTTGGAGACTGCATGTGAGCGCATTTTGGGAGACGGACGGGGGAGGGGATGGGGATATATATGTGTGGGAGTTGGGACGCTTGGGTGGGTTGCGGCCTTTTCTTTGGCTTCGTCTTGGACTTGATGTGTTGAGAATATGAAGATACGGGAAATACGCGACTTCTCTGTGCCGCCCCGTTTCTGCTGAAGAGCACAATTCATTGCGCTCGTCGATATAATTTAACGACTCCAAGTCTGTGATCCAGAGTCGCCTTTCGGCCCGTCCCGCTCACCACCGCCGCAACACCAGCAGTCTCAGCCACAACACCAACACCGCAACAATGGGAATATCACGGGCGTCATGTTCCGAAATGTGGGGGATGGAAGAGAATTCCCGAGGATGGCGCATCTGGCTCATCTTCGCTGTATTTCGTACGTCTCCAGACATCCCCATCACCTCATTTCTCTTCTTCCAGCCTATACACGCAGATACCGAGGGATAGAGCGCAATGGGCTAACGGGTGCAAATAGTTGGGTTGATAGTCAACTTCGTGGCCGTCTTGGGGTGTCTATCCTCCTCGACGCAGACGATTCATCTATATAAGCTTGGACAGGCTGAGCTGCTGGATGCAATTGAGATTGTAGCAAACACGTCGTCTTCGAAGCTGGAGAATGCTGGGTTGCCCAAGACGTGGTATTGGGGACTTTCAGGTAAAGTTGCCCCTCTCTGGCTCCTAATCTTACTCCCAACGTCAATCCTTACCTCGATCCTGAGTAGTACTGATGAGTTTGTTACAGGTGTCTGTGATGACAATGACTATTGTCAATCCTCTTTCCCGCCAACCTACTCCCTCGGCTCCATGGTCGAATCCTCCCTCAAACATTCCATATCCTCCGAATCATCGCTCAAATCCGCCATCTCCCCCTGGTACTCCGTCATCAAATCTGCCTCCATCGACGGGCACTCCAAAACCATCAACCCAACACTCCACTCAGACCGCAACCGCTTCATCGCCTTCTCCCGTGCCTCTGCCGCCCTCGCGATCCTCGCTCTCCTAACATCCGCTACCATCCTCGTCCTATCCGTCGCGTCCCTAAAGTTCAACAACCGTCCCCGTCTTTGGAAACTATACCTCGCCACATTTTTCGATGGCATGCTCCTCCTTGCTGCAACGATCCTGGCGATGTATGCTATGATGGACGGACCGCGATCGATTATTCGGTATGCAAAGCTTGAGAATCGAGATCCTGGGACTTATCTTGGGCCGGGGATGTACACGCTTGGCGTAGGCGTGTTGATCAAGTTCCTGGCTATTGCGGGAGTGTTTATTGGGTTCATTGTCTTTGGTTTTATATCACTTATGGTTTCTTGCTTAGCGCTAGTGTGTGCTTGCGGGTGTCTTGCTGGTATGGCAGACCAGGGAAGGTATCACTGTTCGAGATGTGGGTGGTCAAGTGATTGGCGACCATCGGGCGGATACTGCCCGAACTGTTGATGGGGATGCTAGGTTTCTATGAGTAATGTTGTGTATACGGTGTAACGCGGTAGAAGCTCGATCTTGTTATATATACGCCTGTATTGATCTGATGCTAACCTACCTATGTACTTGCCTCTGCCAGCACGCTATAGTGTTGGATTTCGGTGACGGGCCAATTTGGACGTACTGAAGCCTCTAAAGACTTAGATTATCGCTATACCTATCGCCCATACCTCGACGCTTACGCAACCTGGCAGTACCAGCAGCCGACGCCAGCATCCCGACTGATGCTTAGTCCTCGTCATGAGACTCAACTGCCCTGGCTTCGCCTGATGATGCGCGGGAGGCCATTCGCAGAATCTCATATGATTCAGAGGCGGATGACGCTCGGCGACGTGGTTTCGTAAATATCGCTTCCGGTTCGCTAATACTAGAGATGATCATGTGAAAATCTCACAATTCTCAGTACTCTTCAGCCGCCGTTTGTAGCGGCAGCAGCAGCAGGCGTGGTCTGCTGCGTGCTAGCCGTAGCGTTGGCCTTGTTACCGCCCCCTCGTCCCCGTCTACCCCGTCCGGATGGCTTCTCTGGGGCGCCGGATCCGGAAGCTCCCGAAGCTGGGGCAACAGTGGCGGGCTTTTTATCTTTGCGCTCAAGCACTTGAACAGTGCCCTGGGCGACTGCAACGGGGCTCGCCGACACTGCCTTCACCAGACCAGCGTGCTCGGCAAAGTCCACATATGCAAAGCCCTTGCGTTTGTCGATCTCCACAAAGGTGATGGTGCCATGAACTTCAAGAGCTTGCTTAAGGAGGGCTTCGGTGACTCCTTGAGAGGGGTTGGCGTGCTTGACGAAGCCGCGGGTGGCGTCGGGTGTAACGGTTGGAGGCTTCTTGTGTGAAGAGCCAGATTTGCTTTTTGGGCCACTGGGCGCTGCCGCTGTCTTGGAACTAGACCCGTCCTTCGAGGTTTGCGACGCGGTTCTCGATACTGCCGGCGCAGCATTTTCGGTGTCAACGCCCTTCTTCTTAAGGAGAACAACTGGAGCAACTGGGGCCGTAGGTTGTTCCGTTGCTGGCGCTGTCGCTGCCGCTGCGGCCTTGTTCTTCTCCGAATTCTTCCCTCCTTTGTTCCTACGACCGGATGACTGCGCTTTCGGTGCTGTTGGAGTGGTGGGCCGGTTCTTGGAGGTTTGGGGAGAAGCATCAGTCGACTGCGCGGGTGAAGCCGGCCTCTCGGTGGGAGCGGCAGTGGCCTCCTTGGTTGACGGCGTCTTCGTATCCGCATCTGCTTTAGCAGCATCCTGGCGGGCTCTCCTATGAGCACTACCGGGACTAAGACCGAGATCTCGCTGGAGAATTCTTGCAGCAGCCGCGATACCGGCACGGCGGCTCGTCTTCTGGGTTTCCTGATCCTTTTCGCTCCTGATTTGGCTGGCAACAGTCTTGGCGGCTTCAGCAGCCTGTTCGGCAGCAGCCTTCTTCGTCAAAATCTTAACCGTTTCTTTCGGGCCTCTTTCTGCCTTCTCAGCCTTAGAATCCCTCCCCTTCTTCTTAGTTGGTTCGTCATCCTTTGAACCCTTGCCTTTCGTTCCAGACTCTTGCCGAGCGTGTTTGGCACTTTTAGCAGCAGCAGCTTCCTTGGCTTTGTTGGCCTTCTTCTCCTTAAGGTACTCAATCAATGGCGTAGTTGTAACCTTAGTTTCGGCTTTGGTGGCATCATCAGCATCATCCTCGATGTTTTGGTTTGGTGGCGCGGGATTCGCTAGATCTTCCAAAAATGCCATAAACTCTGGGTCCTGATCGATCGTTCCTTGGCGTGCATCTGTTCGCTTCTTACCGCTTGGGACCTTCTTATAGATGGCAATCTCGACTGAAGGCGGTCCTATAAGTGAGGGGTTGTTGAAGGTGGCCAGAGCGTCTTCCCACTTTGATGTCCGGACGGCTTCATTGAGAGCTAAGATGTGTTCTTTCCGGGTTACATGCACGTAGGCACGAGATGGACGCGACGGCTTTGATGGGCTTTGCGCTCAGGTCAGCTGATGAGCCTTATCTTGCCGAGAGTCTGGGACCTACTCGTTGGAGATTTTCCCTGCAACATAAGAAAACCAATCCACCTTGCCCTTGCCCGACTCCCAGTCAGCTCCAAGAATAGACAAAAATTCAGCCTGTGTCATTCCAGGCGGAAGTCGTCGGATCACAAGCTTCTCACCCTCGTTATGGGCTTTTGTCTTCGCAGGTTTTGACGTCTCGTTTTCAGCAGACTTCTTGAAGACTGTTAATGGATGAAATGTCTCAAATTTTCATTTGGATGGCGTCCTACCTTATTTGAGGTATCATTAGATTTGTCGTGTGAGCCTCTGCCCCTTCCGGACCTGCGGTGTGTGGTATCTCCCTTTGCCCTGTCAGATATCAAAGGACCTTATACTCAGCAATTCCGTACTCACTTTGCCGTACTCATTCGCTGGCGCAGGGAGGACCCCATTTATCCTGCGAGGCAGGACCTGTGGTGCCTGTGTCGACATTTTGCATGTCGTAATAAACCCCGATCAATGTGCAAGTCATGAGAAATTGGTTGAAGATACTCAAGCCCAGGTGAGCCGGATCATGTTAAAGCTTGATGAGTCGCTGCATTGAGAGATGCCCCGCCAAACGCTGGTGGGGCGATTTGGCCGAAATTATGCGATTATCCAGATAGGGAGCTCACGTGCGCGGCGATGCAGCCCGAGCCACATGGCGGGTATCAAGGGGTATTCAATATCAAAGCTCAAACTTCTGTTCAAGTCGCATGCAACGATGAACTTTACGAATAATAATTCCTGTAAATTATGTTGATATATGTAGAGCATTTATAGTTTAGATCTTTCATAACATATCACATAGAGGTCAAGAGCTTCGCGAGGAAGCACTTCCGCGCTCCGAAGAAACCCCGGCGTCTCACCTCACACCCCTCCATTATCTAAGATCTACCCCCATTCGCTCCGCGAAGCGCCCAAAGGTACCACCCGCCGCATTGCTCTGCATTGCTTGGTTGATATACCTTCCCCGTCCGACACGTTTCTCGCCTCTTCTGCGACGGGGCATCGCTCAAGATGGCTTCAAATATACCTCGACCAGGTCCCGCGAACCTGGGGCCTAATGCCGGGCTCGATGAATGGCTCGAAGAGGCCAAGCAGTGCCACTATCTGCCCGAGCGGGCCATGAAGGAGTTGTGCGAGAAGGTGAAGGAGATCCTGATGGAAGGTGAGGCTGGGCGACCATCTTGGATCCTCACCCTTGACTGCAGCTGATCCGAGTCTGCAGAGTCCAATATACAGCCTGTTTGCACACCTGTTACCGTATGCGGCGACATCCACGGCCAATTTTACGACCTCCTGGAGTTGTTCCGCGTGTCTGGGGGCATGCCAGGCGAGACCAACGTCCAAGCTCCGAAGACTGCGACCACGGTCATCACATCCGAAGATATCGAGCCACCGACCGAGATTACGAACCCCAAGCTAAGGAAGAAGATACGCGCTTCGGGGGAGGGCCTGAGTCCCAGCGCAGCTGATGCAACTGCAGAGGGGACTGATGCTGAAGAAGATCCCGATACATCGATGGCTGAGCGCACCGAGGCTGGAGTCAGTGTAACACAATCGTCCCAGAGCGCGGACACACGCTATATCTTCTTGGGCGATTTCGTAGATCGAGGATACTTCAGTTTGGAGACTTTTACATTACTCATGTGCCTCAAGGCCAAGTACGCGGCCATACCCTCACAGCATCGCGTTCTATCGCTTACCAATCGCACAGATACCCTGACCGGATAGTACTAGTTCGTGGCAACCATGAGTCGCGCCAGATCACTCAAGTGTATGGATTCTATGAAGAGTGTCAACAGAAGTATGGTAATGCGTCTGTTTGGAAGGCTTGTTGCCATGTATTCGATTTCCTTGTTCTTGCTGCGATTATTGATGGTGAGATTCTCTGTGTGCACGGAGGTCTAAGTCCTGAGATCAGGACAATCGACCAAATCCGCGTGGTTGCCCGAGCCCAGGAGATCCCACACGAGGGTGCCTTCTGTGACCTGGTGTGGTCAGACCCTGAAGACGTCGAGACATGGGCTATCAGTCCTCGTGGTGCCGGATGGTTGTTTGGTGACAAGGTTGCAACGGAGTTTAATCATGTAAACGGGCTTAAATTGATCGCACGAGCGCATCAACTTGTCAACGAAGGATACAAGGTTTGTTTTCCTCCCGATCGACTCTGCAGGCATCCCCTAACCAGAACCAGTATCACTTCCCAGAGAACTCAGTTGTTACAGTTTGGTCAGCACCCAACTATTGTTACAGATGCGGCAATGTTGCATCTATCATGTCCGTGGAAAAGGACTTGAACCCCAAGTTTAGTATTTTCTCGGCGGTGCCTGATGATCAGAGGCATGTGCCGGCGAACAGAAGGGGACCTGGCGATTACTTCTTGTGATGAAAGATGAATACATTTAAATGACCGGAATGGGCGGTTGTGCATGTAGAATAGCATAGGGTCATGATACCCATGGACTTCAGATGGTTGCAAAGGGAATGGTGGTTTGGGTATAATCGGCTACAATTGACTTTCAGTAAATTAGCAACTGCACCCATCCGAAAATATCCATGTGGGCTCACAGTAGACATAACGTAGCTCCTACACCACGAACACGACACATTATAGGATTCTGATTTCGACAGACCGGCCTCCTCTTTCTTCTGAAATCTACTGTTTCCCGAATGCTGCACTTTTCGTCTAGTTTCTCGTGAATCTGGACGCCCGAGAATAATGCCAAAACCACACACAAAACTCAACCCAGTTCAAGCAGCCATACAGAAATGGATAGCATCGACATCACCACAGGGCTCCGATGACCTAACATGGCGAGAGGATCTATTAACGAGTGCGCCCAAGCGTTTCACGGTTTACGAGCCCATGGCGCTTCTCCCGTCAGGTTCCTTCAACAACCTACCCTGGACAAGGGCCCTACGAAATACCCATCCTGAGAGTAGCAATTCATTATGGTCGTTGATTTTGAGCGAGATTTCGAGGCAAGGAAAGGGTACTCTGACCCACCTAGCGGTGAACGAGGGAATTCCGCTACGTCGGGATGGTGTTGAGGAGGAGAATGTGCTTCGAAGTCCTAGTGGGCTCCGAATTCTCTACGGCGACTTTGGTGTGGCTCAAATTTCGAGACAAGCACCTTCGGACGAAGACTTTGACAATGCTCTCTGGGTATCGACGAAGCAGAATGGCATATTCCAGACTTGGTCGCCAAGATGGACTATGTTCAGTCGTGGTAACATCAAAGAAAAGGCAAGGTTGCTGAGCTTAACGGGCACGCCCAAGGGATCCTTCGCTATCGATCTTTACGCTGGAATTGGATACTTTGTCTTCTCTTACGCAAGTCTCGGTATGAGAGTTCTCTGCTGGGAGATCAATCCCTGGAGCGTTGAGGGTTTGCGACGAGGAGCCAAAGCGAACAAATGGAGCGTAAAGGTGGTGACGGGCAAGGAGTTGGAGAGGCCTACTGAGGACGTACTAGCCGGAGGGGAACAGATTGTGGTGTTTCTGGAAAGCAACGAGGAAGCCTTGCGAAGAATCCTTGCGCTCCAGAAAGTGGGCGTGGCGCAAGACATTCAGCATGTTAACTGTGGGTTTCTGCCCACGAGTGAGCCGACCTGGAGGTCTGCATGGGAGATGTCTGCTGCATCGCCAGAGACGTGGCTGCACCTTCATGAGAATGTTGGAGTTCACGACACAGAGGATAGAAGACAGGAGATACAGCGAATGTTCGGGGCCTGGGCAGCGGGTAGTGGACGAGAATCTAATGCCGAACATGTCGAGTTGGTCAAGACGTTTGCGCCAGGTGTTTGGCACTGCGTCTTTGACGTTCGTATTAGACGATCTAAGGTTACATAGCAGTACATCATCAACTATACATCAACTGTCATATCATCATCTGCCCTCCCGCCCTTCTATTCGGCTTGTCTATTCCCTTCGGAATTTCTGGGGTATATTCTCTTCAATAATCGCCTGCTTGTTCATTCGCTCAAGGCGTTCCGCGGCATCCTCCATCTCCTCATGCTTCTTGAAATGCTCGATATCCTCGGGATGCGTCAAGTCCTCCAGCTTTGTGTTCTCGTCGTGAAACTTCTCCCAGTGGTGGATCTCATACTCGTATTCATCGTCGCCGTGATGACCGGGGCCGGTGCCTAGGTCTGGCAATGTTTGGCCTTCAGAGATGAAGGTGTTCCATTCGTCTCTGCTGATAGCGTAGTCGGCGTTCCTGTCTAATAGCTTCATAAGGGTTTCGAGAATCTCGTCCCTTCGGGCTTGAGGCATATCCTTGTTTGACTCGTCTTTGAGGCCGTAGGTTCGGAGGATCTCGTCGGCTTGCCAGAAGCCGTCGCTGTTGTAGTCGTGGAGAGAGAAGAAGGACCCGGAATCCCAGCCTTCCATGTGATGCTCCTCTAGATTGATGTTAGGACAGCAGTCGCCAATGGTTAGCGACGAGACAAACCAGCCATGTGTTTCGTCATCCAGTTGGCATCGTCGGGTACGATGGGCTTCTGGGAACCACCGTGGTCTCCATGGGCCATGACCATGCCCACGAAAGCAGCACTGAGAAGGGCTCCTGCACGCATCTTGGCTTGGGGCAAAAGGGACCGAATCACGAAGTATTGGAATCCGCGATTGAGGGCGATGGCACGGAATGGCTTGCGGAGTGCGGTCTTGATATTCAGATCGCAAGAAACGGTTGTCGTGGCGTATGGAGTATGATGTCGCAACGTTCCATCATGGCGCATGTGAATTAGGACAGGGGGATGGCCAGTTGCCTCTTTAGGCGCTAAAGGGCTGAGCTTAGGCCGTTGACGCCCATGCTTCGGTACCCGGGCTAGTGACTTTGTTCAACATCCATCCAATGGAATTATTATATTGGGAAGAGATCCCCTCGTCCTGACTACAATCAGGAATAGACACAGGTTCCAAATTCGTGTCTCTCAGCTTCAAGTTGACATTGGCGGTTTGTTGCTGCAGCGACCTGGCGTATAGCACTTCTGAGTCTTGCCTCAGGTTGACGGCGCGTCAACATTAGTCCCTAAGACGCATAGACGCGTTCTGCAACTTTACTCACTTCCTATACGACCTCACAATTTAAGAACGTCAACATGAGTCGACAAGTAGAGCAGGCTTTACTCTCATTGATGCCAACATATGCCTCGGATCTCCCCCCGCAACTTGTAGAGCTGGCCGGCTCCTTACTCGCACAATCTCGTCATCGTGCTAGCACCCTGAAAAATGAGGAGGAGGTTGCTCGCCTCTACGCTTGCGCCAACCTGGCTTGTGACAGGTATGTTCATTGCTAATATCTCATTTGGGCCCTGGACCTGATTGGAATAGACTGAAGATAACTCTTGATCTTCCACCAATTGAGCCACGACCACCAGTTCCGCCGCGCATTTATAAGCGCCTTTACAACTACCTTAATAGCGTTATCCCAAACCATGCACCCGCTTCAGCTCCAGGGTCTGCTAGACGGGCACCAAGGTCAGCTAGGCAACGAGATGTCGGCAACTCTCCTGCTTCTGGGTCAAAACCTCTGCCTTCCCGAGCTACCCCGACTAAGGAGAGAAGCCTTGCACAATGGAGGACACCTTCGAAGAATGATCCAGGAACCCCATCTAAATCTACAGGAAAAAGGGCTGCTCCCACGCCTAGTGATGGCCTAAACCCCTGGATCCAACCTTGTACTCGGTTTCTGTGCCAAGAGACGGACCAGAAGAACCTGGCCCCTACAATTCTTGCTGGGATGGAAACTATCGTCATGCCTGGTGGTCGGAAGACAGAAGATGAATGGGTGTTACAAAATCTTACCGCGTTGGTCGCTGCCATCTACTTCTTTGTAACAGCGAGAGTGAGGGCACTAGCATCAGGGGCAGCCATTGAGCGAGAAGATTACGTTCCGCAACGAAAGGAAATTCTAGCTTTGCTGACTAGGGCACGCAAAGAAGTCGATATGGGGGGAATCGACGAGGACAGTGCTTGGGACGGCTGGTCCAACCTTAAATCCAAGGAATTTGATGCCGCCGTTGCTCAACTATACGAAAGAGACTGGATCAAGGGCGACTGGTACCAAGGCATTTCCGACGTCATCAAATTGACTCAAAGAGGTCACTTCAACGATCTTGAAATGCTCGATGAAGACGATTCGATCCCCAAGATGCAAGTCAAAAGAGCAGATACCATGTTCCAGGAGAAGTACGACTATCTCAGCGACGCGAAACGAGCTGACTACAGAGCTTGGAGAGATGCTATATCCAATAAGATTGCTCAATTGACACCAGCAACTATGGCTATGGAGGTAGATACATAATGAGCGACGAAAGTTCTGCTCCACAACAATGTATTATTTACATTTAAACCAACGTCTTATCAAATCACCATGACAAAGAAACCCAGCGAGAACCTGTCTAGTTCTTGCGAGAAATACCAGTGGCTGTAGGCCTGGCAAATGTCTTCGTGAGGAAAGACGAGATGTGAGAGAAGCCACTGGGGAATCTGCCAATAGGAGTACCGGTGGGACGGCCGCTGCCCTCCTCGCTGTGGTCTCCGTGGCCGTGGTGGCCACCCTCGAAGCCGCCGGTAGGGAAAGCTCCGGGAGTGCCCGTGGGAGTGTGAAAGCCATCTTCGGGGAACTCGGTAGGGAAACCAGTAGGTCGGGTGAAGTCACCGCTCTGGATGTTCGTGGGGAAACCAGTGGGAAAGCCACTGTGGTCACCGGACTGAGCGCCGCTGGGGAGGCCGCCCTCAGGGGCTCGCCTCAGGTTGGTCTGGAAGCCAGACGGGATTGGGATAGCCGTGGGAACGCCCGTAGGAACATCAGTTGGGATGTTTGTTGGACGGTCGGTCGGGAAGCCACTGGGAAAGCTAGTGGGACGGCGGGTCGAGTTACCATGATGACCGCCATGACCTCCATGGTGACCGCCGTGATGGCCAGGGAAGTCACTTGGAACCCCAGAGGGGAAACTGGTCGGAACACCGCTGGGAACTACGGTGGGGATATCGCGCTCGACAGCTCGGGCTTCAGGGCGGTAGGCTCGAGTTGGGATGCCCGTTGGGAAACCAGTTGGCAGGCCGGTAGGGAAACCAGAAGGCAAGCCTGTAGGGAATCCAGAGGGAAGGTTGGTAGGGAAACCCGAAGGCAACCCGGTTGGGAAACCTGAAGGGAGGCCAGTTGGGAAGCCCGAGGGAAGACCAGAAGGGATACCGCTTGGGATACCGCTTGGGATACCGTTTGGACGGCTGGTGGGAGGACCCTGAAGAGTGCCGGTAGGAGAACCACTTTGAGAGCCGCCTTGAGCATAGGCACCGCCAGAAACGGCCAAGGCGACAGTAAGGAGACACAGGACAGCCATTGTTGACAATGAAAGATGAATCTGAAGTAGTTGTGTAAAGGGGTTGTAAAGAATGGACCACAGATGCCTGCAACTGAAGCTCCGAAGAAAAGAAATCAAAGAAGGTTGTACAAGAACGACGATGGAGAAGGCAATGTCGGGATCTGTCTCGAGGACTTGTAGGAACGGAGCTCTTTTATACAACATTGACCATGAAAGACCAGGGCGGAGAATTTCGTGTCATTCTAGTGTTCCTTACCCTAGCAGCAACCGCCCGGCTGAACACTACGCGTTTCCTCGACTCCTCGATCCCAATCACGATAGCTCTGAGTGGTATCACTCCTTGCAGACCCATGGCGCCGTCTCCAAGGCGTTTATCCCCCCGCTGGCCCCTAGACCCTGTCATGCCAATACCGGGGTCCACAGGAAATCTACTTGACGGAAGATCTGCTGCTTGGAGAAATGCTGGGGTCTATCTTTGCAACGTTTGGTTTCGAGTTGATCGGGAGTGGGGTCCCGGGTTGTGGGAGCGATGACGCGGCCAGGGGTTCTCGGGGGTTCGATGTCGAATGTTTTCTTTGGATAGATTTGGGCTTATGGCGATGTGCACGTTTCAGGTTTCAGAGTTGCAATGTTTGGATCCTGTCAGTTGAATGGAGGATTTGAGGTGGGCGTTTCGAGGTTGACCTGCCCGAAACGGTCGACCTGGACCAGCCATTCTCATCCTTCGCTGGAACCCTATATGGAATTATATACAACTCGACAACGCTTCATATTCATAAATATACGCCATCGATGGTGTGACCGAGAACCTCCGAGAATGTTGTCTCATAGATATTCATCTTACACGAAATCGATCGCGAGACCCAAAATTTTCCGAAGATCTCGTCTCATACATACTCCAACTCCAGCCTCAACCTAGCCTAGTTTCCCGGGGACAAACGGATGGCCGGCACTCAACCCTCCGTCGACAGCCCAGGCCTGTCCATTAACATAGCTACTCTCATCACTCCCTAGAAACAATGCAACCCTTGCAATCTCATCGGCATGGCCGCCTCTCTTCATAGGATTTAGCTGCCCAATCTTCTTCTCACTGCCGCGTGCGCGCGCAGCTTCATATACAGGCGCCGTCATACCCGTCTCGATGAGGCCGGGACAGATGGCGTTGACGCGCACGCCGGTGCCGGCGAGCTGGTAGGAGATGGTCTGTGCTAGTGAGACAACGGCAGCTTTGGACGCTGAATAGGGGGTTGAGCCGGCGTTGGAGCGGATGCCGGCGACAGATGCTGTGCCAATGATACTCCCGTTAGGTTGGGGCTTCTCGGCTGATGTCTTCATCATGGCCGGAGCCGCATGCTTGGCAGCGAGGAAGACGCTAGAACAAGTTAATCTAGGTGATCCTGACCGGGGTGGGGGTAGTTTTGGAAACACATGTATCATACCTTAGGGTGTTTGTCTTGAGGATCTTCATGAACTCATCGTCGCTGAACTGTGAGAAGAGAACAGATCTACCAACGATGCCTGCGTTGGCGAAGAAAACATCGAGACGACCATAACGCTGAATAGCATCATCGACAACCTCCTTCACCTTCGCCTCTTCGGAAGCATCGAACTGTAGCGTGTGAACATCTACAGAAGGGAACGCGGCAGTAAGCTCTTTCTTGTGAGCATCTAGATTCGAGCCATCATAATCACATAGGTAGATAGCTCGGGCACCGCTCTCAGCATATTGATGAGCGGTGGCTCGGCCAATACCGAGAGCTGAATTGGCGCCTGGTTTCAAATTTAGGAGGCTGGTTATTGCGTGTGAAGCATGAGCTCTTACCGGTGATGATGACGACCTTGCCCTGTACTCGAGGACTGCTAGAGCCTGGAGCCACTTTGTTGATGGGCGGGAGTAATTGCTGACCGATAGCCTGGATACGTTTTTGGGCCTTGTCTGACATGGTGTAAAATACCAAATGCTATTCAATCAGAATGAAGAATGTTTACAAAAGATGAAGAACAAGTCATCCTGATCCTCGGATGGCGGCGATGTAGTTCATAACTTGGATGCTCGGGATGGCTGGCAGCGTGAGAGAGGGGGTCCACTGGGGAGCCGAGGCTCGGTATATGCTTGCGAGTACCTCTGACGTCAGGTGGAATGGGCGGGTGAATAAGTACCGACTAACAATTTTCCCCACGGTACCCACCTGCCTACTTCGTACCTTAATGGAGGCAGGGGGATCTTTGTTCCCACGTCTGCTTCAACTTCAACTCAACTTCCAAATTTTACCTTGTATCAACTCTGTAGTAAGTCTACAAAATCTATGGCTAGTGGACTGTGGCTACGGACTTGACTTTGCAACCTCTTTGTCTTCACTGAACGCATACGTAATTACAATAGTTTCTGTCGTACTGCAGGAGCTCACCGTGTTGACAGGTTCACCATGGACCCAACCTCTCTCGCAACTTTCTCCGGAGAGGAGTCGTCTCCGAAAGGATTCGGGTGATTGCACTAGAGCAGCATTCGCGCCTCCCAACAACTCGGAAATGACCTCAGTCCGCGGCTCATCACCATGGGGACGGCCTTGTCAGAAGCTAATGCACAACGGTTAACAGCTTATTGGGTCTCTCCTGTGCTGCTTCGTGCTTCACGTCACACCACTCGAGGAGATGATTCCTATTCTGGGACCGGCATTCAGCATCAAGTCCACGGCTCCCGATGTCGAGGGTAGCAAACATACATGGGGACCTGGAACCCTGGCATCATGGGATGGGGAGCCTCCGAGATGATTTTCTATGGCGTTTTCTACGCTTGCCGGCATGAGCCTGACGACGCTGTGGGGAGCCATGAATAAGACGGCTCTTAGAACACGTAGAATTTGTTTGTGGATCTTCCAACTCTCGCAGAACGAGGGACTCATGGGTGGCAAACGCCCAAGGGTACCCCGATTCAACTATCAACTCGTGTTTCTAGACAGGGCGATTACCGCTGAACTATGCTGATGAGGCCCGTACTTGATCTATTCTAAGGAGTCTTGATAGAAGGCAAAATACGAGGATGCCAATTTCGATAAGCTGCGGTGACCTGAAAGCCCTTCTCTAGTGTTAGGCATTTCGAGAACCCATCATTGGTCATGTTGGATCTCTGCCAATTAAACTTGCGCGTCTGGAAGGCCTCAAAATGCCCTGCCTAACGTCACTCTTTCAGGGGATCTCTCAGCTTCGAAGCTAGAGAATATTCCACGTGATTGCCACGAATTGTCTGCAGTGTAAGGCAGATGGCGTTCATCCCTTGTCAGCCCCTACCGCTGACTCGTTACACCACCGCACACAAGGACGTCGACATACCCAGGGTCCATAACGCGCTATTTGTTCAGAGTGCAAAGTACAAGAGGCTGGTCAAATTTAGGCCTTTCCCCGGTTCGGCGTTGTATGTCATGCATACTTGATATCACTCTCACAAGGTTAGGGGAGATGCCAGAATGTCTCGTCTACACCGTAGAGTCTAACTCTAGAGACACGGCCTATTGGGTCTATGAGACAAGCAACTGAAACTGCTAGCGCATGGCCTCCTATGTCTGGATAAATGGCAGCAAGTGGATTCGCACGCCGCCGCTGATGAAGTTGGTGATAGACCTTCGCCTCGGCACTACGATGATTGTGTACGTCTCGGCGCGCAAACCATGGCGAGAGCTGATATCAAATACGGTATCCCTTGCGTGGCTGAATCCGCCATTATGAGAGCATGACATAAACAGACCTTATCCCGTCTTGGCGGCTAGACTACCTCGACCCAGTGATGCATCTTATCCATCTCCGCCTGCATAAGTACTGTGTAGGCAGGCTTGTGTCACTTCCCGGAGTTAGCGCTGCCGTTTGTAGGCGGCGACCCTAGAACAAACAAAAATACTCGATTATCGATGGAAAATCGAACGGCGAAGCAAACAAATGCGCAGCGCAGGATGCTACATCTCCGGGCCCAACTGGTCGACTGGAAACAGACGTCTCCATTCTGAAGTTACACAACTGTCCTGAACCATTCGCGAAATATACTAGATCATTGGATACAGGTTTGTACAACCCATGTCAGGTCCTCGCTTGGCCTGCCAAACAATTTCCGTCCTGGTCCTATCTGTAGCATGGTATGGAAGGACTGGATTGAGATGGGGAAACTTTTTTGAGCCTCCATCGTACAAGGTCGTTCAGAGGCCATTGGGGAGACATACCGCTAGATATCGCAAGCGGCCTTTAGTTGGTCGCGAGTAGAGCTCTTCTGCTAGGGCTTTTACCTACAAATTGACAGAAAGGCCGAAGTGCTAAGTAGAGCCGACGAGTTTCACCTTCTTGGGTATTCAAGCTGTAGCAAATGCTGCTGGTCCGATGAGTTCACCGGTGCTCGTTGTTTCCAGCTCCACTAAGTGGCGATGCGCTCTTCCTTGGCAAGCGATAGGGGCAAACAACCGGTGGCAGCCCTACCGATGAGCGAGTCGTCAGCGGATCTACCCTTGGAAGCTACCTGCCTCGAGGCGTTATGATTGTGTCCTTTGAAAGCGACTTGCGGAATCACACACGGCCTTGAGAGTCCGAGAGCTCGAATCTTATAGGCAACTTGCTACTATCCCCTGCAGCCTCTCGGATTTTCGCAGCCCTTCTATCCTTGGCTTTTATACCGTCGTCGATTCCTGCAGCCTCCTCGTGCTCAGATCAGGCTCCGGAAGCCTGCACCCCCTCAGAATCCTGCTGGAGAAGTACCGTCCCGTTACCTGGATATCATACGAGACTATTCTCGCCGGACACGGGAAGTTGCAGGGGCGGTGTAACGCGCTGCGTCGTTGGCCACGGCACACGAGCCTGATCTTCTCCATGATACCGGTCCTGCCGTGAGAACTGTCACCGCCTGTACGTCTAGTGCAGGAGGGAAGGGACAGCAGATAGCGTCGTTGACACGGGTAATTGTAGGCGTAGGTCAGTCAGCTTGCGGTGATGGAGTGCTGTGACCTGTCATTTATCAAACTGCCATCTCACCCTCGACGGAAAAGCAGCCGTCCTTTTGTTCTCTTTGTTTTCACTGTTTGATTGCTTCCCTGCTCAAAACATACACTCGTTTCGGCCTGAGCCTATCGTTTGGAGTTGCCTCCCTGATATCTACCCGGCACCCCTCGCCTTTGTGTTGGAGATAATACCGATCTATACACGCCCCTAAGCCGTCCTTTCTTTTATTTCCTACCTGACTTTACAAGAATGACTATGCACCAGGGCTCGAGAAAACTCTTGGAAAGAGACTGTAACGGACAAACCTGGGGTTTCATTGCGACTAATGTTGACGATCCGCCACAATGCATTAGCAAGTGTCGAGAGCGCTTTTTGAAGGAACTGTTGCCCAAGGATGAGACATTTGAACGCGCGTGCGAGCTCCTCACAGACAAAAGTCGCATGGACAAGGAACAGCCCTTTCGGGCTCTCTACTGTTGCGACTCTCAGCTGTGTGGCGTGGATAACCTCCAAGGCGGTGGCAAAGATCGTATGTCTGACAATGCCCATTCTGAGGACTATCCCCATTGACTCGAACCAGCCAACGTAAACTGGTTCATCAACGCCTGCCAAAAGTAAAGCCCCTTTTCATACCTCCTGATATGTAGTGCTAAGCCTTTCATAGTATCGGGTATCACTCGATAATAGACCCAGGACCCCCTGATACTACTTACATTTGCACATTTGACTCAATATATGACGATGATCCTCGCTGTCAGAAGAATAAACCGGCCATTGCGACAAAGGCTGAAGATACTCCTAAGATTTTGCCTAGCGAAATTCTACCCAGCACATCAGACGCCCTCGTTGTAGAAAAGCTTACCACTGACCCAACAACCCTCGTCGTTGCACCCTCGACATTAGTTCCGCCGCAAAGCTCAATGCCAATGCAAACGTACTCGAAGATCGCGGACCCTTCTCTTTCGGCGAGCTTGGATCCCTCTGACACGGATGAGCAGAAGGATACTGGGAACGGATTCTCTACTGGAGTGAAGGTCACTATTGGCCTATGCATAGTACTTGGACTTATCGCGATCTTGGCGCTTGTCTTCTGCCTTCTTCGTCGACGATCGCATCGAGGGAGTGGCTCTATCTTCCATAGGCATGGCAAGCACCAGATCTCTCTACCACCTGCCGGGTCGCCTACTCCTCTTGTCTCGCCAACGATTTCGCATACCGATGCAGACGGTGTACCCCCGACTCCGCCTGCAAGACTTCGAGAACGTAGGTTCCTTCCGACGGTAATGAATCAGAAGTTGCCTTACGGAGGAAGGCAGCAGGATTGCGCAGGATTTCCGGCATCGCCATTATACTCCCCCAGCAGTACCAAGTTGATACCGAGAAGTGAGATGACTCCTAGGGCGTATTCAGGAGGGAACTCTCCACCGTTATCACGGATCGTGATGACCACTTCCGACGCTGAAACGAATTGCTATGAGAACGGTGTTATGGGTAGCTACGCTTATGATCCTACAATGGCAACTTCGGTGAAGTCAACACCTGGATCACCGATAGGATACAGTGATGGCTCTCCTACACGTCCTACACGACCGCAGGAAAAGCATCTAAAGATCGCTAGCCTCGTTAGCCCTGGGCCTCCACCCACCCGAGCTCTCCCTTCTACGCCCCCGAGCGGCCCTATCAGCCCAACAACGCAGGGCTCCTGCATGAGCCGCCCTAACGACATTGGGGTCGCAATCGGAATCGCCCCTCGTAATCCAGCCAAGGGAATGGTGCTCCCGAAAGAGTCGCGCGAACTTTATGCCTTGACAGAAGAGCAAGCCCCCGATCTACACAATAGCTGGGGAAGCTGGGGCGGCAGCGGTGGCAGTGAACCTGGGATACCTGTCTCATCGCCGAGATAGAGGGAGGTTACTAGCCCGGATATGGAAGAGATGGACTTGGGGAGGGTAACTGGAAGATATTGAGGATAATGAAAGGTGTGAGATAGCAGGCTATCGTATATTTGTGTAGGAGTTTCGGGTTGAGGGAGTGATTCTGGTATCTCTCGTTTGAACTTTTCTTTTGTCTTCGATATGATGTCGCTTTGATACACGAATTATGGTCATGTTTCTGAGGATATGATGTCACGTACGAATTCCCTGAGGTTAGTTAAGTTGGGGGATGTAGCTGTATGAGTTTGGGTCTGTTGCGCGTAAGTTTCTAGTATAGCTTAATCAGTGAGAAATTTGAAAATAGAAGTCCCTTATTGTGCTTCCTCGAAATAATATTCTTACGCTCAGTCAAGGTTGTAGGGGTGCCAAGTTGAATATTAGGGAAGACACTTACTCAACTCTAGGCATTCAAATTAATTGATAAAAGTTCAACATGACCATCATGAACAGTAACACTGCTTCGTTTCCTCATCTATTGTAGCCTCGTGCATGATAAGCTCCTGACTATCTCCTAAGCCTAGATCCCGCGATCCTTCAAAGACGTAACCAAATCCACAATGCTCTTTTCTAGATTAATCCAATCAAACCCTAAGATCTTATTTGTCGCATCATTGTTGTATTTGAAAATCTCATTTTCAGGAGGAAGCTCCCCGCCCTTGACGTCTGGCCCAGGAAGCCGATCCTTGAACTCAGGAAACTTGGCGCGCACGATGTCTATCACCTCACGGTGAGAGAACCACCCTGCCGTGGTGAACAATCGCTTCCCGCCTGCTGAGGACTCTTCCAATGCACGTATATGTGCCTTGGCTACATCCCGAACGTCAACCCATAAAGCAACAGGGGTAACCGGTGGAATGCTCTCCTTCCATTTCCCCTTTAGCAGGTTGACAAACCTCTCGTTGGAAGTATTGATAGTATCCACTGTAGCGAGATGATGCACCACCGGGCCCAAGACCAGCGGCGGACATACAGTTACGAGGTCAAAATTGGGCTTCTCAGTCTCGACAAAGTCCCAGGCAGCCTTCTCCGCGAGCTTCTTGGAGGCGCGGTAGGCGGTTGCTGGAGAACGGTGGATTTCAGCCAGTGTGACGGGGTTCCAGGAGGTCTCAGAGAATGTGGTCTGCGGGTCGGTGAAGTGGGCCTCAGAGATGATGGATGCGAAGGAGGAGGTGATAACAACGCGGGTTACAGATGGGGCCGAGCGTTTGAGGGCCTTGAGAATGGATGTTGTGCCGATGACAGCTGGGTCGACTAGATCAGCCTGGGGATCGGCTAGAGAATTGTTAACATGATCAGCTTCTTCTCATAACATAAATGCAGATCTCAGGACCGACTCACTGATATTAAAGTGAAATGGGCTGGCGGTATGAAGGACAGCTTCTAGTCCGGGAGTCTTGACCACCTCGTCAAAAGCATCCGGCTTCGCGATATCGGGGACAATAACGACTTGCAGTCGATCGGCTTCTTTCTTGTGCGCGTCACGGATTGTTTTAGCCTTATCCTCAGAGCGGACCGTCGTGACAACAGTATGGCCCTGCTCGAGGAGCTGTTCAAGGATATGGGCTAAAGGCGTCCTGGTTAGAATAGGGGTTTGTTGAATACAATATGCCGGGCACACTTATGCCATGAAAGGACCCAGCTCTCAATGGAACACGCAGCGGGATTGAGTCACGTACCGGCGATGAAGCCCGAACCGCCTATTATGCTATGTTAGACACTATGACCTGTGATATCTCATGAGAGTAGAGTGGGGGTTGAGAGCCGTACCGGTTAGGAGAACCTTCGTCATGATTACAGTCTTCAAGTTCTTAATCCTCAAATGAGAATTCTATGCGATGCAGCAATGATACAGTCAGAAAACCTCTCAAAGTAAAATAAAAAGAGAGTTCAGTTGCTGGATTATATCCTAACTATTGAAGGTTTGACGTCAATTTTGGGGGTTTGTCATCATCATGATAGCCCCGCATTCGTCATGTCATATTGGGGGTTGCGAGAGGACCCCACCAATATCAACAAAAGCCCCCCACAGTTCGTCTTCCTTACACAGAATATCTCGAACTCGTCATTGGGACTGGGTTTATATCAACAATCATCCGACACTACTAGCCTTCACTTCCTAGACATTGGCACAAACGGAATATTACAATTGAGGTGGTATATAACCGGGGGGGTTTTTGTCCATATACACGGGCCCATACCAAAAGCCACAACGCGATGCATCGAAAGCAACCATCGGCCTATCCATGCCGCTAAGCTGTATCTTATGCTAACTAATGTCAATCGCTTCTTTAAACACTATCCACATCTCTCACAGCCTCAGGATTTCCACCCTAGGACGTGCTTTATGAGTGGCAACTAAGCAAGTACTCCGACTCTTTAATCAGGTAGACCCGATCAAATGGAGTGGCTTGAAAAGGCACTCCGTAACTGGTTTGCGCACTGAGCGTCAAATTGCCCAGGGCCATATTCGGCCCTGAAGACTTATGCTTCGCCGGGTTACCTCGCCTATTAGTTGGAGGTATCTGCCGCGGTAGGTGGCGCAGGCGACTCGGGAGGTTGGGGTTGAGTGATACCACCGAGGCCAGGCGGCTGGGGAGTTTCGTGAGGAACCGGTATCGTCAGGGGTCCCTTGGGAACCACCAAGCGGCCTGGTAGCGTTTCACCTCGGATGACCTTCTCAACCTCGGACTTGTCCAGCGTCTCGTACTGGACGAGTGCCTTGGCGAGGAGATCCAATTCTTTCCGCTTTTCCGTCAATAATGTGCGAACATCTTCGTATGATTTCCTTAGCTGCTTTTGAACCTCACCCTCAATGGCTGCCTTGGTCTCAGAACTGAGGTTTTCATATCGTCTACCATACTCGACAGGTCCCAGTGTGCTGGACATGCCAAAAAGGGTAACCATCATGTAGCTCAAGTCTGTTGCTCGCTCCAAATCCTAAAACTCGACCATTAGCTTCTGCATATATGCAGATCATCAATCTTATTTGAACGTACCGATGACACTCCCGAAGTCACCTTGTCGCCACCGTATCGCATCTCCTCGGCCATCTTGCCTCCAAGCAACACACGGATGTTTGACATGTATTCGGCTGCAGTATAAGAATATTTATCCATCTGTGGGAGCTGCGCGGTATGACCTAATGAAGGCCCCTTGGGTAGAATGGTAACCTTGTAGAGTGTACTGGAACTCTCCTTGTCGAATAATTGGACAAGGGCATGACCAGCCTCATGGTAAGCCGTCATTTCTTTTTCCTTCTCAGTTACAATCATCGATTTCCTCTCGGAACCCATCGTCACTCGATCAAATGCCCAGTCAAGATCAGACTTCGAGATGACACTCGCCTTCGCTCTGCTGGCCTTCAAGGCAGCAACGTTGAGCATGTTTTCAAGTTCAGCACCAGACTGTCCGGGACAACGAGCAGCGATAGCCTCTAGGTTAACATCAGGGGAAAGCTTGATTTTCTTGGCATGGTGCTTCAAAATGGCGATGCGGCCGCGAACATCTGGCAATTCGACATTGACATGGCGGTCAAATCGACCTGGGCGGGTGAGCGCTTTGTCTAACATCTTGGGAAGATTGGTGGCTCCAATGATAATGATCTTCGTGTCCTGGTCAAAGCCGTCGAGTTCAGTAAGCAATTGGTTCAGAGTCTGCTTGGCATGGGCTTGGTCTCTCGGGTTACGCTTCCCTCCTATGGCATCAAGTTCATCGATAAAAACGATCGCAGGAGACTTCGCCTTGGCCGCTGTAAAAAGCTCTCGAACTCTCTTGGCTCCAACACCAACGAAGATTTCGTCGAACTCGCTACCAGACATGTAGAAGAATGGGACACCGGCCTCGCCGGCAATGGCTCGCGCAAGGAGTGTCTTTCCAGTTCCGGGGGGTCCAACCAGAAGAACACCCTTGGGGAGCTTGGCGCCGAGATCGGTAAACTTTTCAGGGTTCTTGAGGAACTCAACGACTTCCTGAAGCTCCTCCTTTGCCTCGTCACAGCCATGTACATCGCTAAATCGTGTTGTCTGCTTCTCTGCCTTGACTTCGGAATCCTGTTTCGCGCCAGGACCGCGTCTAAACGTGCTCAGAGTCTCGATAAGAATAGTGACGGCGGCGAAGCAGAGGTAGGTGACCACGAGGAAGACAGCCAGGAATTTGAACCAGCGGAAAACAACCGATCGAGTCGACTCCTGGACAATGACGTGAATCGGCTCGCCCTTGCCTCCCATCGCGTTCCCAGCAGCTCCAGCACCAGTGACTGCGGCGTTACCAACTGCCTGTTCAAAGGTCGGCCATTGGGTTCGCGCGTAAGCTCCAGCCGCACCCTGGTTGGCTGCGGCATGTGCACCAGCCCCAAGGAGAGCGAGCGCCTTACGATAGGCGTCATCCGTTGCTGGGTTAGTCGCAAACCGATTGGATTGATATCGTTCGACTAGAATGGCAGGCATATTGGCCCTGAGAAGAAGTTGATAGAAAGCATTTTGAGCGTTGGCATTTCCAGGATTTCGGTTCGCACTCTCCTCCATGGAGGCAAGCTGGTTGCGCGAGATTCCATTCGCAGTTCCAAATCCCCTTCGTTGAGAATTGAAGGCGTTCATGGTCGAGATATCTCGAGAAGACAGAATACCGGAAGAAGATCGCATGAATGGCCGAAGAACAGAAGGGGACGTAGGACTCGGGGGTTGGAAGAACGGTCGTCGCAGAATAGGATTTGCAGCCCGAAGGCCAACCTGACTCATATTGGCAAGAGTCGCCTGGACTGTTGTCGGTGCCATTGAGTCAGATAGATCGTGAGGTATCCGTGAAGTCAATATCGTGTCTCGCAGGAAGTCGGGCAGTTGAGGTTTGGCCACCTGAAACGAAGCATTAGCCCTGAGCCACCAAGTTGTGAACCAGCCGACTCACATAATCAAACACCTCAGCCTTGGTATCGACTGCACGTTGTCGCGTAGGTTTCGAGCGTTTACTTCGAGCTGAAGATGTAGTAGTCGAGCTTCTCCAAGGAACCATAACAGTGTTCGCGATTGAAGGCCAAAGTTCCGTAGTCGCAGCCGCTACGTTCTGCCAAACAAGTTAGCTTCAGGTGATATCCCGTATCTCCGCAGGACCGTACCGGCAGCATCGTCGCCTGGTAAGCCATGTTGAGGCCTTTCCTGACACCTCAGTGCTCAAAGTGTGCAACGCGAAGTCGGAATCGGAGGCAAAGTCGACGACGGCGCAAGGCCGACGGATGACGTGGAGCGAGGTGATGGGCGCTCCGCTGCAGTGCCGGCGACAGCGGTAGATTTCCAAATACAAACGCAGCGAGACGGAGGCGAAAAGATGAAGTAAGTAACGTTGCTTAAAGGAACTGCAAACAGTCTACCTCGATGCACTCATCGTGATGAATTGCATACAGACAGGCACCAATGTCGTCGGATGTCGATTTAGCTTGCCACTCTGGTCCGCAAGTCGGCACCATCACGAGACAACTTTTCCCATCACGGAATGATGCTGAGTCATCTATACATCGGCGACTAGATCTTCCGATTCCGACTCCTAAAGTCGCCTTGGGAAGAATAGCATGGAAGTTGGGAGAAGTACACTCAAATTGTAGCTGTGAATTCGACAGACGATTTGTATTCGATTTCGACCATTTCTCTTTGCAATGGAGCTACTCATGCGTGTAACGGAGACAATCTCGTCGGTAGCTCAATAGTCATGTGATCATTCCTCATGTTGTGGGATAACCTCCCACAAGATGCAGTAGCACTAAAAGTACAAATAATTAAGAAGCCATCTTTCCTTCTACTCATTAAATTTCATGGCCACCATCAAGGTCGTGCACATAAGTGGGTTGCGTGAAGCATCATTAAAGAGCTCCTTACCGCATCATGATCTTCCCCTTCATCTCTACCCCCCCGCATAATGACCGTACACCATGGGCTCACCATCAAGTCATTGAGTGTCGCTTCGCCAGAGCCATTCATAATCTGCTTCGTACTGCGTCTCGATGTCTTCCGCTTATATCTGGCACAATAATTCTGTCGCAGCTGCTTCGTCGATAGAGACCGTTGTCATTGCTCCCTCAGACCTCATCGATCTCAACACGCACTCCTCGATGAGATTTTAGCCACTAATGGCCATCACCACGCAGACGAACGTAATTTGAAATGCAGTAACTTAACAAACTGATCGCGAACGCCAAAGACAAGTTAGAGGCCAAAAACGACGCTTGAAGTAGGGGGAGTTGTGCCAAGTCAAAACGAGAATGCAAGAAAACCCCGCTACACGGCGATCCCAAAGGGAAACGCGATACGAGGAAAATGCTACCCCGTCAAAGACGGGGCCTTCCAAACCAAAATCAGTCTGGTTAAAAGAAGTAGAACGCCGGTAGATGCTTCCGTGTCGAAATTGGTATCACTTTACCCTTAGCCCCAAGAACAGCGAGGCTATACACCTTCCGTCAGCGGCTAAGGAGGGCCGTCAACATGGTCCTGTATATCCCAAGTGGTATATCCTCTTCCAAAAATAAAAATAAAAATAGGGGTAAACAGAAAGACAATTATGCCACCCGACCCAAATATCAAGGTTTTGATACATAGGTAGCCCCCAAAAAGGGGTACCTGAAAGTGTAGTCGCATTCTGGCGCTCGTAGTTGATAGAATGACGGGAGTAGGTGGCCTGTAGAGCCGTCTACAGACTCTCCAGCCTACTGCTGGGCAACTGCATTGACGGGTCATCAAACTCGATCTTCGGTCCATATAAGTCATAAACTCCAGTCCCATACGGGGGTAACTGGCCGATGGTTGTCACCTCAATTTGTGGCTGATACTGATACCACTGTTCCGCATCCGGTTGAGGAGAATCATGGTGGTATTGGTCAACAGTCGGAATATGAGCATGTCGCACTTGGTTGGCAACTGTTTGCTGGGCTTCAGTCATGGATTGTTGCATAGGGTGAGAATACTGAGCTAATGCATGTTGCGAATCTGCCGGCGAAGCGGTGTGTAATGCATAAGTCGCGGCTTGCGTCGACCGGTGAGCGTAGAGGCCTTCCTGCATGGATGGGCTTCGTCCGGATGCCGGTGAGAAGCTGCCAGGGCTGCTTTGAACAGAGGCTGTAACACCTTGGGTCGAGTACGGTATTTCGATCACGGGTCGCTCAACCTGCTGGTGAGCAAGCTGGTATTGAGCTTGTAGGGCTTGGGTGTTCATGGTTGCAATGCCGGGATTGGCTTGATCAGTTACATAATAGGGATGATGGGGGATGCTAGGGTTGCGGTTGGCCATATGAACGCCAGGGTGCTGTTCGGCAACGGTTTGCCCATGGTACTCGTGTGGATTGCTGGTTGGAATGCTATTGTGCCGATGGCCGTACTGCTGCTGTAAGGGATAGCCATGAACATGTTGACCAAAATCGGCAAACGAAGCAGCCCGGTGCATCGTCTGTCCTTGAGGCATCGCTTGCTGGTTTGGTATTACATCATGGTGTGACCAACCAAGAGAGGAAAGCTGAGGAGTAGACGGAGACTCCTCACTGTCTGATTCGGAGGTGCAGTCATCCAAGATCTCGTGGGGATGAAGTCCTCTTTGATGTGACCTGCGCTGATGCTTGACCATGGTGGTTTTTCGGCAGAAACTACACTGAATTAGTTTTTGTCGCGCTCAGATTGGAGTTATAGTTTACCTCTTGAGGCAACCATCATGGGCGCACTTATATGGACGCTTCCCGGTGTGAATGCGACGATGACGGGCGAGACTGGAGGACTTGAGAAACCAGTTAGCAATCGCTCATCAGGTTTATGTGTATCAACTTACGTCCGAGAATCGTTTTCCACAGCCAATATGTTGACACTGGTGAGGTTTCTCGCCGGTATGTGTCCGGATATGAACGGTTAGAGCGCTTCGTTGAATAAAGCTCTTTCCGCAGCCCGGCGTAGTGCAAGCATATGGCCGCTCATTCGTGTGTATTCGGTAGTGCCTCTGTAAATCTGATTTGCGGTTGAAACTCTGCATTCAAAATTAGTCAAGTGATAAAACCAGTAAGGCATTCTCACACCATATTACCTTGTGGCATAGTTCCCAGTCGCACTGAAATGGGCGAGCCGTGGGCTCATTCTCAACAAGCTCCATAAGCTCCATGCTCGGGTTGCTCCTTTCTCCCAACCCAGTGGAAGGATCGACTGAAGTAGAGTTGGTATAGGCAAGTGTCCTTCTTGAGTTCCACTTCTATGTCCCAAAGTCTTGATACTTGATCTATCGCTGAGCAATAACCCGGCCGGTGGCTATGAGACATAGACTGGACTCAAAACGGCGTACTCTAGTCCGCGCTTCTCTCCAACCACATCTAGTCAACTGATGCCGGTATAAGTGGTAGGGTGGAGGGCAGAGAGATGACTGCGTCCAGCACAATCCCGAGGAAGGAGCTTAGTATTCTTCGCACCAAGGAACCGTCTGGATAGCCCGCAATGTTGAAGCAGACAATTAAGTTCGGTATGCCGCTGAGTCGCGATCGGCCGAAAGAGGGTGAAAGCGTACTGGATGGTACCGACTTATCTAACTGCGTGGTCGAGGAAGAGGGAGTAGAAGGGACGCAAGAATCGACGTCAAAGATGTACAATGATGCAATAAATGCCCGACGCAGTGGCAGGCAAACTAACTTGTGCGCAACAGAAAAAACCGAAGGCGGGAGTGCTGACGATAAAGGGCAAGATCCCTCGATAAGCCGCTAAACGCGGATAGAAGTCGACTATTTCAAACGGTCTGGAAATTCGTATCTTGTCTTGCCAGTCTCATAGTCACTTCGCGCATGTAGGAGTGTCTAGTATCGAAGAAAGCTCCGGTGAAGGGATTGTCCTCGCGGTAATAACGCTTCCACGGTCTGGCCGGTGCAGTCAACTTCAATAGGACAGAGCAGAAAAGGTGTTAAGCTTGTAGGCGTTGTAATCGGACGTGAGGTGACACCAGAAAGTCGAGAAAGCCCAACAGCTACCAGGCGGTTCGATGGCGACAGCCGAAACTGCAGTTAACAATGACAGAAAGTTGAGGCCAGTTTGAGTCTACAGGTAAGGTAGAATTGATTGTAGGCAATCCAAACAAAAGGGTGGGTGACCCCGCGTGGTTTATGAGTCGGATGGGGTGTCTGTGGATATCGTGGGTATCGTGGCTTTGGCTTCTGAGAGAAGAGAGGCGTTTGACCAAAGTATATATCCTGGAACACAATTATACCAAGACCAGGTGGGTCTTAGTGAGGTGGGCTGCGGCCAGGGGTGGCAGGGAAGGGTGATGGATCTTGCGCCTAGTGTGGTACCCAGTGAGGCTTTTCTTCTCTTCGGTTAGTTGAAGTCCCAGGAGGAGCTGCAGTGATCTGTGCAGCAGTTAAGGAGGCCCTGAGCTGGGGAAGGACCAACTATGGCTGCAGGCAGCTTTTTGGTCAGTGACGAGGTGCGGTCTCCCTGAAGCGCAGGTAGCGATCTCAAGCAAATTGCAATCTGAAATTCATGTCCCACGTCAAGATAGGGATGAGGCAGTCTGTACCGAGGAATAACGTCCCAGGTCCAGGAAAATGGTTCCAACCTAGATCCGAAAGCGTTGTTCTCCTAAGGCCAGAGAAGAGACACTCGCGGTAAATCTTCTTGGGGGGAGAGGGGTTGATGTCCGTGACGATGAGTTTTAAGGTCGTAGGTTCGGTCAATGAGGCCGGGTAATTGAGCGAGATGATATTGGACAGGGCAGGAGCAGGAGACGCAAAGTTTGCTCAGGGTCAGGAGTTGACGGTCTGAGATATGATCCAGTGCCTGGAGTCCTCAATAGAAACCGAGACGAGAGGAAGCATCGACGGAGGTAAGAAGCGCCTTTGGACTTTGTCCCTGTTGGTGAGCGTTCAGCGAGCCCGATGGCGGCTAGTAGGTGATGGTTGAGTAAGTCGGTGGACCTCAACCTCGCAGATGCTAGCTGGGGTTGCTCCTTTTGACTGCAAGGGGCCGGTAAAGAAACATAAAACAACAGAGTAGAAACAAGGTGGGTTGCTATAGCCGATGTTGGCAGGAACTTAGTCGATACCGTGCCCCGACAAGGTCCCTCATGGCAGACTTGTAAGGTCTGAACCGAGACGACCGGCCGCGAAGTCACTGTTGCTCAAGTAATGCGCCTGTTGCTCTTAGTGAGCCCCCCTGGCCCATATGCTTCAGCATGGTCACCAATAGCACCCGCATGTTAAGGTACGAAATTGGAAGACACTGTGTGTTCCGGGGGTTGTTGCGAGGAACTGGGGTTGAGGCAAGGGAGTGCAGGCCGCCAAGGCCACCGGAAGGTTAAGAAACCGCATGCATGCATGATACTTCTGCTGCAGCAGGGTTCTCAATGGGAGGGGGGGCCTTGGGATGGCGGCGGATGGGGTGAATTGAGTGAGACGAGTGGACTCGATCACTTGAATCGTTGGAGGCGCGGTACCTCTCTCCGCGGGTAGGGATCTGAGACTGCCACTCCTTTCTGGCGAGCCCTGTCAGACTGGCTTCGACGGGGTTTCGATCCTGAGTTTGGAAGTTCTGGGTCTCATTGATCATACGTCAATTCTACCAACCAGCTGGCTGTGTGTCCTCGCAATAGGCTCATTCCGGTGCTGGTTGATGACATGCCTCCTCCCGTCCGGGCACTTCCCGCTGAGCTGGGGAGGGGAATACGCCGAGGCTTGAACCCAAAAGCAGTGATGGAGGGGCACAATACGAATCGCCTCAACTTTTCGGTCGTAGGCGACATGATGATATGGCCACCTCGGCGTTCATACACAGCTTGCCATTAGTCGTAGCACCGATTCGACGACTTGGTGACGACGTATCCAGAATATGACAGTAAGAACCACTCCTCAGTTGCGGCGGTTTGGGGCATTCTCTGGTCCCTGGTCCGTCCTGGCCCCTCGTCGCCTTGCCGTTCTTGTCTTCGGCTGTTTTTCTTACTCGCTCTTATCGCAGGCGTAGCCCCCTGACAGGTACCTTTCCAGTCAAGTACCGCAAGTACAGGGCCAGTTTTCGGTACGAACTACCAGCTTGCCTTCCATCCACTCCACTCCCATTCAGGTGGAGGCATGGTTCTAGTGCGGGAACCTCCCTTGCTTGGCTAGACCACGATGAGCTCGATGTCCTGAACCTGAACCAGACCCCGACGTTTCAAGCGAGCCTCCACCGCATTGAGGTTGGAAAGAGAAGCCTGAATACACCCTCAAATCATCAAAAACAAGTGCAAGCCGTGACCTGCTGGGAGAACACACCCGCATCCTCATTCCCCAAGTGGAATGACTCTTCAGAGAATGGACGGGCATCCCTGAGGTGGATCCAAATGCTTGTACTTCGTACTGTGCGTATGTCCATACCCTAATCAAAGATTCAGAGCCCACTGGCGCTAAACCACTGGGCTATAGCCTTCATAAAGATCTCAGTGCTGTCAAGAGCCATGATTAGCGCGTGCGTCTTGCCAGTTGCTTCTCTGAGGTCAAAGTCGTTGTTTTGCCTCGTTGGCTATGCTCTATTGAAGCTGTTGTAACGGCTGGAACCCGTTTTCACTCCGATGGATGCCAGCTTGCCGCGCTACGTCGAGTCGCCCCGTCGAATTTTGGAACAATTCTACTCGTAGATGGTCATTGCTCCGGCCAATCGTTGTGCGATTTCCTGTCGACCCTTGTTCCTGAGAGCCTTATTGCGCTGAGAGAATTGTGGGATCCAGCCAACGAGACTACTACTCTGGTGGCTTGTAGAAAGGCTGGTACCGAGGAACGCCTCCGTCTGCCATCGCTAGCCACCGCAATTGAGCAAAGGCGGAGCAACTAAGAGCGTTCTTTGAATGAATTCCCTCCTAGAAGCCCATATGTTACGGAGCAGTTGCCTTCTCGGCTCCAATAATGTCTCGCTTATTCGAGTCTAGAGGCCAGCTAGTCAGGGCGGGTGACCATTGAAACAGTTCAGTGAAAGCTCCCCACACTCTTTCCTCACCAGTCGATGCAATGCAACCTCAAGTCCGTCGTGCAATGTGCGCGGAACAGATCCAGATCGTGGATACTGTACTTGTAATAGAGCTAGACTACAGGGGGGATCAGTCGCTGAGAAGGGTTTACCTTGCTTTCAGCCTCTGCACTGCCAAGCTGTGTACCATCATTCCTTGAACCCATACGAGCGAGACGGGAATGAGGCCGGATGGAGCCCCGAAAAGAACAGACGGGGTCGTGAGCCGCGCGCGCCGTTGTTCGCAGTACTGAGGTGGCACAAGAGATACCTAGTCCGAGAGTAGAAATGCAGTATTTAGTTCACCGCCTCGGCGTGAGTTTTTGGTGTTTCGCGCCCAATGCAAGAGCGGGAGCCAGTGAAGCCTACGGCAAGTTCGCATGCGAGTTCAGTCCACCTCGCGCTCAGCGCTGAGTTAAGCGCTGGGCAGGCCGTGATGACTGTTGCAGCGGTCTTGCTAGTCTGTAGGATTCCACGTCCACGCTCCTCCACGTCATTGCCGTGATGTATTACTGATTAAAGCCTTAAAACCAGAATGCTCTTCACAGTGTGTCTCGGGGTATGTGCGCGAGAGATCGGTTATTGCACCGTCGGATTAATGGCACACCCCAACACGAACAAAGGGGCTGAGAATACCAGTAATCAGCAAGCCTGTAGATGGGCACTCCCTTCCAATCCTAACCCATGACTTACATGGCTAATAGTTAGGTCCCAGCCCAACACGCACTAGGATAGACAGTCGAGGGCCATGAGATACTACCGTGGCAACTGGAGTTGGATTGTCCCCCCGGGCGGATTTGTAGTCATTGGCAGCACATCCATGGCGATGCAGGATCACTGCATGGAGATCCTAGCCTCCGGTCGACCGGCTTATTTAGGGCTTCCCAAGAAGAACCAGGCTGAGCAGAAGAGGTGATGAGAGTTCAGACGTGTTTTGAGATGCAGTAGACTCGGTCGTTCACTGTTGAGCATGAAAAAGCAAAGAAATCTGTAGCATGTGTGGAGTTGAGATCTCGTCGTCAGGCTCGTGTTGTAAGTAAACCAGGAAGTGCTACCCAAGTCTCGGTACTCCAACTACCGAAACCGATGAATCGGAACCTGTCTGAAGATGGTGCCTAAGGTATCAGTTTCCAGTCCAGGGGTGGAATCGGCAAGCTGTGGTCGGTCGTTCCTACCATGAAACTGCTCATGGCCTTGATTGGGCATTAGGTCACAACGACTCAACAAAGGAACCTGCTGGAGAGAACCAACACTTTCTCAAATGCGCCAACATCAAAGTTCAGTCTTTATTCGTCCCAGCCTCCAGAATGCAATAACGGTTCCACACAAAGATCAACTATCGATCAGGGGATCGTTCAATAACGTGCTTTTCGCATATTCCATCTGCCGTGCGAGAGAACTTGCCAATCAAAAAGCTTGCACCAAGGTCGCTCGGGGTTTAGCAGTGCGAGATCTACTACGTAGTACAAGTCTTACGTCAATCAGGTACCAAACGCATGCTCCGGGCAACAGTGATCCCGGTGGTCTGACTTCGACAGTATTCCCATTTTTCCTGGATAAGCATCGCTGCCCGTCTCCGCGACGCCGTCAGGCCGGTGCCGTTGCCCCGATGTGCAATCTTGGGATGCTAGAAGCAAGCAATCAGCGTATCAGGACCCATACCAAATTGCAGCTCCCTTGCTGTGGACCATTCATCCAGCTCCCAACTGGTGCACTTCTGAGGAACCATAATAAAAACACTACTTACAGAAGGCATGCATTGCCTAGGCTCCTTCCGTAGGACGGAATATATCGACAGAAGCAGTGTCAAAACACTAGAACACTGAAAACGTGGGAATCATTTCGTTGATAGAAAACTATGATCGACCCAGGCAACCAACGTGGTCTCTATTCTTGGATCCCATGGAGCTTATTCAGTCAATTTCCGGCGTTCCGCTCTCCAGGTGTTATCCGCCCCTCTTCCCCATGATCTGATCTGAAACCAGGTCAAAACAACGGCGGCCAGCTTCGATAATGGCTGCCACGTGTGATCGCGTTTCTAGGTCAGGCCACATACCCAATGAAAACAAAGGGTTGTGGGGATCAAGCCACCAAATTCCTTTTTCCGCTCTGCGTCAAGTTCGCAGCTGTCTGAGGGCGCTACGGGCTCGGCGCCAGCCGACCAAACCACGATGATCTTTGATATCATCGAGCTCGCTATAGACAGCCAAGCCAGCCTCATCGATCCAGAGACAGACAAGGATAGGAGAGGCTCCCAGACGACATTGTAACTACACTTTGGCGGCCGCATCAGCAGAACATATCCTATCCCAGAAGGATTTTTCACCACTTGCACTGTCTCGTCATCAACTGTTCATGGTGACATTCGAGCATCAACCTACTACGCCAGGGCGCTGCGCTAGAGTCTCCTAAGTTCAATCCTGCCCCTTTGTTCTACCTTCTCAGTAAAAGGAACAAAGATGAGTGGTTGAATGACCCCGGCCAGCAGTGTCATCTTTGGGTTTATCAAGGGCGAGCGGAGCAATTTAGACTATCCGGCCTGTCCATTCATCCCACACCACACATCATCACTTTCTAAAACCATTTCAGGCTCCTTAACAACGGCTTCAAGGCACAGCATCGACCTGTTTCGATGCCCTGACGACTATGTGGAAGTGATCAATCAACCACTATTCGAGTACCAAGCTCTGAATCACAGCCTTTCAGTTGAACATGAAGCTCTAGATTCTGATACTAACTCAGGTAAAGCTGTCTCATAAAGGATTGCTTTCAGGTCACTTTTCAATATGCTCTTGCCTTATCAGCTACAGGTAAATTAGCGAGACGAGCAGTTAAGTGGCTTCAGCAATCCGGTCGATGCCGGCCAAGCCTTACTTCCCGCGAACTACGAGCGCCTAGTGGGTATCTTATTCCAGACCAGCGGGTCGCCCTGCTGAAGAAGTGTTGGCGCCGAGGCGCAACCGGGGAGCGTAACCGAGCTTTCCGGAAGCTCAGGTTCAGGGGGCGGGGACACAGAGTCAACCGGGGCGACATGACCAAAGAGGTCGTATTGTTGTGGAGATGCCCTGAGCTTCGATGAGGGACGAACTTCGCTGGGGTCGAAATGACCAATTTTGGAATCGATCAAGTTGTGCAAGCCACCATCAAACTGTTCTTCCACCAAAGACACTGGTCGATTGGGCTGTCACTTTCGTCAAGATGGCTGCCACTTCGAAGTAGCCCATCGTCACCAGGCCTTCCGACAACGCTAATGGTGATGGCAGACTAACCTAGGCCCAGACCTTCCTCGCGTCTCAATGGCGGTAGGGGTTAGTAAGAGGCAATTCCCCAGACCCGGAAATCCAGACCGTTCTGGCGGAGCCCACTGTCGACTTCAATTTCCGCTGCCCCCCAAGCCTGCTGATGACAGCTTCCCATGAGCCTTAAGTGTTGGCCGGTTATGAAAGATCGAATCACAGTCAGGGTGTTTGGATTCGCCAGAGCCGTACTATGTAGTAATTGAATGGTGTTGCCTTGGCCAGAGCCTTGGCCCCGTCATTGTCGACTCTGGCGCCATAGGATTTGAAGCTCTCCACTTTCTGTACGGAGGTAGCTGGCATCAGAAACGCAACAACCGATGTCGTACTATGTCGGCGAGCGGAATGATCCAAGGATGAGCCACCTTCAACTCTCACACGATGCCAGAGGGGAAGGCCTACGCCGTTCCGCTATATCTCTCTACCTTCAATCTTGTGCATGAGACTCGAGGTCCCCGACGGCCCCCGACTGCGTTTATCGACCCCCCGAGTCATTCATTGATCAGGCGAGGACACCAAGCTTCGCAGGGTGGCTTCGCCTAGTGACATAAATGCCCCCTTTAGATACTTCGTACCCCTCGCGGATGCAGAACTGGATTGAGTTGCGTATCCGGTCCCCAAGCGTCGGTCGTGACACTGACTCCACATGGCTGCATGTCTGCGACAGCCACGATCTTTGTTGGCTAGGGACCGATTTCTGCGAGTGCTCTGGGACAGAGCGCATTTGACAGGTGGAGGTGGCCCACTAAAGACAGGCAAATAGGGAACAGGTGGGACACCGCCGTATCGCCAACATCATCAACCTCGGGTCTCTTCGATGGAGGTACAACACCTTGACTAACATTCCGAGTCCATTCACATCTGTCGGCAGCTCACGCGCTAATATTCTAACATGAAGCGCCTAATGACCTCCCGCCGGATGTGTTCTGCGTGTTGATATATCCATAGAAGCTGCTGACCCTGCCGATGCTCGCATCACACATATATTTCTTAATGCCCACTTTGCTGAGGCTGCAAAACCCGGGAGTGCGTTCCTACCAACTTCAAGGAATCCGAATCTCATGAGCACCGGGATCACGCGTTTCTCATTATATTGCGCTTGCGTTCTCTTGTCACCAATATCGGTCTCGGGAGCGGCTTCATACCAGGGAATTCATGATCCAGGGTTGTTATAAGCCCAGATGCTAATAACATGCAACTTACCAACTACTAACCGAGGTTACAAACACTGGACTTGGAGCAACCTTCTGTAATAAAACTCGACTCCCTTGGAACCCTTGAATACACCATCGAATTGATTGACTACTACATTCAACAGTTTCCCTGATGGATCCAGATCAAGCGACAAGAGTACACTATTACCTCATCACGGGACGACCTGGAGCTTTCTTAACCCAACATTCAAGGAGCGGTTGCCACTCGAGGAAGTGCGCTAAATCTACGAAGAAGCCCGAGACTAATTCCCCGACTTCATGCAGAGAGAAGCGAACGCTGCCAGATCAGTGGGGCTCATCGTACTAAGGAGCGTCGAGAGGTGCTGGAGATTATGCCAGGCACTCTCGAAGTCTTTGGTGCACCTAATGTTGACAAGGTGCGCCATAGTTTCCAGTAAGCTTGTAGGCCTCCATTTGATCTAGAAGATTTCAGACTGCATTCTCGCGCATATGATGCACACTGAGCCCGAGAAAGAGACATTCCCCGCGATATACATACATTGCAGCTGGGATGTGTTCTGAGATGCGCATGCATGCAGCGTTTCGGTTGACTCGTCTCCCGACTGAGTGGTCAGATCCCTGATCGCCGGTCTGCTCTGCAGATCAAGCTTGTGTTGAAAGAAGTTGGCAGCCTCAACTGAACATGGTTCACTGAAGGTTCCAAAACGCACGTCTACAGTTTAGGTTCTTGAATGATGTCGGACCGACGATCGCGTCTAGGACTTGACCTTCTCAGCCGCCGTCAAGGGCTTGCCAAGCGCATCTGTGTAGTGGCGAAACAGCTTCCTTTCCGGGAAGGTCGTGAGCAACACCTTCGGAACGCCTCGACTGAAACTGTGCAAAGACTGGTTGTTGGCCCGTTGTTGGCGGCTGAGACGATTGGTACAGTACTTGTCCACGCAGATGTCAGAGTAGTGGATACATAGTATTAGGCGACCAGTCACGTCTGGTATGGATCGCCAGCTACCAGAGACCGTACTCCTTAGCAGGGCCGCCTGATCGGAGCCTAAGGAGCGGTCCGCAGAACGCCTGCCATGGACTCGTTGGGGACTCAATCGCCAGAGACGTCGGCAAGCTCCTAGCGCAGACGACGAACTGTCAATTGGACCGCTCTCCCAGGTTCATTTTGACGGTGTCACCGCTAGCAGCGCCAGTGACAGTACATGCGGCCATAGCCAAGAACCGTTAGAGTACGGGCGCGAGGGGAGATCAGTCCCGAAACAAGCCCAGGCGAAACCAACCCCAAACTCCAAGAAACCACAATCAAGGAATGAATTAGCTGCTGGTGATGAGGCCCTACGATGCACCTTCCATTGAATGGGCTGTCGGGAAGCGGCAGCCTCCTGCTGATCCTCTGACCATCCAAGACACGCAGTGGGGGTGTAGAGGCAGGCCATGCGGCATTCAAGTGCCGCTGTGGAATCTCGATGGACGTTTATGTGAAATATTTTGCCGAGATGGCTGGGTTAGTGTCGGCGTCCTGATGGTGACCATGCCTCTAGGCCGCCTTAGAGAGTGAACGCCCTTGGTCAGTGCAGAGGTACTTGCACTCGGAAGTCACTGAATTCCAAGACATGGACAGTAGTTGGAGCTGGAACCCATCACCAATCGGCCGAGTCTAGCCTCTCAGAGGGGAGATTTTGGGAGGGGATGTCCATCATCCACCGGACTAGAGCACAAAGACGAGTCATGCACCCGCCATGTTCAGAACTGCAAATCCTCCCGTTTCTACTGCTAGCGCACCTGGCGACTCTCGGCAGTCGTGGTGTGTGCATGTGCATCGTACATCGTACATCGTACATGCTGGATCTAGGTTCCGAAGTCTCACATTGATCCTTGTTGGGGACCAAGACAGAGAGCGCGGCCCATACCAAAGGTGCCAAAGGAACAAACCCTACCCAGGCAACGTCCGCAATGGTCTTGATGGTTTGCAGACCGGTCGCCGGGACATAATTAACACCATGTTTGGGGGGAGCCGGGCTGTTTTCCCGTAACATATGAGCCAGGTTCGCAAAAGCTAGTAGGGACGATCCTCTTGAGCGTCTAGGTCGACGGTACAACTCAGAAACTTGTCAACATCTCTATCCTGCCATGGCCTCTATCCCAATCTGTTCTTTCATGCATTGAAACGTGGACGCTCGTCTCTACCATCCGTCAGCAGACACCAACTGAGACCTACACTGTGCCTTGTTGCACCCGCATGCTCATCTAAGGTCAACACTCGCCAATGGCCAGTCTAGGCCACGGCTATGAATCCCAGAACCATCCGCAAGTCTCGTTATTGCCTTCGACGCCTTCCATCCCGTGTCTTAATGGGTTTGAATTTCTATTCCACCTCGTGGACGCCCGCGCACGTCATTGCATACGTTGGCACGCCAATCGCCTTTGTCGGAGAGGGACACGAACCAGGAAAAAGCAAGTCTCTCGACAAAAAGCAAAACCCACCAGATCTCATCTGTCCTCTACCACCACCATGGGTCCCTTGCAGTCAAGAAGGAAGTCTGCCGGAAGCACTACCGAGAGCCCCGGAGTCGGTTGGCGATGTGAGATATTCAGAAAAGGTCTGGATCTGGCCGTTACGGGCTGCTGCTCCCTCGGTGGACAGAAGCTTGACTACAGTATCTTTGTCGGTCAAGGGATCCCTACCGCCTGTCCTTGACAAGGAACCTTGCGTCGCATCAGTGTGACAGCCTCCTCCGCACCCCTTGGCTGTGGGTTTAGCTGTCGCTCTCGTTGTACTGGATGTGACATCTGACAGGATCATACATGTAGCCGGATTTCATAGCTGCGTAAGCGTCTACGTCCCACTCGCCTTTAACCCCCCTAGGAGCGGCACGCATGCATGGTCGAGGGAAGACGCCCAACCCGCGCAAGGAAAAGCAAACGGGCGCCTGTCTCAGCAGTGCACTCCTTGCCGTGAAGGCTGAGGCAACCACCTCTGCATGCAAGATATCCTCCACCCCAGCGCGGATCTCTTCTTTACCGTTCCGCTGCATCGACCGGGCCCCCCCACTGGCTGTCGTGTCGCCGTGTCAGACTGTCGACACCCGTCACGACCTTCACACATCCCCGCATGCATCCCGTTTGAGGCGTTCTCATCCTTCCTGCGGCCCCGAATGAGAACGGAACCGCAAGTCCACGTCTGCCACCGTCCACCTTCTCCAACACCCTGGACCCCTTCCCCGGAGGCGTCTGTCCTCCTGCCGTTCCGTCATGGTGGTTTGCGGAGAGGATATCCCACACTTCGAGGGTGCACATATTCCCTAGTGTCTCTGCCATAAACCCCAGTCACCGACTCACATTGGTCGCGATCTTGTTCTCTCGATCAAATCCTGTCTCCTCCACGGCTGGCAATCCAGTGATGCACATGGTGTCCCGTCCTTGACAGTCTAGCAAGCCAGCCGACTTAGCCCACGAGTTCATGGTACGTTCTTCTAGGTACCAGCTGACTTTTACTTCTACAGCCGGCTTTGCGAACCAACCACCTCTTTAATGTGCTGCATCGGTCAGAAATCTCCGTCGCGAACGCACATGTCTGGCAAGGTTTAGGTTACACAAGGCCCTAATTCACACGCCGTCCAGTGGGGGCTGGAGGCTATCATTTTTGAGAAGCCGAAGGATGAGCCGTCTGCTCTGAAACTTGGTACAGTAGTTCGTGCATCGTCGAGTACTAACCATGTATCTCTCAAGTCTCTAGATCTTTGAGAAAAACGAAACAAAATGTGGAAACGCTGTCCTCGGTCTGGACACGCACTCTCACTATCCGCGTCTCGAGGAGCCGACGCGTGTGTTTCCGACGTGTATCAGACAGATGAGACACGCCCAGCGGAATCTTGTTACGTTAATGGGGCTCGGCCCGCGGGTCCCTGGGGATCATCGTAATCCCCGCCTGATTATGATGTTTTGTGCAGTGCAGAATCGTACGACGATGTGCATGCACGGCGGCACTATCACAAACCTTGCGCCGCTTATCACAAAACAATGGGGAATTGAACGTGGATGCTGTGTGACTTGAGTGCATGTGCTAGAGGAGACGTGATTTTTCTTCCCTAATGGGGTTGTGATTCCTCAAGATTGACACTCTTTTAGGATGAACACAGCTGAAAGATTACGAAAGTGGCAGGTTTTGTCTCACCGCAAGTCAGGGCAATCAGGGCAACTGGATGGACCAGATGGGTCATGGGTTACTCCCGAGGAAGAATGACGATTTATGAGGCTGCTGGGTAAGCGATAGTAGGTTTTTTTACCCTTGTCTGAGCGAGCGAAGCGCAGGTAATCACAGCAGGGCTATGCGCAATGGAAGATGGGCGAGAACAGAAACCCAAATGTGACACCGTACCTAGGCAAGGAGCAACCCCTCCTTCGCCATTCTGCTGTATTTCGTTCCATTTTTCTGTCTATCAAATTTTCTCCTCCAGCTCCTTAGCTGGTTGAGCAGTCTAATGCTAGAGAATGTTGAAGCGCCAAAGGGGAATCGTCAAGTCATGATCCGTACCAAAACCTCTCCTTTTTGTAACAGCTGCTCCGTACTAGCCTGGAGTTCTAGTAATTTGCTCCGTTCGTTCCATTAGTACCGTTAGTACCACTGGTCTTCAACTCGTCCAGCTCGTCCTTCACCTCGTCCTTTAGCTCGCCAGTCGTCTGCTCTATCTGGGCATCTGTGCTTGTCAGGCCCTTTCTGATGGCTAGCACGCTGTCAACGATGACAGCGTCGATGCCTTGTTTTACTTGTCGCTATGGACTCGTTAGGTAACTAGATCGTACAATTTAGGGGTTACGGGAAGCTTACCTGTACCATGATAGGGTCGTTGTTCAGCACACCGTAGCTGACACAAACCAACCCATTCTCCTTCACAACCTTCACCAAGCGAGGGCTGTTGATCATAGGCTCCGCGGCTGCGACAATCCCGAGGAGGTTCCATCGGCTCGAGAAGCGGATGGCCTCCTGGAGGGACGACGCTCGCACATCGCCGACGGGGCAGCAACCGGCGTCCGTCAGAAACAGAATAGGGATAGAGGGCTGCTTGAAGCTGAGGCAGAGGCAGATATCTGGGTTGAAGGAGCTGAAGATGATGTGTCGCTCGCCAGCGAGATCGTAGACCTTCGAAAGGACCGTGTCGCAGAACGAGTTGAGCTCGACGGCGTAGGTGTCCATTTCGTGCTCTTCACTCTCGTGCAACATAGGGTACTTCATCTCAATGTTAAATCCAATGTGCTCCGGGAGTTTACGGAAGAGGTCCTCCAGTGTCGCGAAGGGGGCCTGGATGAAGTTGCCTCGCGAGTTTGCTTTGTAGCCCTTGGACTTGAAGTCCCTCGTATGCTTCATGCGCTCGTCCATATCATCACGGCCACTACCAGCCCAGCCCATGGATTGCGAGCGCTGGGGTGCAAAACTGTTGCTCCTAGGGCGGTATGCTGATTCTCGCAGGGTAGTGGGCTTTGAAGTCGTGGTGTGGTTAGGCCCACGGCTCGAGTCTGGGTTGATGTGGAGGAATTGTTCCAGCGTGAGGGTGTGTACGGGGGCGTCTATGCCTGTCTCGCTGACAAGGAAGTCGTGGTAGATGACGGGGACATGGTCCTTTGTCAACTGAACGTCAAATTCGACGTACTGCGCTCCCAGGTTTGCGGCTGCGATGAACGACGGGAGGGTGTTCTCACCGAGCTGCAAGGATCGATTTGAGGTAAGATTCTTGCCCAGTCCTCTATGGCCGATGACCATAGTCGATGATAGCTTCTTCCAGTACGTCTGTCGGGAGGTAATTTCCATGTTGGGATGGTGGAAAGGCGTGATGACTAGGAAGTTGAAGTTCACCGTACCGATGACTTCCAAGGTGCTAGAAATGATGGGGACACAAACGTCTCCCTGCAAATTCATCCTTTGAGTTCCCACATTAGGCTTCACAAACGAGAGCAAGGCCACAGCACGACCGATCTTGTTCTTCTCACTACCGGAATAGGTCGGGACAATATCGAACAAGAGCTTGACTTTGGTAGCGTCTTTTGTTGTGAAAACAACAGGTTCCGTGGCAATGTTCTCATGACACGGTAGGTCGATGATGGTTGGTTCACCCTGAGCCCCTAGAGCCGTGACGACGACGGAGAGCGCTGTATCAAGCTGCGTGTTATGGGCCTCGGTGAGCGGGACACGGTCCAGATTGACTGCTTCGATATTCTTCCGCATGTCCATAGAGCCAAGGCTAACTAGGACAAGACTTTCGTCTGTCAAGTACCGATGGCCAAAACTCTTGACAGGTTCTGGTAGCCGAGCAGTGCCATTGGCTCCGTTAGAGCGGCGCTCCTCGATGGAGGAGTTCTCAGAAGACTGTACAGGCTGTGTTGCTTCGACGGGGTTAGCAGTAGTCTCCTCCTCCGGTGTGTGAGCTGCAAGAAGACGCGCAATATCCATATGCCCCCTCAATGATGCGTGCTCTTTGGCAGTCCAGCCAGATGAGTCTGGGCGTGAGACATCAGCTCCAGCGTCAACGAGTAGCTTAGCCACGCCGAGACGGCCATCAACAGCAGCAACGTGTAAAGGTGTCCATGAATAGGTGTTTTCGACAACTTCAAGGTCGGCCTTCTGAGACTCGCTGCCCTTCAAGAGAACCCGAGCGCACTCATCGTGGCCAAACCTGGCGGCGACGTGCAGAGCAGTCTCCCCTGCCTTGTCCGTCCAGTTGATGTCAACACCCGCATCGACAAGCATCTGAACAATGGTGTAGTAATTAGACTTTGTGGCTAGAGTAAGAACAGCACCGGATTTTGGGACAGACTTTCGCAACTCTGCCTTTGCCTCACTACATCCCTGCCAATTCTCCCCTTGGAGGAGAGCCTGGGTGGTTAGGGGATGGCCACCAACAACGCTGAGGTGTAGAGGCGCAAATCCGTCGTTGTCCTGCCACTCGGGAGCATCAATACCATCCTTGGCGTCGAACTGGTTCCACTCCTGCATCTTTGCCATAATAATCTGGCAGACAACAACGAAGCCAAACTGAGCAGCGTAGTGAAGGGGCATGCGCCCAAGGGAGTCTCGGCTCTGTAGAGCAACTCGCTGCTCTGGGCGAAGCGATTCAAGTACGTAAATGAAGAGCTGAACGACATCGTCGTCCTTGCCCAATAGCTGAGACTCTTTCAAGTTGAGAGCTTTGAAGGGAGCTGATGTTGAAACAGCGGGTTGCAGATGCTTGTTGGAAAACTGCGCACCTACAGGTACGGGATATGCGTGAGTATCTTTGTCATCTGGCGATGATTTCGTGCGTCCAATGTGGATAACAAGTCGATGGAGACAGTTGCGCCCGTTGATGTCATCAGTCTCATCGAGTGATTTGGTGCTATCAAGGAGGAAAGCTATACATCCCTTTGAGCGAGCTGAGATAGATCGCTGAAGTAAGTTTAGCAGCAATGACTGGGAAGCCTCTTCAGGAACGTTTTTGATCTCATCAAGTCCAGTCTTCAGAGATGTCACATCATCGTTGCGCACCGCTAGTTCTAGGATGTCGAGCTGCGCCTGGGGTAAGTGCAACATGGCCTTAGCCGATGCTCGTCCCAGCGAGCGTGTTGAGCGATCTGACATGGAGTCATCGAAATTTTGTGCATCAGCGAGCACTGAGAGCCACTTATTGATCTCAGCAAGCAAACGAGAGGTGTTACCATCTTTGGCGAACGGCTTGGGGTCAACCTTGGTCGAGATGTACGGATGCTGAGTGACAATGCCGGGGACCTTCTTGTCCAGCTTCTTGGTGATTTTGACGAAGCCCCGGCGGTTAATCTCACCAAACCACTGCAAGTTCCTGAGCTGACTCCTCAGTTCGAGAAGCGCTCCCATAACCTCCTCGATCTCATCCTGGTCGAGGTTCGCCACTACCTCGGGAGTACGGCCATAACGGTTGTGAAGGATGTTGAGTCGTCGACACGCATCGGCGAACTTTTTGTTGTAGAAAGAGTCGACATCTTCGAGGTTCCGGTCAAGGGCAAAGAAGAATTCTGCGTGGGGAGTTAGGGGAGAGGCTCAGCCCCGACGAGAGTCGACAAGGCCGCCCACCTGCTAGATCCACATTCTCTCCATTCTTCACTTTCACTGACGCCGCTTTGACGAGTTTCTTGAGGCCCTTATAGTTGATATATGAGGCGGCCCACTCAGGGACCTGGTTTCGTGGAAGGCTAGGAGGAAATCAGTACTGAGACATACGGATAGAATGAGAGGACCTACTTTCTTCCAAACTTCATGCTGTTGGAGCAAGGTGCTCTCTCTTCATATGAAAGTAAAAGGTTTTGAGGTGGTGAAAAGAAGCTTTAATATGTATTATGCAAAGAGAGTATGAGATGACAGGATCGAATATCAGAAGTGTCAGAGATGCCCCCAAACGAATAGTCTGTGAAGCGGGTCAAGCTCATCTGTCGCTATGAGAACTTCACTGAGTTTCCAGATCACAGGCCAAGCACAGTAAGACTCAGATATGCCTCGCCTGAACGTTAGACTCAAGTCTTTGTCCGTCTGGCCCGGTGGCGCTAACGAGGGGTCCCAGGGAGGGCGTTCAGGATCAGGAGTACCCTGTCGGCTCGGTTTGCAACAATAAAGCCCGGAAGACTGAAGCCATTTGCGTCCAGGGACTTTGCCAAGGTGATAGAGGATCGCAGAGCAAGATTGAAGTTGCAGATTTTGCGGAGGTGGAAGGTTCTTGAAGCATTGGCCCCGGTCCTGTAGACGAATAAGTGCGATGAACGCATGCGCATGTGGGGGATGAAAAAGCCAGTTGGAGGAATAAGGATCGACGGGGTGTGTTTATAGCAAGCTCAGACCAACCAACTCTCGACTGCCATTGGACACCGTGGAGTTGCTTGGCCTTATGACTGGCCAAAGGAGCTTCTGGTCCCTGAGCCGCCTCCACTCGACGCTAATTTTCAGGGGACCATCGTGACCTAAACGCCCTGTAGAAATATTCCAATGCTCTCCATAGGTTGGAGGATGATTCGGATGACGCCAAAGTCCCGACCAGACCGCCTCGCCATTCACCCCCTGGGCTGGCATCCTGAGGAAATCCCCACGATCGGTCAACAATAATAGAGCAGAGTCAGCTGACTACGAGTTATGTGGGCTAAGTGGATCGAGGGAGAGAGTCCAGATAGTGTCTGTATCTAATATCTCATTGGCTTGTTTACGTATTTATACAAGTTTGCTGTGCGTACATGCGTCTTTAATATGAATTGACGCTCTGGGGAAGCTCATCTTGCTTCCATTCTCAGTCCTGCAGCGTCCCCCCGGCTACCGTCCCTACTCCTGCTCTGAATAAGCCGGTCATTGGCCATCATGATATCGATCCATGCTGGATAGAATAGTTTCCTCTGTCTCTCCTTCACTCGCCCCTTCTCTATACGTGCCCGCTCTGTCGACGTCAAAATATCCAGGCGCGGCTGTTGTTTTGTAACCGGTTCCAAGTGATTGGCTCGGCGAGCCTCGTTCCTACTCTTCTCCTCTGACAGGCGTACCATAGCCTGGTTGAACTCCTGGCTCAGAGTGAGTGAAGACGCTAACGAAGCCTCCACAAAGTTTGTTAGCATCAAGGCCCGAACCTGCGGAGACCAGTTCTTGTAATGAAGGAAAGCCTGCATCTCGCTGATCTCGCCGCCCACGCGAGCAATCTCCTTTCCAAGACTTGCGATCTGCAACACTCTGCTTCTCGAGGCAGCCGAAGGATCGTTGTCTCTAAGGGAACTGCCAAGTGAATCTGTCGCATCGAGCTGTGACTTGACACAAAGCCTATCCAGGGTGACCAGGAGTCGGTCGAAACCCGTGATGTCCAAGTTCGTCAAGGCTGATTCGGAAGCTGTTCCACTTGGCGTTCGGAGGCCGGCCATATCAAGAAGAGCATAAAACCGCTTGATGAGATATCCAGCACCATGCTCTCGATCAAATATCATGAGCGAGGCGCTCGCGTTATTTGTGAATCCTCGGACCAGGCGAACAGCAGCTCTCCAGTCCATGGCAATGATGCATCCATCAAACATCTGTTTGATGATGTCTGTACTCAGGGCAGTATTTGCTTTCATGCAAGACACAAAGAATGTCGCAGCCTGGTCGAATTGCTTAAAACATAGGAGGCCACGGATGATGGCCTCGATCAGGGGTTGGGTGAGGGGAAGATGATTCCACACCCTGTCGCCGGTCTGGGTTCTGAATTTCTGAGGTAGCTTCCAGCTACGTGCGACCTCTCCAAGTTCGACTTCTTGGATGTACCTCCTTCCAATCTTAGCTCCAGTTTCCGTGTCGAGACCAGTAATGCAGGCGAGAGCACGAAGGAATCTACCGTAATTGTTCGTGCGAACGTAGTGGTTCAGAATTGCGACGAAGGTAGATGGCGATGGCCTTAAGCGACTCCTGTAGAAGAAGTTATACACCACTGACTCAGCGAGGTTCGAGTTTCCAGATTTGTCGAAGGCAACAATCAGAGTGTTGAAGGTATGCATATCTGGTGGGTAAGGGGACACAAGCAGGTTATAGCAAACCCTGCCCACCTTCTCTTTCAAGCCCAGCTTTTCTGACTTGACCACGGTTCGGATGCGCTTGTTCAATACGGACGTGTTCTGCCTCGCTCGACCCGGGTCAATGGAAGAAAATGTATAAGGTTGAATGTTATTTGCTGCCAATTGGCGAGCCTCATCAAACGATGGACTAGGGGATCGAGACTTGTCGTTGGCATCAGCGCGGTTCAGAAGTTCTGTAACTAGGTGGACGGTGGTTCTCCAGTTCTGATGGAGTTGCCGGTCTGTAGTCGGGGATCGATGTACGATGCGGCCATCCACTTCGTCGGCGTGGATTGCACGCTCCAGGCGCTTAAGGTTGTTCCAATACAGAGTACTAGGCGCTGCCTTGTCTGCGAGGCCATAGTAGTCGTCTCTCAGTCGGGCGAGGAAAGTATTGATCTTAAGGCGTGCAGGCCCATCAGATTCCCGTAAATTAGGTCGGTTGATATATATGTCCTTCAGGCTCCCCCATAGTTCGTCCATTTGGTCGGGGGACAGCTCGGGTGGGTTATCATCGAGACTCGCGGTCGACCGGCTCGTAGCTGCGGCCTGAAGTTGCTGGAGCTCAGCCAAGTCACGCCGAGCTTCATCCAATTGGCGATCCAAATCTTGTCTCCGGTCCTCCTTCCGGAAGGCATCGACAACCGCAGCTGTTGCAAAGACAGAGCTGTAGCACGCTGTGAATACTTCGGCGAAGGTTGGCTTGCGTCGTCTAACCGCAGTTGATGCTCGTCGACCCAGTCCATTGACGGCAGTTTCGCAAGCTCTGCAGCCGCAACGGTGAGCCTGGCCGGCTCTCGACCACAGAGACTGCATGGCCGGGGTCCTATTCGCGATTTAGGACATTGCTGGAGGGAATTGAGGAGCTGATAACGATGACGCGCTTCAATTGAGGTGTTTCGTGGAGCCAAGGTAAGAAATTCCGATGGTACGATAATTCCAGTCACGTGCACTTGGTAGGCCGAAGAGTGAGGATCGCTAACCACACACCCCACTACCCCACCATGCGTCACTTGTACCGTATGAAAAGCTTCAGAGTAGTCTTGAACTCCGCCGAATACTTAAACAATCGCAATAACTCCCTACACATATCTCGATCGGATAAACATTACCAATATGTTCACTCTATCACTCAGCGCGGAGTTAACAGGGTATGCTTCCCAACAACCGATTTCTAAATTCATCATGCCTCTCCAGGCCTATCTGACAAGGACCAACGCCATAGCGTAACGAACCTGCGGCCAGATGATACCCAGGATAACCCCTTCTGGTATATGTTTAGGGTTCAGTGCACTTCTTGCCGGGAGACGAATCCCAGTTATGTCGGATTGAATCGATTTGTGAGTTCACTTTGACCTCGGTAGCGATTTTGGGCCTCCAAGCTCACACTTTGGGTAGGAAATGAACGAGATGAGCGGAAGCAGAGGCGAGGCCAACTTTGTCTGGAAGTGCAAGAACTGCAAGGTCAGAATATATAGCTCCTGTGAAAACCTGGAAACTAAGTGGTCTCCCTTACAGCGAGAGTCCTCCGCATCTATCAAGGCAGCACCGGCTGCGTATGAGCAAACCGAGCCACCAAAATCTCAAAAGTTAATCGAATTCGACTGCCGCGGGCTGGAGTTCACTGAGTTTAAGGCAGAGGTAATGTTTGTGCTCTCAGATTCACTGGCAGTTAACTAATTACTCCAAATAGGGTGACTGGTTGGCTGATGGCATCGACTCCGGTACGAAGTTTACGGGGATAGACCTGGTTGATGGCGAATGGTATGATTACGATGAGAAGGCGGGGGATGAGGTGAGTATCAAGGAGATCACATGGGAAATCCGTCGGTCGTAAAGGAGTATTAGAGTATAAATTGAGCGGTATCGAGAGCATCCTCTGTCCTAGTCAAAGATGTGTGTTGTAATGTATTCACCTGAAGCTAATCGCGTTGAGATGTAGGGTAGGTGGTAGACGTCGCTAAATCTACATATTCTGGCCCAACCAATCAAACCTTATGCCCCACCGGCCCTGCAATCACTGTAGAGTCCGTCAAGGTTGAAGCGTCAAGAAACAACTTTCTGTTCAACCGTTACAACCTTTTACGCCTGCAACGAAGACCCCGGAGGCTCGGACGGTACCATGGCTCTCCAAGACATTGCTGGCGCGATCGACTATCTCACTGATGCTGCCCATCTTCTGCGAATGACCGCCCCAGAAACTTCATCCTACCTCATGAGCCAGCGAAGTGGTCTCCTCTCGCAACATGGAATCTCTCTCTCTGAGATCCAGCGCCAGCATGTTTGTGATGCTTGCGGCAATATAACAATCCCCGGCCAAGAAACCAAGCTAAAACTAGAGACTCGGAGGGCGATTCGAAAGAAGGGGACACGAACGCGAAACTCAACTAGCGAGTCAGCAGGGAAGACTTCGTCGACACTTGAACCCTCCAGAACCAAGATATTACACTGTGGCAATTGTAAACGGGATACCAAGATCAATCTCGAATCTCCAGGGCCAGCACTACGACGCAGACATGTTACTCAACCAAGCCAGAAGAAGACTCTGCCTGCTATTGAGCCTCCCAAGCCAACATCTAATGCAAGCAGCAAAAAGCGAGCCAAGAATCGCAAGGCCGGTTTACAAGCGCTTTTGTCCGGCCAGCAGCAACAGGCAACAAATCCACTCAGTCTCGCTCATTTCATGAAGAAATGAGTCATGCCGCATTTCTCAATTCGAAGAAATAACCTTGCGTTATTCGTAGGGGCAAATGTTGAGATTCGGTCTGCTGATACCCAAAACGTATCCGCCTTCTAACGCCGGGAAGCTTCTAGTGGCTGCTCTCAGACCCTGCAGCCCAAGTGGCAGAATGACATAACCGCCGCTTCTGCCCCTCCAAATTTTTTAGAACCCCTCCATCCGTCGACTCACCACCATTGATTTTCTAGTCAACAATCACACCAATCACAAGAATGGCGACCGACGATACGAACAAGCTGACTCCTCAGGAGTTCTTCGAGACTATTGGCGACAAGGTCAAGAACCTTGCGCCTGCTACGAATGGTGCTGAAGATGCCGAAGATGACGAGCCGCGCGCCGTGGAGGAAATTGAGTCTCTCTGCATGAACTGCGGCAAGAATGTATGATTTCGAACCCATTCGCGCCTTTCAAATAAAATACTGACTATTAATTAGGGAGTGACTCGACTACTGTTGACTGCGATCCCCTACTTCCGCGAAATCGTCATCATGTCATTCTCCTGCGAGCATTGCAACCTCCAGAACAACGAGATTCAAGCAGCCGGTACCGTCCAGCCGAAGGGAACCCACTACGAACTGCGGTTGACCTCGCTCCCCGACTTTGGCCGCCAAGTAGTCAAATCTGATACCGCGACCGTCAAGTTCATCGAGCTGGATCTCGAGATTCCTGCGGGTCGGGGCCAGCTGACAAATGTCGAGGGTCTTCTGTCCACTGTCATGGATGACTTACAGTTGGGTCAAGAAGCGCGAAAGGAACAACAACCCGAGGTCTATTCTAAGGTTGCCGAGATTATTGCCAAGGGCCGTGCCATGTTGGCGGGCGACTCATTTCCCTTCCGGTTCTACATCGACGATCCGGCCGGAAACTCCTTCATCGCCCCCGATCTGAAGGACGGCGTAGGCAAGTGGGAGAAACATGAGTACGCCCGAACAAAGGAGCAGAATGAGGCCCTTGGCCTCTCAGACAGTGATCCTAGCGCTGGGACCGACACGGCCAACCCTGGGTTGACTGCTGAGGGTGATATCATCCCAAACGAAGTCTACAGCTTCCCCGCCACCTGCCCGGGTTGCATGCACCCCTGCACCACACATATGAAGATGGTCGACATTCCTCACTTCAAGCAAGTCGTTCTCATGTCCACCGTCTGTGATGCCTGCGGATACCGTTCCAACGACGTCAAGACTGGTGGTGAAATCCCCGAGCAAGGCGAGAAGGTTACGCTCACCGTCAAGGACAGCACTGATCTCGGTCGTGATATCCTCAAGAGCGAGACCTGCGCCCTTGAGTGCCCCGAACTCAAACTCCAGGTCAACCCTGGCACCCTCGGCGGCCGCTTCACAACCGTCGAAGGCCTCCTCACTCAAGTCCGCAACGATCTTCACAGCCAGATCTTCGAGGCCAACGGCCAACAAGGTGGCGATTCCCTCGCTATAGACGATAAGTCCGAGTGGGACAAGTTCTTCGAGGATCTCGACGTCGCCATAAGGGGCGACAAACCCTTCACTGTCATCCTGACAGACCCCTTCGCCGCTAGCTATATCCAGCCTCTCGTTGATCCACCAGCACCAGACCCGGCTATTCAGAGGGAGAAGTACGACCGGACGGATGAGGAGGAGGAAGAGCTGGGATTGAAGGATATGAAGGTGGAGAATTATGCGGAGAAGACCGAGGAGGAGACGAAGGCTGAGGCCGAGGCAAAACCAGCGGAGGGTGCGGATGCGAGGTAGTCGAAGGGGTGCAGGCGAAGTCTAAAAATAATAAAGAAGTAAGAATCATCTGTTCACATATCCTCGTACTCAATGGCCTTATTCCACTCTTGGAAAACTACTTCAGCCTCTCTTCTACAGACATCTTCTGAGGAATAATCTCAACCCGACGTTACAAGTCAGTGACCTTGGAGGTCTCGTACATATGACCATACCCACAGAAAATTTCGGGGTCCCGTAAAGGGTCTGTCCCAGTGTTGTAAAGCCTCCAGAAGTGGCGGTTTGTGTAGGAGGAAATGGAGGCGCGCATTGCCGAAACGGGCGGTTGTTTAGAGGCTGAGTCTTGAGAACGGAGTAACTAGCATTAATGGCATTATGTAAATAAAGACATACTCTAAAACGGAATGCCATTTATGATTCTCTAAATTTATTCCCTGTATCGGTATAGTTCTGCGCAGATATAGAAGGATAGAGCTTCCCGGTTTATTAGCAATTGGCATTATCACCTTCTCTCCACTATTGACTTCTCCTGTCTTAGCTAACCTCGGTCTGCTTGCTTCCTGTTGCATCTCAAATATCGAATATCGAGGAGAGACACATGCTGACCATTAGAAAGCCGGCTTTGTGATCAAGACGGTTGTGCGCCATCTGCAATACTGTATATTGTAAATGCGAGAACAGTCTCTTGAAGTAAGTAATCGGAACATAGCCAGCATGATGCCTTTCCATCAATCGCACGCTGTTGATTCAATTTGAATCCGCCTATTCTCGATCTCGAGTTATCAGCACCTCCTACCTTGATGAACCAGAAGCCCGTAGATCGAAGACATGGGGAGACAACTCGCTCCGATGAGAGCGTTCAAAGGTTGAAGGGCGATTGCTTTCAGACCTGTGTTGGTCGATGATGCAGGCATGAAAAGTCCAATACAAAACACCTCTTACACCTTGGTATCTCGAAATGGGTGCTTCAGCAGGGTTGCACCTAAGATGAACCCCCGATTTAATCTTGCTAGTGATTGGTCTTTGACTAGGGTAGGTACAAGGGTGTCGGGCGGCCAGTTACGGAGATCAAAATTGGTATTCTATTCGAGAAGGGCTACTCGGGGTAGGCAGGTGACGAGTTGTAGGAGCGCTTACACGATACCGAATGGGGTATTACGGCCCTAATTTATACAGCGTGTAACGTCTTAGGATTGATAGTCTCGCTTCACGAGATGTGCTTGGTGCAATGGACCATCCCTGCATTGGAGACGATAAGCTTTGTATATACTGGTAGTTTCATAACAGTCAATTCATATGTACATGGCTTGAGGCAACTCGTTCTGATGCATGCATCGCTAAGTTCGTGGTTTCGTTGCAGAACCTTCAGATCCCGCTAGGTTGATAACAATCCAAAATACCGCCTTAGAAGATGTATAACCGGCTTACCCAAAGACCCCGCGAGAACATGATATTCAAAAATCCAACCCTTAATATCTGGGCGGCGGGGAGAGGGTAGTTCGACAGGATGCAACCAAAATCTCCCAACCCCAACCCCTGCGCCTGACCTTTTTGCTTCTGAAAAAGGGGTATCAACGCAATAATCGTTATCGGCCTCATCATCTTGGCCTGTATAGACATCCTTTGGCTATATAGACCCAGATTATGAGCCTGCAGCATACAACGAGGGTTGATTGAAGCTTGAGCTGCCTATGTATGATGCGTCTCGAGCCCATGAGCTTGGTGGTAGCCCTCGTTGTGGGCTTGACGGGCCGGCAGCGTTATAGCCCCCGTCCGCCTCCGCCTCGCTGCTGATGGTTGTTCTGCTGGTCTGTGAGTAGCCGCCACTACTGCTTTCACGGCTATGATTGAAAGTTCGAGGAGTTCCGTACCCGATGCTGGTACGATGGTACCGCCTGCTAGCCATAGGATCAACATTGGCGTTGGTCTGAATGCGCATACGACCCAAAGCGTAGTCTAGTTCGTGGGAATACTGATGCACGCAGTGTGGTTCTTGAATGCCGCAGACGTCTGTAACGACTTGGTATATGCGCTGCTGCACTTCAATGGCAGGTGGCCGGTCGTGGGGGTTTGCCGAAAGCATGCCCGTCACAACATGTAGTATTGGTGTAACTCCCCGGAAAACATTGCCACCTTCCGAATCGGACACCTTCTTAGATGCGTCTTTGGCGACATTTGACATCCACGCCTCGACCTGACCAAGGTTTCTGTGGAATGATGTATCCAAGACTGCGCCGCCTCGCCCTGCTGTCTTATGCTTCGCAGACCGGAAACTAGCAAACTTGCTGGTTGATCGCTTCACTAGGAAGGACAAGAGCTCGAGAATGACGCAACCAAGTGAGAATATGTCGGCTTGTTGCGGACTTAATTGGGGGTTTGGGGTGAGAAGCATAGCATTCGGGGAGTTGGCAAGGTCGGGTCCCCGCATGATACTGAAGCCGTCGGTTGGGGAGGTGGAGGCTGATGGCATTGTCGACATCCTGGCTAACGGTGGGCTTGAAGCACCAGTAGGCCGAAACCACTGCTCGGGAGCGGCATAGTCATACCATTCCCGGTCGAATGACGACTTGTCCGTCTGATGTGAGAGGCCATCAGGAGTTAGCCTTGTTGAATCGGCTAGGCAGATGTGATTTTGAGTGTTGAAGAGAATGGTAGAGGGTTTGATGTAGCAGTGGGAGCGATTCTTGCTATGAAGGAAACACATTGTGTCGGCGAGGCACAGGATCCAATTCATGATAAGTTCCCTCCGGGCCTTCTTCCGGAGGTTCTTGAACGAGGAGGGTGTCGTCGCCAGGAATGATTTTAAAGAAAAATCAGTCGTCGGCGTGAAGAGCACATAGCCGTAGCCATGTTGGGTATATGAAGCCCAGTACGAAACAACGTGGTCGTTTTGAAGACCTCTGGTACTTTGAATCGCGTCGAGGAACTCCTGGGGCGGGATACATCCAGGGCTGTTTCCTAGGGGGTATCGCCGGCGACAGAAAACCATATCCGAGACATTTGGGAGTTTCACTTTGTCCACTAGTTGTGCCTTGTGAGGGGTGATTGGAGGACGGTCGACAATATCTAGAGGTACCACGTCTTGGGCGTTGTAGACGGTGTGACTTCCTCGTTCCAGAGTCTTTAGTAGATAGTGAAATTGGCGGTGGTAGAATTTGCGATTAACACGATCATCGCGAGTAGCAGTTAATTGAAGGCGATCGACATCCTCGAGAGCAATGGGCAACTCGTCGTCATCCCAGCCGTCGTCGATAACGCCGAAGATCTGGTCTGGGACGCCGAGGTCGACGAGAATGAGGAACAGACGAGGCGCATCTTCTTGAATGCGATCCCAATACGTCCGCTCCGTCAACTCTTCGTCGCCAAAAGCCACAGGGCGGTCTAAACGCTCAATCTCATCGGGGAGGAGCTGGCTGAGGACGTAGGGCCTCGTGACAGCGGCTTCGATGCGGGAGGGAATCCACCACGAGCCCATTGTTGGCTTGAGCCCTTTGACGCGGCGGCCCCTTCTATATCTCGCGCGCTTGTTAGGCCCTAGCGATGCGCCTGCATTTCGCGGCGGAGGATCAACGGGGCGAGCAACGGGACGAGGACCACGAGGCTGAGATGCTGCCGGCGGCGAAGCTGAAGCTGAAGCTATCTGGCTCGTGGGACCTGGAGCTGTGGCGGTTGAAGAAGCAGGAGACAAGTCTGGAAGAGCCAAGCCGCTGGTGATGTAGTTTTCTGTCGCCTGCGGCTCACGGGGGAGCCGGGAGGCTTTCATAGGGCCCAAGAGGCTTGATTAAAGGCACCAGAGGCTCGAGACCCCGTCCGGGTTCTGGGGCTGGCTTCATGGACATGGCATGGCGCGTCCGGGATCTGTACGGATGGAGAGGAATGCTTATCTGGGGCGAGTGACGACTAAGAGGTTCAGGCGACTGGGATTGCCGTGGATGCCCGCGTGGCGGCCCTGCTGGTGGCCCCTTCAAGGCTACAAGCGGTGGAGGCGCTGATTGGGTAGGGAGGCGAATCAACGGGCGCTGATAAGGGACTTGTCAGGAGTTGTCTGGCGGCCGGCGGCTTGTCTGGTGGCTTTGTGTCTGGCTGCTTTGTTGGGGGGTGGACCGAAGGAATTGACAGGTTGTGAGTTGTGAGTTGGGCGGTTCCGAGCGGGCTTCTTAGATTGGGGCTTTAAGACTTGACCTTCTCCCCGTTCCATGTCACGCGGCCACACCCGACGTCTTCCTCTTCGTTTCGCGTCAAGTCTTGGGAAAAGAAAAAAAACATAGAGGGTGCAATCAGAGGAGCGGGTATTACCGCTCGCCGTGCGCTATCTCTAGGTCAGGAATCCTTCTTCGGCTTGGAGCCAACTCGAGGGTTTTGTCGCGTGCCCAATCCGACTGCTTGGTATTACCGCTCCGTTTTTGTTAGCAACACTCCTCTCGAGAGGCCGACGACAAAGAGCTACCTTCACGTCAAAAGGTCAATCAGCCAGCATGCAAAACATTGGGGCCCAAACCGGCGAATATTGACGGGAAAGGGAATGAGATCATGAGGACCGCAGGGCGCAACTTCGTTGCGGGCGTGGGTGACGAGGTCTTTTGACTCCTGTCCCCCACTATCCAATGATGGATCCCCTGGAGGGCACACCTGGAAGACCATTTCCCGCCTGTTCAAGGGGACCAAAGGCCCAAGACGCCTAAAGGGCCCCCAAAATGTCGTCGCATTTAGACTCTGCTTCAACGTGACGGGCGCATCTTTCATCATGAGGAATGATCGACACTCCCCTCAAGCCCTGCCCGCACAATTGAACCTTTCTTTGCCGTGCTACCTTTACACCTGTACCATTACATGTACCCTTACATGTACCTCTAACACCTCGCCTGCATTCCTTGTGTGGGGTAAACTGACAACCTGGAAGCAGCATGCACCGAGGGACTGGATACGCCCATACCTTTCGCAACTAATGACAGCGCGGGCCACGTTGGGGCTCTGCAATCAAAAACCGACAACCTGAGCGCCCTGAGCGCCTTTGGGAACAAGCACGGCATTGTCGACTTGCAGACTAGTAACCATGATCCATGTCAGGGTTCCTTCGCGGTAAAGCTCCCGACGCTCCGTCATCCGTCATCCGTCATCCGTCATCCGTCTGCCGTCTTCCGGAAACCTAGGCCTTCCCTGGGGCAAAACTCAACCGAGTGCAGATATTTTGCAGCTCGGTCACCGTATATACGGTAGCGCGCCCGTCGAACTCTCCACCATGGCTTCATTTCCTCCCAGCGGCCGTTCAAGCGTCGAAGCGCCCGCAACGCTGCGAGAGTCCTGCACATGTCACCCATTCCATTCCCCATCCCCATCCCCATCCCCATCCCCTTGTCCCCCCAATGCGTCAGTCATTTAAACTTGTATCTAGACGTGCGGAAATCGACCGCCACCTCGACATTGTTGGTTCCCCAGCCGCCTTCATCGACCTGTCACCCCACATTGCTTCCCACCATCACCGCACTCTGCAGGTGGTGTGTTGTGACTTTGAGACATGCAGCAGACTCGACCTTGTCTTGAGGTCATCGGCTTCACCAGGCTTCACATGCTTAATAGTTAAGGTTGTTTGAGGTAGCATCTCGGGAAGCGGTACGGATGCGAGAACGAACAAGAAGGTTGGCGCTTCTGCAAGGACTGGGATGAACCATTCGTGGTTCATTCTTCTCCTGATTTCAACAACCTGCGAAAGGGAACCGTAAATTCTAGTTATGTATCAAGCTATCGGGCATGATGTCAATGCTATGATACCTCGCCTAGCGTGGCGGTGCTGTCAGTCTCATGGGAACCTATCGACTAGTCATTCCTTAACTGGGCAGAGATAGCACAGTCTCGGCCGCTTCAACTCAACCTTGGTTTGATAATGAACCTCTTTGAGCTGTGTATGTGACTCATATATGTTTCGTTTAGGGGTTCACGAAAAGGATACTCTTGCTAGCTCCTCATACACTTCCTTAACGGTCATACTGTAGTCCATCTTAAAGTCCTCTAGGTGCCATAAGTGATCAACCATTCCCCAGATGCCAAAGATCTTGTCCCGGGGATCTGTACACTGTTTGTATCGCATACTGTAAGCGAGATCCAGAAGATCTGGAGCCGATCGCTCACATTTCCCCCATGATCTGCTAAACTGGTTCGCTTCCTGGAAATCCAACATCTCCAGAAGTGGTCGCATGTTTAATGTATCAAGTCCCAGCTGCGTCCATTCGGGTAGGATCTCTGCGTATTTAATCATTCGCATGAAGCGGTGCACAGCGATGGAGTCAGTCGACTCCCACTCAACGCAATCTCGTCCGCATATCAGTATTGCGTGGTGGGACCGTCCGATTTCCTGCGCAACCCACATCCTTTCGAACCAGGTGCGAGTCAGTATGTCTTGCAGTCCTTTAAATACTAATGACTGGGGATAGGTCTGCCATACCGGGCAAGGATGGGGCTTCTCTTCGTGGGCGAAGTAGCGGAGAACCTCCATGCCGACCCGGCTATTTGGTGTGGAAAGTCCAAGCCAGATGAGAACAGAATTGGCGTTTTCATATATTAATCCCATTTTAGCGACCTGTTGGTTGCGTTCGAGGGTATTGTCCTGATTGATACAAATATAGTCGATCCAGAGAGTTCTTGTTCGATCTGGGTAACGCAAGTGACGGAGCGCAGTCTCGAGCGATTTCGTAACAGAGACAGTGCTGCCATCAATAAGCATGGTGGCAGAGTCTCTAACATCACCCCAGACGTAGGACAAGGCTTCATATGATTGACCTGATCTCCATCCCCATGAGCTATGTTCAATGTGGCCGGATATGACGTCCGTATTCAAACCAGGGTATAAAACAAATAAACGAATCTTAGACGTCTCAAGAGGAAAGTATTGAATTTTAGTTCCATTCTGTTCTTAAGTCTTAGCATCCTGAATGATGAAAAGGGAGAGAGGCTTTGCGGAATAGAGGGTCGCATTACCGATCTTATGGGGGTAGCATGACTTTCGATATCTTGCGAAGAGATATGTAACCAGCACCCGAATGAAAGTGAATAGGAGCGACGAATTGGGAAAAAGAAATTCACTCCGAAGGAAGGGAGTTTGAAGTCCCATACTTTGTCGAAGACTCTCCAGAGGTATGACGACATGTCTATCGACTTGATGGATCAATAGTGCTAGAAAAGTTGAACCAAGAGCCGCATATAGTGTCCAATAGATCAAGTATTTCCGATACTTGGTGAGTACTTGGAGGCTTTCTTGTTACCGGCCTAGAGCCTATGATGAAGCAGAGACAATATTGAGTGCATCGTCCTGTGGCTGCCTGAAGATTTTCCAGTACCTGGTGAGTATGAATAACAAGAAGCTGAAACTGGCATCCAATAATCACTCGTGTTTATCCCCGCTGCCAGGCTGTAGGCAGAAATGCACACAGAGTAGTAAGGCTGACCACTGTCGAGCAGCCGCGCTTGTCAGAAAAGGGACTCCGCTGACACAAATCCTTGACACCCGAGACGGCCTCAGAAGCGGCCACTGCTGCATAACCCGCTGCCCTGAGAGTGCATCGGAATGACCTAGATCTGATAAGATCTATAGCAAATCTACCTGAATGTTGGTTAAATTTGTTGTTGAGTGTCACTTGCATATTTACTGTTGTGTTACTTTAGCTGTTAGTGTCTTTGGCCAACAGGATTATTTCTATCTTCTTCAGGTCTTTTCTCGTACATGATAGTTATATGTCTAAGTCAATCAGGAGCCCCGGTGCCAGCACCAGTTTATTCTGAGTTCTCCTTCTCTCCCTCCTTAGGCTTCTCAGCCTTACTACCTTCCCTCCCAATAAACGTCTTCATTCCCCGATCAACACCAGCAAGCCACCTCACAATAACCTGCACACCAACCGGCAGCACATGATACCAGTCAATCCACCGCGCATACAATGGCATGGCCACTGTCGCACCCCTCCCGCCATCAATGGCGGCCACGATCTCCTTGGTCACATCCACGGGCTCGACAACAGGCGCGACGAAGCTGTTGGGCGTCTGTACCCCGTAGAAGAGCGGCGTGCTGAGCTGGCCTGGCGTGACAAGGACGGTGCGGATATCTGGGTGGCTCTGGCGCAGCTCCGCTGTTAAGGACCGGTGAAGGGCTGAGATGCCGGCTTTGGCGGCCGCATAGTCGGTCAGTTGGGCGGCCCCGACGGAGCCGATGACGGAGGAGATGTTGACAATGGTGCCTCCGTTTCCGCCGCGGATGATGGCGGGGAGGAAGACCTTGAGGCAGTAGAAGGGAGCTAGGAGGTTTGTCGCCAGACTCTTGTCAATTTCATCCAGGGACAAGTCGAGAAGAGACTTGCCGACCACTATAGCGGCGTTGTTAATGAGGACAGTTGGCGTGCCAAGCTGGGATGTCTGGTTAGCAATGGGAGTCTAGCATGAATACTTCATCCTAAACATACCTCTTTTTCAATTTCAGTAGCGACCCTTGCGACCTGCGCCTTGTCGCTCACATCACACTTGTAATAAGTAACGCCTCTCGCCTCCGTGTTCTCCATCTCATTAACATCCAGCACCGCCACCGTCGCGCCGCGCATGCCATACACCTCAGCAACCAGCAACCCCAGCCCACTCGCCCCGCCAGTGATCACAATCACCTCCTCACTGAGATCCACGTCACGAGGGATTCCGTGGGCGATGCGCTGGTTGATGGCGTTGGCGATCCAGCATAGCGTGATGAACGTGGCCCAGATGATGGAGATGACCATTGGTGGGGCTTCCCATTTGACCGTTTGTGCGCGGAAACACACGGGGATGAGCCAGCAGATGAAAGGATGGAAGAGAGTGATGTTGAGGACTTTGAGGAGGAGGTCAATTGAGAGGGGCGCGAACCAGGAATCGCGCTGTGGTGGGCGAGGGTATTCTATGGTTCGAGGCATGTTCAGTGTTTGTCGCCCTTGACTGGCAGTCAGGATACGTATAAAGAAGTCGCTTGTATGTCTCTCAAGGCTGTTGTTGCACTAAAACATCCGTCTAAAGCCAGCTCGACAGGAAGTATGAAGGATGAAAGGGGCACGATGAGAACTTGTTGAGTTGAGTTGCAATGTTGCATGTTGGCATGTGGAAGTGGCTCTGAAACTTGACTTGTCGTCTAAGCGCCGAAGAAAGCTACCCCTGGTGCCGTTTCTAACCCCGGTCTGCTCCGTCACATTTGTATTTGTGGAACTCGGCTTGAGCCGTCTTCGAACTTTCATCGCAACCCAGGATTCATTGTTACAGAAAATTTGTATGAACTACCTGGAAGAAGGATTTGATAACTTGTAAACCTTGGTACAATGGCTTTGACTCTCTTCATTACAGCAAGATATTGAACGATAGAAGAGACCATGAATGCCAACGGCGGCACATTATATCGTTAGTTGCCTTTGATTCTCGAAATCATATTTGTCATTGAAGAGAATTAGTCGATGTTTATAATGAGTACATATGGCTGTGTTGGTGATACATATGTCGTAGTGTTGTACATGTCCACGGCTATTTTACAGTTGGAGATTTCTTAGTTATACACTCCCACCCTCACGACCACCCGCCGGCCGCCTCTTCTGAAGTGCCTCCCGATGTATTTCGTTCTCCTTCTCTTCAAACTCCTTATTCTTCCTCGTCGCCTCCTGCCTCCAAGCATGATAAGCAGGATCTCGCGCAATGCCCTCCTGCCGCCACTTCCTGGGTGGTTTAACACCCAGCGCGGCCTTTCGTTCCCAAACGGACATTCCGCGGCGGAACCATCGTTCCTGGCGGCTCTGTTCTTCCTCCACGGACGGCTGCCACTTGCTTCTCAGGATTCGGCGGATGTTCTCTGGCGAGACTTCGAATTTCTTCGCGAGTGCGTCCGTTGTATAGACATCGGGAAATTGGGCGTTAAGGGCGCGGATGCCGGCTAGAGCATCGGGAGAGAGTCGCTTGCGTGGAGCCCAACCCTCGGGAAATTTCTCCTTGAGGGCTTCTTTCTGGATTGCCCAAAGTGGCCGTTTCGGGTTTTCATCCCCAGGGGTATCTGATGGAGGTTTGCTGAAACCAGACTGCCTTGTGGAGTCCCACTGTCTTCTAGGTGCTTGGTCGGTAGGTTTCGTATCTGAAGATGTTTTCCACCGACTGTTCCTTGCCAAAGACGAGCCCTGCTTGGTCCCAAATGACTTCTGGGGAGACGGCCCTCGGGAATCCTTTCGAGGCTTTGCAGTCCTTACGGGAGGGGATTCATCCTTCGTTTTTGATTTCGTAGGGTCCTCTCTCGGCTTGGGCGGAGTGATCGGAGCGGCATTGGCAGCAGCCTCGCTTCTTAGGTTTCGCGTGGCATGAAGAGCCCGAGTCTGTCGCGAGAAAAGCGAGGATGGCGCAGTAGAGGATCGGAGACGAAGGAAAGAGGATTCGACTTGGTGGACCTGGGTAAGGCCTTGAATAAAGATCCTAAAGGGAGTCATGCGACATGAACAACCCATTGTGGAAGGCCTTGACTCCTTCTTGGGTTCTCGTCCAAATGTAAGAAAAGTTGACCAAATTGGCGATGGAGACTTCCACTAGCATCCGGGGCCGGGCGTCGGGTGTGGGTCCACCGGACCCTTGCACTTTCGGACTATCATAGTACCACACTCCGAGGAACCGTCGACCACATGTAGTAACCAGTTCTAGAGTCCATGATGCTTCCAAGCCAAGTCCACCCACACCAGGACCTGAATAGAGGCAATTTTATGGTTGCATACTACCCGAGTCCTCCCAGAGAATAAGCTTTCCGGTTGCCGCCAACGGCCCATCGCGAGGCTCGTAACTATACCCCTAGGGCCACCCACACTCGGCTCCTCTGATGGACCGGCAGGCCATGAATCCCTAGATATTTATGTGATCTCCTCCTACTGTTTTGATGCCTCTCCAAATATCTATGATCACCTAATTCAGCCGAGATCTGCCTAAATACAGCACTAAGCCTCATCATATTAAGTGAGCCTGTCGCCGTCACAGTTGGCAGGTCCTTCGTTTCATCATTGTCTAACCTACCGAAACTACCCAGCCCCCGTCTGAACTACTAAACCGCACCTCGAACTAACGTACAAGTTATGAAGTTCATCATTCATTAAATACAATACATATGCAATATCTCAGGATTGACGGATAAGCACCTCTGATCTCAACTGCTTACTTTGCCTCACGATTTTCCACCAGTGCACTACCAATGCTATTTCCAATGTAGACGAGTGAACTTACCGAAGGTCTCACTTTATATCGGTCGGACGTATCGCTCCGTACAGGAGGGCTAAAGCCTTATTGTCTTGAGCTTGTCGTCCGGCGGGTGGGAACAATGCTGTCCTGAGAAGCTGTTACGCTAAATCGCCTAGTCTTTGCCACTCAGTTGAGCGGGGTTCTCTCAATGCTTCCCACCTCAGATATTTGGCCACTATGACCGATACAAGAGTGAACAGTTGGAATAAATGCCCGCTATCATGTGCCCTTGGCTTGTGTCATGGATTCATTCTCAAAACAAATATGGAAAGTAACCTCGCCTAGTGATATAAATCACAAACAGATGTGATTCTCGTATTCTCTATAATCCCGTCCCCTTTTCCCGCTACCTTGTTTCACAATGGATCTGCTTGGACTTGGAGGAACGGATGACACTAGAGTCGTCTGGGGTCACAAGTTTAAATGGACTGCCGCCCACTTGACCTCGCCGCAGATCAAGCACCTATTATACAGCTACGACAAACTTGCTACTGATGCTTTAGATCGAATAGATTACTTCTCGCCGCCGAAGTCGAAATCATGGAGTTGTCCACATGGTTCAGGGGAGGGACAGAGAGACCTGTATACATTGTTGAAAGAGCATGCGGCGGAGGATGATGGCCTGGGTATGCTTTGGGAAGAGGTTTCAACGGTACCCGAGTGGGTAGACTGGCAGCAAATAGAGAGAGGTCAGCGTGTTGTGAACCAATTCAGCGGACAGATACTACTGGGGGTAAGCGAGAACACACCTAGGACGTCGCCAGACCAGTACTAACTCTACAAGCTTTTATATAAGTCGCTCCTCGGAGGAATGGGGGCTTGGCGAGTGGTGGAAACACTTTCACGAACGGGGGGTTTTGGAGTCCAAGTGAGCAGACGTCGGTTGCTGGAAACGCTCCAGCATTTCATGGAAGTCATCGACGACTTGGATGCTATCAAACCAGGCGGCAAGGGCTTCGAGTCCTCAGTTCGCGTGCGACTGCTCCACGCGGCTGTGCGACGTCGCCTGATGCAACTCGAACAGGACAAGCCAGGATATTTCGACATGGAGAAGTGGGGAGTGCCCATTAATGACCTTCACACCGTTGGTACTGTCTCGGCCTACTCGGTTGCAATTGTCCACATGGCTTTGCCCCGACAAGGCATCTTCCTCAGCAAGCAGCAAACCGCCGACTATTTTGCCCTTTGGCGGTATGTTGGCTATCTCCTAGGCACACCCGTCGACTGGATGACTACGCCTGAGCACGCAAAGGTGATGATGGAGTCGGTCATGGTAGCAGAAATCCAACCGTCAGCAAAATCCAAGATCCTCGCCAACAACATCCTCACCGCCGAAGCCCGCGCACCACCCCTTAACGCCCCGCGAGAGTACCTCGCTGCCCAGGCGTACCGCCTTATTGGGACCGACCTTGCTAGTGCTCTAGGCATCGAAAGACCTAGTCTCTACTACCGCGCCTTAGTGTGGGTTCAGTGCATTATGCTTATGTTCCTAAGCTACACCTACCCCTGGCTATCCCACAGTGCCCAGCACAGACGAGATCGAGTGCGTATTCGTATGTTCCTCCCGTCAGCACCGTGACTGAAACTGTGTAATAGAAGTTCAGGAATTTTGCCCATCACATGATTAATAGCCACAAGGTTGGCGGTTTAGGTCAGCCGACTAAGTTCGAGTTTGAGTATATCCCACGTTTGGGCATGATGACTGAGCTGGGCGTCGCCGAGCAGCCTGCTGCTGTAGACACCAAACTGACGACGCAGGATGTGAAGCGGCCGACCAGGGCTGTGCTGCTAGTCGGAGCAGTTGTGGGATCAGTGGCTGTGGCAAGCTTCCTAGGCGTAGGCGTGGCGGGTTGGCTGCGTAGGGTATCGTTGCACCTCCTTTCGACAGGCATGACACAGATGCAGTTATTGCAGAGTGTTGGATAAGAGAACCGGCCCTGGGCAAGTAGGAGCAGTCACGGTGAGGGTATCATATGTTAAAAGTTTGTTTGAACAGCTCATTGATTTTTTACCAGTGCTGATGAATATTATACAGTAGCTGAGCATGTCAATAGCATAACTCTAAACTACTACTCTGACTCTGTAGATAGTACAGAGTGAATGCATTATTTCTCAACTCCAATGCAGAGACCTGATACCATGCAATATGAAGCCTAGTAGAACCCCTGGCTAAAGAAACCAGACCTGTAACCTTAAGAAAACACACCAGTCTGCTACTTTACACCCTTAATAACCAGTAACGCCAACTATTCAATCCAAACAGCTCGTGTGCGAGTGTTTTTGTTTAATCTTCACTTTTCTGGGTTCCGAAACCCTTTACGCATCGTGCATCAATTCCACCGGCGGCCGCGTAGTGTGTGCCATGATAGGCTTGGCACTCTCAATCGGGCTGTAAGCCTCCGGCTCATCCGTCATATCGTCGACCACCACAGCGGGCATGCCGGTGTCACCGGGTTGATAGATCAGCGTGGAGCTGCGGCTGCGCCGCCCAGGCATGGCGGAGTCGGGAGGTGTTATGGGAGAGTCCATAGGGTTGGGACGGTGGTGTAGCTTTGCGAGGGCTTCGGCAAGGTCTTCAGCGTGGACAAGCTTGTTGGGCGCATCCTCGAGCTTCATCTCCCAGCCGTGTGGTGGCGACGGGGGAGGAGAGATGAAGAATAGCTTGCCAGCATCCGGTAGTGCCAGATGCTCATCCTTCGCTTCTACAGGCGTCGGTTGCCCAAAGTACACTTTCAACACCTCGCCCATAACAGTCTCAGCATCCCAAATTTGGCGCACGGCGATCGCGGCCTCTTCGTCGAAGAAGGAAATGACGATGCGTCGGAAGGACTTGAGAGGCGCAAATGCGTGGATAGGCGCGGTTTGGGAGACCAGGTCGCGGATGGTCTGGAGGTTATCGGCGCGGAAGATGTCGGTATTGTTGAGGTTTGTGAAGAGCAGCGTGTTTGAGGGCGGGGTAGGAGGCGATAGCGGTGGGATATTGGAGAGATCCAGAGTCAAGTTGGAGCGGCGAGAGGCGGTGGAGGAGGAGCGGGAGTGGTGGAGGACAGGAGAGGTTGTTGGTGATGATTGCGCAGACATCGTGTCTAATCTGTGGGGTGGTTGCGGGAGGTGAAGAGTTGGAGGAGAGAGAATCGGTCGATGAGTCGTTCCTGCAGTCGCAGTCGCTATTGACCTCGATGATATATGTTTGAGTTGTTGGGTAGAAGCGGTATTTGGTGTTGGATTTGTAGTTGTAGCTGTATCTGCCTGAGTGAGGACAAAAGAATGAGGTTCAACGTCGGTGCCCACGCCAGCATTATATCCCACGCAACCCCCCAAGCCCCCCGAAGCGGAAGTTGAAACCAGGTGCATCGGTAGTGGCCAGTGGCGTAGGCGGAGCGGTAGCGGCCACGCAGCGAGAACAGGGGGCGGGCGAGCACGGGCCAAGGGAGGGCTGTGCTCCTGTCCTCACGCTTCGCCTCTCGTTTGTTAGCTGATCCAGGGAAAACGCCTCCAAAGTTCTTAACAGCACCCGTCGCTCCGTAGGGCTTGCCACAGGGATATAGCGGGAGATTTTTTTTTCATTTTTTTTTTCACTCACCTGTCCAATGACTGGGCTGTGTGGCAGAGGAAGATTCTCGACTCGTGGTGTTTAATCAGAGTTTTTCTCCGTTTCTGTCGAGGACGCCGATATGGCACGAGGTCGCATCCATCTCCTCTTTGCCAAGCGCCGGAGCCAGTGGCTCTCTCTCTAATCAAGTGGATATCGGAGTCCTCACAGGCGTCCTCCCACGTCTCCCCCCGCTCTCTATCCCATGCCCTTGTCTTGAATCGGGACGCTATGGACATCTCACGATGGCTCATCACCAAACAAAGGCAGTGCAGAATCGCCCTCTATGACATGGGACTCCAGGGCCGTGACCACCCGCTCCACGAAATCCCCCCTGGGCCCTGGCCACCGTGGCTCTCCGACCCGGACGTACGCGTAGGTAGCCAACCGTGCTGTTGGGCGCAGCCAGTGAGCAGGCATTCAATGTTTGATTACAAGAACTCTTGCGGCGCTTGGGTTCTCGTCCTGGGGCAGTGCTGGGGGACAAGACTTTTGACCCCGGAGGTCCGGGACTTCAAACAAGGTTTTTGACGCTGGTGGCTCAAACAGGAGTTGCCGCTTTGGGCAAGTATATGGGATGTCTGGCTGGCGATTCGATGGACGATCTCTGCGGCTGGTCGGGGTTCGTGGAGTATCGTGATCTTGGCTTTGTGATACAGACCGCTGGACTGGACGACTGTTTTCCCTGTGCGTTCGTTCTCCTTGTCTTGGAGCTCACACGACTTCTACTATGCCTCCTCATCTTGGGGTACTACATGCCTTGGCTATTAGTACTTAGTAAGGTCGAACGACGAAGTACAGCGTTCCAACCCACGCCTCTATGCTTTGCGTCTAAACTGCGCCTGTTCCTGTGCCTGAATCACATTACTTGCTTCTCCATGCCCCTGGCAGCATATGTCAGCCGAATTTCACCTTGGCAGACTCACCCACCACCAGCCACTCAATGACCTGTTCTGCGCCTGAGGGAGCTGATCATGTGGCTGTGCGCCGCCTACAAATCTCCTCCGAACCCCTGCACAGGACCCTATGTCTTGGCAACGACATCATCGCTCGGTGTCTTAACATCGTGGAATTGAGACGCTTCACTGTGGCTTCGAGGGACAAGCTAAAAAACTCCGGATTGATTTCAAATGCTGGGTACTGTGGCTGGGTCTTGCCTCGGTTTCAACAAAACATTCATTATACGAGCACGGAACCGGGACTCGGACTCGGATCTTGGAGTGAGCATGGCGCAGCTACTTTGATCCTCGTAAGAGGATTCGGAGGATATCAAATCTCCGCATGGAAGCTACATGCCAAATACAAGGCCAGTAACAGAGTAATTGGCGCTTATACATTCAATTTTACAGTAGTAATACTAGTAGTACAATAACGCATGCATCTACATGCAGCCCCCCCGCGTAGCATCTGCCGTGTCAAGCTGGAGGCTAATCAGCTCAAGCTCACCAGCTACTCCACTCCTATGGCTGAGCTCTATAGCTCTCCTCAACGAACGATCCTGAGCTACACGTCACAGACAAGGCTTACCGGAGCTCGACTCCCAGCTCTCGTACTAGCGCCTCTCGAACGTCTTCGTGGAACTTGTTCGCCTCGTCGTTCGTAAGCGTCCGCTCTAGACTACGGTACACGATGCGGTACGCCATGCTCTTACGCCCCGTCTTGGGATGAGTGAACTCATCAATCAGCCGGACGTCCTCGACCATGTCGCCTGCTACATTGCGGACGAGTTCCATCACATCGTTCTCATGGAAGGTGCCCTTGGTGTTTCCGCCGGCGGCAGTTGTGGAGCTTAGCCAGAAGGAAACATCCTTAGGACAAGGAGGATATTTAGAAAAAGGCACGAAGCGCTTGAGGGTGTCGAGGTTTTTGGAGACGCCCTCGAATTGGGACAGGAAGCGTTGGTCTTGCGACCAGAAGAGGCGGATGTCGGGGATCTTGAAGAGGAGCATGGCAATACGGTCGATACCAAGGCCAAACGCCCATCCGAGACGTGTTGACACGCCTGCGTTGATGAAGATTTCCTGCTTAACCACACCGCATCCTAAGACTTCTAGCCAATCCCCCGCGTAGTAGACCTCAAGCTCCCAAGAAGGGCTGGTGAAGGGGAAGTAAGCTTCGACCCAACGCATCTGTAGCGGCTCGTCCACAAAATTGGGGTCCTCCTTGTTTGCTGCTGCCTTAGCCCGTGTGAAGATGTCCACTACCATGGATTCCAAAGATCTTTTCAAATGCGCCGCTATCGCTTCGACTTCCTCGGCTGTGTGGTAAGCATCTTGAAGAGGATTTCCGGGGTGGATCGTCGGGTTGGGGTCGTCAACTTGGATTTCGTGCTTGGGGAGGTTCTCGTAGTCTTTCCACACGGCTTTCGCGATGTCGCCGTCGGGAACTGTATTGCGATCCCATGATCGTGCACCTTCCATCTGGTGGAACACAGGGTAATGACTTCGGTCTATGGCATCGCGCCTATATACGTCTGCTGAGACGAGGTACCCTTCGCTCTCGTTTGCCCGGAAGTTGTCGGCCTGATGGGCGCTCGTATGCGTCCGCAAAAGGGTCTCTCCGTTGATGTAGTATGTGTCTGACAGCGCTCGGCCAGGGTGGTTCGGCGGGAAGCCCAAGGAGTCGAAGTTCTGCTTCGTTGAGACTACTGGGCTGAACTCGTTGTGGTATTTGTATGTCGGCTCGGGGAAGTTGGACTGAATTATCTGTCGAGTAATGGAGACGGGATGGTCGTTTTGGAGGTGTAGTTTTCGAGCTGTCGCGTTGAGAACGTTGGAGGGGACGTTGAACCACGCAGGGTCCGTGGGATATGTGACTCCTCGAACTGTTACGGAGCCATCTTTGCCTGGAGTTGAGCTCTTCGGAGGCTCTGCAATATCGGAGGCAGTGTCAGTGATGCATAACCGTCCAGAACGGGCCGCGGCTCTACCAACCAGAGGAGTAAGCTCGAACGGCGCAAGCTCTTCGTAGCAAAACCGAGCTCCGGGACAGCTGAATGGCTCGGGTGGAGTGACCCCAGAGGCAGCGCATGCCTCCAGCTTGGACTCTCATATTTTAGGGAAGCCAGAAGCTGTACAATTGCATTAAAGGTCCTCTGGTGCCCGAGAAAATGGCCAATGGCGTGAACGAAGCTTGTGTAAATGGCTCGAGGCGTTGTGCAGCGACTTGAGCATCCTCAAAATTTCGGGGCCGATTAGACCCGGATTAACCTCTTGTCCCCTTCCCTCCCGGCCCCGCTACGTTCTTTGTCCCCGGAGTACCTTAGTACCCGCATCCTGGGCTTGTTTAAGATCCGAAACTCTTGCTCCGCCACGGACCCTTGAAAACCCAGTTTCTTATCCTATTAGTTATTGGCGCTGTTTCCGCTGACCAAGTTCAACTTCATTTTTTCAGACTCACATCTCCGATGACCGATCTTATCCCAAGCGAGGAGATTGGTAGACTGGGCTGGATGTCTCACAGCGTGACCACGTGCCCTTCAAGGGTCTGGAAATCCGCAAGCGGTCAAGGCAATGTCTAGAAGGGCTTCAGGCATGAGAATGCCTTTCTTTTCTCTTGTTGTTGGAGAAATCTACAAACTCTCTTACAAAAGGTCAAGAACTGTCAAACAAGCCCTAACATTGGAACCATTGAAGTGTCTTATCTGATATCCTGGGGACTATCAAGTAGTACGTCGCATCTCACTTCTGGTCTACGGTACTTAGACGATACCTTGAGACGGGAAGAGCCTAGTTCAAGTTGGTATCTAAGTAGTAAGGTATGTGAAGATGCAGGTGCCCCGGCAAGGATATTTAAGCGTTGAGCGAGTGGACTGACTGATTGGCGTGATGAAACGTAATCTGCAAGTCGTTTTGACAACTTCATCCTTCGGCTTGGGAGCCAAGAATGACTGCAGGCTTGGACGGAACATGTCCCGTCTTGGCCCCTCCTTCTCGAAGACGAGAGGAGAGATGCCAGGAGGCCGTTATCTCATCATAATTCGTGAACACGAGACTCCAAGTCCCCGAGATCGGCTCAATCAAACATTAGGCTCATGCCCGCTTGTCCAGCCCTTCTCCCCGTAATTACTTCCTCATGAGATGACGAAGACAATCAGATATTTGATTTGATTATAGCGGAGTCGAAAGAGGCTCTTCTCTCACGAACATCGTTACCCCACCAGCCTCCGAGCCCAAAAGGCCCACTCCCGCCCAGCCCAAAGCCATCTCCGGAAGAAAGTAACGAGATCACAGGACATTAGCCTCTTGGCCTCCTCTGGGACCGACGACGCCCACTGCACAGCCCTCCAACTGGAGCCGAAGAGATGGATTGCATTCGGACTTGGAAGATGGGGTTAACTCGGTAGGCCCGGCGAGGCCGACGCAAGGGAGAGATAGAGATTTGATGACAGCATGAAAGGCAGGGGAGAGAACATCGCTGTTGTCGTTCGTTTATCAGGCGAGATTTCAAGGGCCGGGGCTGAAAGGCAGCGAACAAGGTGGCAGTAGTGGCCCACGCCGTCATGGCTCTGGCTCGCATTAGGACTCAGGGAGGGAGTTAGGGCCTCCCGGGGGGACCGGAAAACCCGTCAGTTTGGAATCCTGATGGAGCTGTAGAACCTCGATGGTTGGTGCTCCAGACCGTTTGCCATGTGATGCCAACTAGTTTTTGGAGGCAAAGGTGACTCGTAAGGTCGAGTTATTTGAAATCTCCCGTAGCAACCTACCGTAATCTTAGGTACCGTAGTATCAACTTCTCTATCTCGCAGCTCGCCGATCCGGTTTACAGGCGTAGACACAGACTGGTTGCCTCCCATCTCGTTTACAGGGCTCTTTGATATTGGATCCCCGGCACTTACGCGCAGACCAATCGCCTCGCCGCCCGCTGGCGCATGTCCTCATCCTGCAGCGGACAGCTTCCTCTTGGCTGCAGCTTGCATCTGCATGTCCGGGCAAACAACAGCTCTTCTGCGGTTCTCACAACTCACCTTGACTCTACTGTTAGACTCGGCGAATTTCCGTGTCGCTTTACAGAGCACCGGTTCGCACCTGGGCATTCGCCATCCCCCACCACTAGAGGTGAAAACGGTGCCAAATTTCGAAACGCCCTGCTGGGGGATGCTCCAGCTCTTTTCCCCCAAGCAAGGCGTGACGTGGGACGAGGGCCGATCCGTTCGGCGTCATCGTCCTTTGCCTCCAGTTTTACTTAGTCGAAAGCGGTACCTAGATTTACCTACTCTTGCCTTAGGCCGTGAACCAAAAACCTCCGTCCCATCTTTAATCACCACCTCTAAAGCTAAAGCTCCAGCTCCCTCTCCACATTCTCCAACGCCGTCCATCAATCCCTCGGCTCTTCCCATTCTCCATTCTACTGCCTTGCCGCCTCTACCAAGACCAGAGTCCAGACCCTTCCTCCACAGAACACTCATAACCCTTACCTTGCCTCACCTCCTTCTCACCTGCTTCCTCGTTCTGGGTTCAGACTGCTACGTTACGATACGTACTTCCTTGTACTTGGCCCCATTCCTTGCCTGACATAACCTCACCTTGGTCCGGCACTGGGCTGACCTTTGGCTTGGGTCTACCGAAGTCGCACCCGCTTCCGTCACTCTTTCTACCCTGTCACAAGCCAACGTCGACGACACACAAAGATAGCATCATCCACCATCATCCAACCACCTCCGTGTTCTCGACTCGCTCCTTTTGTTTTATTGCCCCCCCAGCTTCAGCTGCGGCTTGCTTCAGAAAGCACCTACCGACGATCTCAAGCTTTGACCGACTGATAACTGCCCGCGTCTCGACTATCTCCTCCCCTGCCTGCGTGCGACCTTGCTGGCTACCGCTTGCTGCGACCTGGCATCTCGGGTCATTCTGCTCTCCAATAGCGTCTTCTTTTCGTCTGCACCTGCCCGCGATCCTTACGATACCCATTCGCGACGAATTCTTATCAGTGAGGCCTACCTTGTGCCTTCCCATGAAGGATTAAAGAGCCATCTCGCCTTTCTCGCCCTTCGTCCAAGATCCCCGAAAGCGGTGGCAACATCTCACATACAACAATCAACATCTTCATTTACATTCATTTCGAGCACCACGTCGCATAGCAGTGTCACCGATTCATAGGCTCCAACACCCCCTCAAGCACTTCTTCATTCCTTTCGGGGAAGCGCTATGGCCAGTATCTCGATGGACACTCAGCTGCAACCGACCGCCACCAGTCCCAACTCCGACGTCTCGCCCAAGACGACCGTCCCCCGGCACATCAACAAGGATGAATATTTCCCGATTAATTCGAATATCGTTTGCGATGGCTCTAGCACGAGTGTGAAGCCTAGCGACGCGGAGGACGGCGATAATTCGTCGGCGAAGAAATCGAGCGTCTCGTTTGTCCTGGATCAGGACCTCACCCGTACCGATAGCCTCGAAAGTACCGGTGGAGAATCATCCTCGGCCAGCGCGCGCAAGGATTTGGAATTGAGCAGGAAACTGTCGACCAGTTCCGTCACCTTTCGTCCTCCGGTCGACCCTTCGATGCCTCGAGGCGAGTACAAGCAAACGAATGCACAACGCATCCGGAACAGCTCACCACCACCCCCCGAAAAGTAAGTCGTTGTCTCTGTTTGTCTCTGTGGTTTGTCTTTGTCCTCGTGTCTCTCAGCCCCGAAAATGCCGTTCTTGGAATTCGATCGTGGTCACTGCTTGCCGTTACCCGAGTCACGGATGCCAGCTGGAAACGACACCACAGCTGTCAATTTCTCAACTGCAAGATGGTGGGCGAGTGCGCCGCTGTTATATGCGGCTCAGTCTGTACGTACCTTATGCGATCATGCGCCGTCTCAGATTGCCTCTGTCGGCTACGAAGTCGCGCACATGTTGGCGTGAGCTCTATCTCAGTGAATCCTGGTCTCAGCCTGTCATGTGCCAGGACGCACCCAAGGTCTCGGGTCGAGCGGCATTCCTACGGCAGGATCCCGCAGCGGAGGCACGCAGATGCTTGAGGGACAATTTCGAAGCCGCGTTGAAGAGCTCCTATCACCAACGCACCAACGCAGTTAGATCATCTACCGACAGAGCCTGTCCGTTCGGCAAATTGACGAAATTGGGTGGGACCTCGGTTTATGGTTTAGGCCAGCGTCGACGCTGCCCGGTTATAGCCATTATCGGCCCCCACTACCCCGCCGATGCGAAGCTGAGTCGTGGGCCTAATGTGCTGGGTTAGCTGCACCTTGCGGAGGAGGAAGGAGCGTGACGGAAAGAACCTGAAAGCCTCTTTCCAAGCCCGCAAAACCTTGTCGTGGTCGTCAGACCATCCATCCATCGTCTAGTGCAAATTCCCGCAAGTGTTGGAATCTGAAACCTGCATCTATACATTCCCCCATACCCTCCTTTCAACTCGTCAAGTGTTACAACCGAACGCTCGTTCATTTGCCCCTCTTCGTCCCGTTTCTGCGTTCTATCGCTCCTCATCGCAAAATCATGGCGACGCTAACCGACACTTCTCCCGATAGATTCCAGCAGCATATCGCTTTTGATAATGTCCCCATCGGAGAAGCGACGAAAAACAACACTCCGTCGCTAACGCTGAACTTCCGACACAAGGGTTACCAAGCACGCCGTAGATCACGAACTTTCATGGTCGGCGTTGATGAGCATGCGTATTCCGATTATGCGCTGCAGTGGTTGTTGGAAGAGCTAGTCGATGACGGGGACGAAATTGTCTGTGTTCGAGTCATTGAGAAGGAGATTCGCTTTACAGACAAGCAATATCGAGATGATGCCGAAACTATCATGCATGGAATCCAGGAGCGCAACGGATCTAACAAAGCCATCAGCATCATCTTGGAGTATGCTGTGGGTAAATTGCATGCAACATTCCAGAAGCTAGTGAGTTTTGTCCCCTCTCCCCCCCCCCCCCCGCCCCCTTGGTGGCATTTCCGTCGCTGACATATGGCCATCTAGATCCAGATGTATTCGCCTGCGATGCTTATTGTTGGAACCAGAGGTCGTTCGCTCGGAGGTCTCCAGGGGCTGGTTAATACACGCAACTCGTTTTCCAAATACTGCCTTCAGTACTCGCCTGTGCCGGTCGTTGTGGTCAGGCCCACCGAGAAACGAATCAAGAAGAAGACGAAACGAGCCAATGACGCAACTCGACAGACTTATGTAGGCATGTTGGCCGCCACTCATGGCAAACACGAGGCAGACAGCGAGGCTAGTAGCACCTACGAACTGGAGGTCAAGATATCGCCGGATGAAGAGGCCCACCAAGTTGCGCGGGTGTTGGGGCTCCCAGCATCATTCGATCCTACAATTAAGCCGATCAATCCTGGCCAACTACTGCATCCAAAATCTCCAGGCCCTGCAAGTATCGCGGCTTCAGATGAGGCTTTAGATGAAGGCCAGCGTGTGGTCAAGGACCCGTCCAACACAACAGTCGACAGCGAAGAGGAGGATGACGAAGACTTTGGAGAGTTTGAAGTTATGACTGGTAAACAGGCTTTGGACCAGAAGAAGTTGGAACAACTCCACAAAATGGAGGTTGGCGAAGCGGCCGCTTTCAAGATGAAGATCGAGGATGAGGACGACGAGGACGACGATGAAGAACCGTCGGACCAGAAAGTCACATCATAGAAGGTTGAGCCTGACCGAGTCGCCTATGCCAGCAAGGAAAATGATAATGGGAAAGCTCCTAACAGCCCAAAACCTGACAACCGCTAGGACCTCGAAGACTTGGACTCTCTATTCCGCGTCACGCCCGAGGCAGAATGTTGTCGTGCTATCGTGCTTCCTCATGGTATGGAGGAAGCTAAACCAGAGAATATGAAGTTCTCGTTATTGGACAACATGGGGTCACTCATCACAACGGTGATGACCGTATTTCAGTCGGACGAACCACGGTCATGTTCCCATCAAGAAGAGCGTGGAACTCGAGACTTGCATCAGACTTTTGAACGAGACCAGGATCTCCCTGATCCCCAGGACCGCAATACGAGTAGCGATGCCAAGGTTGATGCTGCGTTCGGAACTGGTCCCGTTGAGGTCGACAATGCTATGATAACCCCGACCATGGAACATACCGATAACAATCCTGTTCCACAATCCGACGCCAACACCATATCTGATACATGGGATTCAAACGAAGATTCAGGAAAAGATATGAAGATCGATAATGTGGACATAATCCAGGTCATGGATTCTATCAAAGACAACCATAAACCCCTAACCACTATCAACGACATGCCTCACAGATCGTTTTCTTCCGAACTATCAGTTAATGACGCCAAAGCCACTACGAATCGCGCCGATTCACCAGCTATTAGGAGCAAAAGCAAAGTCGTACTAAGGGAAGAAGCTCGGAATCCAGGAGACTTAGCCATATCACCAAATGCAAGAAATATCGATTTTAATGGCTGTCCTATTCCATCCCTGGGTAGTCATAATGACCAAGCGGTTCTAAGTGAACGCTCACGCCAGCCTCCTGCGAAAGAAAACCAAAGACCCTACGCAAGGAATTGTGGCATGCGAATGCCAGGCATGGAACCGGCTCCCGAGGCAAACCCTCCGCCACATGGCATGAACAAAGATGATATCCAGCTAACAACCCTTGCGCGAACGGGAGGCGATGGGCATCGAGACGAGGAGGGCGGCAGTAGCAGGAGCGCAGGAGAAGCGCCAAACGATGAGCCTACAATACGGCGAGCACATGCTCGCGACGATGATGATACCGACTGCTGTCTGCCGGGGCTGTTCAGGGCTTGTTGTCGTGGCACTTGTTGCTGTTGTGTAGAGGATGATGGTGCCTCATGTTGGTCACTAGCAAGAGCAAGGTGTTGTTGCTACATAGGTTAGCATTGCCATTACTATTACGAGAATCCAGGAAACACTGAAGTGATGGAAAGTGGAACAGCGTTCAAGCTCTATACGAATATGTTATCCGTTGTATCATCCAGGCAGAGACTACCCTTTCATAGCGTGTTAATACTACGGAACAATGACTGCAATAAGATTGAAACCAATGATAGTTTCATTTTCGTTGCTTCTGCCGAGCCACATGGCCCTGTCAGCTTACCTGCATACATCCGCGTGATTTTTCAAACACGAGTTTACGATAGAATACGAGACGGCAGGACTATGGAAGAATGATATGAAACACGATGATGCGACTTCTTCCAGAAACAGAAATAGAATTTGCCACGCAGGGGAATACTGTTCATAGGAGGGATACATTCCAGGCCTGGAAAGCAAGACAACATTCTTTGTTGGCGTCCAGGTGTCTAGCCAGGCACAATGCAGCACGAGGTCCACCCCATCCCCCCGCACTGAAGATAACGGACTAGTCGGTGGGGGTCTAGAACCCAATTACAGCGCTGCAAGCCACAACAAATAGTGTGCACGTCATTAGCGTATAGCGCGCGGGCCCTGGCTTCAGCTCTGTGCCAACCCGGACTGGAACTGATGCCGCCAACTTCGACGCACTTCCAACCGCTATCTTCCACGTTAACGTTAACACGAGTCGATGCAGATACGACGGTCTAGCTGCTGCATCAGCGATTTAGGGATTTCGGCCGAATGTCATTGATACGAAAATATCGATTGGTGTCGAGACGAGACGAGCTTCCAGGGACTGATTGATCTTGTGAAAGTAATCGTTGGGAGTCCGAGGGAGTGCCAGCTCCGATAAGGACGGTGAAGAAATACGGCCAACGAACGAACGAAGACGGAAGAGAGACAGAAGAGGAGACGTCATAAACTCAAACTATAACCCCAGATGTGGCCCTTCTCCGGCTGCAACGACGCGGACGCCTGCGAGGCCCGACCGCCCAACGCCGTGACAATCGGAACTCTCCTCGCCCTCATCCCCTTCATCTTCATCCACATCACGACGTCCCTCCTGGTCGTACGACACATCTTCCCCAAATTCAACAAGGGCCAAGACGCCCACGACGGCGAAGAGCACTTCCTCCCTTCACATGCCCCCGCGGCGCTACGGCAGGCTCACGCGGAGCATGGCGCAAAGAGCTGGCAGCGGAGGGGTGTGGCTTGGACGTTTGGGACAACGGTTGGGCTGGCGGCGACGTTGGGAGCGTTGATACTCGATGAGATATTGGAGGTCGTGGATCCTGCCGCCCGGGATTTGGCGTTGAGGGTTACGGTGCCGACGTTATTGTTGGTTCTTGTCGTGCTGGTGCCGTGGTTGGAGTGTCGGAGTATCATCACTGGAGCTGGATGGAGTTTTCAGAGGACGGGGAGGGGGAGGCTACCGAGGGTGGCTTGGGGCTTCCATACACTGCTGTTTGTAGCCTGGCTCTTCTTGTTCTGGTCTGTGGGGAGTGCTGTTCCTGATGGAGCCACGCGGAGTGTCCCCGAGGATGGCAGCTTCACGGAGTCGCTGACCAGGGGCTGCCTCGAGCGTATCGGCGTCGTAGGCATCTCTCTCATGGCTCTCTTGGCTGGCTTTGCGTCTGTGTCGTCGCCCTGGTACACCTTTGCCGACGCCTCAGCACGAAGGAAGAGGCCTATTACTGAGGCGGATGTGAGCCGGAAGCAGGTCGGGCTGGACGCTACGAATGAGATGCTCCTCACAAAGCGCCATCGATTGCAGGCCCTCGAACGCAAGGCCTCAGATCTACCAACCTCATCCAAGAAAAGCGGCTTCATGGGGAAAATGATGGGATCTATTCGTGGCTCCTCGGGCGACGAAGCCGAGATGCGCGCCCTTCGTCTTGAGATTGCTGGCCTCGAATCTATGGAAGCCAACCTCTCGTCTAGCCTTTCCCTTCTCAAGAACCACCGCGATGCCTCAGCCCGTGCCTCGACAACCCTTGGCCAGATCCTCCTCGTGCCCCAATACGTCTTCAGCGCCTACTGCCTGTACCGCATCTTCGCGACATCACTCACTACACTTCGCCGCGCATACTCGCCCTCGGCGAGTTTTGCATCCAGTGACCCGATCAACCGCTTCTTGGGTCTGTTGGCGAAGCATTGGGATCCTAAACTAGATCAGATTGCGTGGGCGCGAACGATCAGCTTTGCGTTGAGCGGTGTGATTTTGCTAGCGAGTGCGAATAGTGTTGTGCAGACGTTCCATCTGTTCGCGAAGTGGACGCCAGGACTTTTGCGCCAGGCACAGGCCAACCTTGCGTTAGTCGTTGGGCAGATCGCCGCCACATATGTTATCTCCTCTTCGTTGTTATTGCGAAGTCACCTGCCGGTCGCATTAGGCTCCGCGGTAGGAAGCGTGCTACGGGGTGCACTGAGTCCCAGCTTCGTAGATGGTTGGTTTGAAGGGTGGTTTCTGCTGGGAAGCTTATTCACCGCGGTGGGAATATTTATTGGGAGGAAGCTTTCTGGGGAGGAGGAATGGGATGATTATGGGATGGAGGAGATGGGCGCGAAGAGGTCCTAGGTCTTGTATGATACGGATTGGTTTGGCGTTTGGAATTGTAGGGAAGGGGAAACTATATGGGTAGGGTGAATGGACTGGGGGATATGAAGAGTGTGCACTGAGGACATACCTGACTAACTGAATACCAGTTTTCTTTCATGTTATATACATTATAGCCATGGGTTTAGCAACTGGCCAGTACTGAAGTTTCAATAAGAGCGATTTTCCGCATTGACTGTGTCGAGTTGCAGAGACTTCCAATGGTCTTCTTGTCTGGACGAGTTTCTTCTAACTCAGAAGTCTAGAAACCCGCGTAAGACTCAATAGGTCTGAATATTGGAGGTTGGAAGTCCAGGTAACTGAGTATCTCCAGAGAATGAGATTAACGGTCGAAGAACGGTGTTGGGTTGGATTTAAGTCTGGACGTCAGCCTTGGATCAAGAGGCAAAACATTTGCCCTTCAACAGAATATCTGTATGAGGCGATCCATACTAAGCCAGTACTTAATATAAGTCGTAGGGCGCATTGAGGGTAGATGTTCACTGTGGAGTCGGCCGGTATCGAAGTTGACCCGAGAATCTCGAGGAACGATCGGCCCTTAGCCCAACTCAGCCTCGACCTGGCACCGTACCTAAATGCAAGATACACCATTTAGAGACGGGTTTGTTGAGCAGTTCAAATCTATTCTTAGCTTCCTTGAGGACACCATTTTCTAGGCAAAAAGATATTGTTATTCCTATTAGGTTTCGAACGTTGGTAGAACCGTGGAACGCGGCGTATGAATCATACCTGCAGAATCTATCCCCTCACTCAGCCTTACAACCTCGAAATTCAGCCCAACTCGCAAGTATATAACACGTCCCTTCAATACGAGTCTCTGCACTCTTACAGCCTGGCGACCACAACTTCTACCGTCTGAACCGAGGACCACCGAGAAACAAAATGTCTTCCCCTCCAACATCTTATACGGCCTCTCCCTCCCTCTCGGCCTTTCTAACACCCCCGGCCCAATATATCTCAGAAAACCCAGTGATAAACGAACTCATTGCAGGGGCCCTCGTCACCAACCCCGCCGGCGAAATCCTCCTCCTCCGTCGTGCAGCGCATGATTCCTGGCCACTACTGTGGGAAGTCCCCGGCGGGTGCGTGGACCCGGAAGACGAGAGCTTCGTCTCCGCCGCGGTGCGAGAGCTTTGGGAGGAGACAGGGTTGAGAGCGACAAAGGTGCTCGCGGCGGTAAAGATGGCTCCTGGTGGGGCGATAGAGGGTGGCGGGGAGAAGGAGAAGGATCGGGAGGAGGAGAAGGCGCAGATGCTGGGTGATGTGTGTGTGTTTCGAGTCAAGACGGTTGTTTGGGCGAAGCTCACGGCTTGGATTGACGTGGAGGATTATGACAGCGTGAAAATTCGGCAGGATGAGCATGAGGACTGGGCTTGGGTTTCGGAGGAGGAGGCGAGGGCGGAGAGGTTTCGAGATGGGAGGGCGTTGGATTTTGTGAGTGATGGCGTGAGGAGAACGGTCTTGGAAGGGTATAGGCTTTGGAAGGAGAGGGAGAGCGGAAAGGAGGCGAAGGTATAGGGAGATGGTAGTCGAGATAGACTGGTAGAGAATATGGTAAGGGATGGGGAATAAAGGTTGGGTGTTGAGGTATCAAACAGCATAACACCATGATGGAGCATCACAATAAAGTCAGGGAGAGTAAACAGAACAGAACTTTTCCGCGTTTCCTGGGTATTCTAGGTACCGATCGTTCCCATCTCAGAAGACAAAACCGTCCACCAAGTCCACCACCGTCTATGCTCTACGACCAGACCAATAACCAGGACCAAGCACGCAACTCATCGAAACTCAAAAGCAACACAGCAAAAACAAACTTGGCAGTAAAACGTAAAACAAGAACGACAAGCCATTTATTCATTGATCCGTAAATCACCTAGCACATAAAACCCACCCCATGCCACAACGTCAGAAGAGTCGAGTTGGTCGTGATTTTGCTAAGCTGAGAGGAAAGCTGGTCGTCAAATTTCCCGTCCCTTCTTTTTCTCCCGCATATTATCCGAGATGACAAAAGAGAGAGGGAAATCAAAGTAAAAGATAAGAGCTGTGATCATTTCAATGCATGCCACGTTTCCGTCCATTCATCCATCCATTCGCCGCCATCTTTTTTCTTTTTCTGTATCGAAACGCCGGGTCAATGCTCAAGAGCGTCCACCGTCCTTCTCCGTGCAAGAATATCTCCGTAGAAGAATGGAACAGGATAGAGACTTGTCGAGTCTTAACTTTTGAAGGCGGCTAGACGAGGAAAGTAAAGCCTTGGTCGAATTACCAAGGCAAAGGAGAGCCAACTCCCCAGGTCCTGAAGTATAGTTTGCCGAGGAACCGTGGCAACTGTTCGTGAAGGTTGGGAGCTAAGGTTTCAAACGGGTATAAGCGAGTCTTCAGACCAGATCCATGTTGAGCATGTCCGAGTCTAAGAGAACCGTGGGTTGGTACGAGGAGATGGGTTTTGTTCGCGAGTAGTGTAGTAGAGTCCCAGAGGCAACCGCGTTCGTTGTAAGGTGGTCCGCGGGTGTCTTGCGACAGTATTTCTAGTCGTGAAACCGGAAGGAAACGGGGCTATATGTACACAGTCTAAGCGCGGCCACCGCGGCCCTTCTTATTGGGAACCGTCGTCCAGCCATCATCCTCAACGGGAGCGGCTTCAGCATCTCCAGCATCGGGGGAAGTGGGCTGCTGAGCAGCGGAGCCGTTGGCTCGGGCGGGTCGGGGGTCATTTCGGGGGCCACGAGGAGGGCCATCTCCACGGCCTCCACGGCCACCACGAGGACCTCCAGGGGGTCCGCGAGGAGCTCGCTGCTCGCTGGAAGCAGACCGCCAGCTAGAGGCCGCGGAAGCTCTTGACTTTTGGTTCTCGACAGTGTCCTTAGGTTCCCGGGGTTCGCGTGACCGAATTGGAAGCTTCTTCTCTACCTCCTCCTTCTCAGCGGAAGCAGTCTCCTCCTCTTTAGGGGCCTCCTGTACTTCGGTCTTGGCAGCCTCGGCCTCTGCCTCGGCCTTTGCCTCAGCTTCAGCTTCAGCCTTGGCAGCAGCCTCCTTGGCCAGGCGTCGCTCCTCCTTGGCCTTCTCGTCAGCCTCACGCTTCTCTCGAATAGCTTGTTGTCGCTTTTCTTCGATCTCCTTCTCTCTGGCAGCAGTATCAATAGGACGGGCAGCACCAAAGGGGCTAGCCTTGGAGTCAGAGCCCACGGATGGAGATGTGGGGGTAGCCTCGGAAACAGTCCGCTTGGCCAAGTTCAGGCGGGGTCGGCCACCAGGGGCGGGTGCAGCATTTGACAGAGCGGGCGACGGAGGGGCACTGCCATCAGGAGAAGTCGGCTTAGCCGCATCAGGGCGCATCCTCTCTCGCCACTTCATATCTTGGTCGGCAGCAGTCGCAACGCGCTCAGGGCGCTCGGGACGGTCTGAAAAGTCCCTTCGAGGGGGACGAGATCCTTCCTGCCTTCCCTCACCCCAGGCGGCGGGAGACTGATGGCGATTTCCACGGTAAGACTCGCTTCGTTCACCGAGCCCCTCAGGAGCGGGACGGGGGCGGCTGCCGTCGCGAGAGCCAGCGCCTTCCTGGGCTGCGACGGGAGCCAACGGGCCATGTCGTTCCCAAGTCAGATCACGCGCAGGGCGGCCTTCGAATGCATTGTCGCGAGGGGGACGACGCTCCCCAAAGTCTGATGGCTGACGTCGGTTCTGTCCAGGGAGGTCGGGGAGGGGACCCTTGCGGGACCAGTCACCGAGCTCGCGAATCGAATCACCCCTGCCACTATCACCGCCGCGAGCTGAAGGGTTGTTAGATGCTGTGCGGACGTACCAGTCAAGGGGAACTTACGGGGATCAGCAATCTTGATTCTGACTGAACGGCCGCCAAACGACTCTCCATCGAGGCCCAAGGCCTTTTTCAGGCCATCAAGAGTGCCAAACTCGACATAACCGAAGCCCTTGGGCCTCTGGGTCTCGCGGTCCTCAATAAGTCTAACGCTGGCGACATCGCAACCCTCGAAAAACTCGCCAACGGCTTCTTCCGTTACGTCGTAGCTCAGGTTGCCCAAATGGGCGGTATAAGGTGGCTTATCGGGGAGAACCTGAGGCGCAGTCTCGCGGACAGAGTAACCTAGACATATTAGCATTGTAGACAAGTAATTCGAGTCAGATCGTACTCACCTCGATCTTGCCACATAGATGTGCCGCTGGAGCGGCCACGGTCGCTGGGAGGGAGGGGCTGAGTGCCTACTTTAATACGGTCAGTCCACCGAATGGTGACGAGGGGTCTAATGGCGCATACCAGCAACTATGACGAGGTTAGCAAGATAGCACGGTCAAACAAGACTTAGGATAGCTTACCGTAGGTCTCTTCGACCTCATCAGCCCAGGAGCCTCCACCATAACCTGCCAAGGGAGTCAGCATACCGTAGGTGATACGGCATCGGGCGGGGCCAGTCCAGGCCACGATGCGACGCGGAGGAGGGGCAGCACCAACCTTGATCAGACAGAAAGTCCCCCAGGGACATCTTCTGCTGTTCCTTCTTTTTAGGAGCTAAAGAGCATCATCGTCAGTCGTCATCCTCCATCAGGCAGGGAGCCGTAGCCTCGCACTCACCCATGATTGCGGCTGGGCGGCTACGCGCAACGATTCAAGGACCGATGCGCGTGGGGCTGCAGAAGGGCGAAGCCGACTCGGGGAAACGGCCCGGCCTTCTTGGGAGAATTCGAAAAAAATCGACGTTCGGTCGCTACGGGAAGGAACTGCCAACTGGACTTGCAGATTGGCGCGATTTCGGGACGGTCGTGAAGTTGTTCTGCCCCGACGAGTGTTGCCGAGTCTGGGGTTGACGAGAACGAAATTTGCTCGGCGTAGGGAAAAAAGCTGGAGGCGCTGTGAGGGTTGCCTTAATTTTGGGCAGACCAGGAGTGGGATATGCTAGCCCTATTTCGGTCTAGCGGTACGGGCGTCACTTTTCTCGCTTGCAGGTTTTCATCAGCAGCAGCCGCGACCCATTTCTTTTTTTGGTCTCCTGCCGGCGAACCGGATTCAACGTACGCGGCATTGGATATCATCACTCCAATAACCTGCCATGTAATTGTAAGATATTTCGAGGCTTCTTGTAATTCTCCTGTCACCTCTTCCGCTCTTTGTTTCTTCTGTATTACAGCGCCAGTCTACATTTAGCGTCTCTTCAGTCCGCCGTCATCATGGGCGATAACGGCCGGGATACTCCATCCGCAAGTCTCCGGCAGCGTCAATCCGCTCGAGGATTGTTTGCCCCTGAGATTATAGACTTGATAGTTCCGCCTCTTAAAGTCGGCACTTGGGCAGGTGTGCTCGCTCTCTCTCTTTGGAGTTGTTAGGGAGTGTTATTAACATTGCTCAGGGACCGCTGGAGTATTGGCTGGCGTCGGAGGCTCAATTTTTAAAGAGACAAACCCTATAGTCTGGGGTGCGATTTCCGGTTTCCAATGGTTCACTCTGGGTACCAGTTTTTGGTGTAAGTCTTGCTCAACCTTACCCTGTAGAGAAAATTACTAACAGTTCTTGAGTTACAAGGAGTGTGACGATTCGGGCTTGGGGCGGCGAGGAGCGAGTTACTCTGTCCGACAAAACCAAAGCCAGTGCCCTAGCTGGGACAGTAGCTGGCGCGGTGGGGGGCTTGGTTCGTAAGTAAAATCCTGCTTCCAGAGTTGACCTCATGCTAAAGACGCGATAGGAGGGCCAAAGAATATCGTACCCGCCATGATATGCTGGACGATGTTTGGTGCAGGTGGTCAGATGGTTGCTAACCGGATAGCAACTCGCGAACCCAAGGTAAAGGATGAAAACGACAGTTGGTTTCGATCTCGATGGAGTCCACTCAAGAAGCTCACGGATCAGGAATACACTGAGTATTTGGAAGAAAAACTGCTGCGGGTTGAGGCGGACATTGCGCTCATCGATGATCGAATCAATGAGCTAAGGTCTGTAGACCAACAAGCAAAGGAGTAGCGCTACATGATACCCGTTGTGCATAATAAAGCCCATTCAAACGTCAAAATTTGCCTTTGCTTGATGAATCACGTTGTATTTTGAGGTTTGAACCTGCTTGATGGTCTCTCGTCTCTCAACCAAAGAATTAGACAAAGGCTTATGGCCAAGTATCCTTCCAATGGGTACTGAGTCCATATTTGAGTGGACCCCCATGGACTGATCAATGGTCTCAGTTCACTCACGAAAGCTACATGGGCAAAAATATGCCAATGGTGCTCTTATCTAAAATACTAATCATGCCATCCTTATTTATCGTTGGGGAATAGCAAAAGGCGGACTTCTAACAGATCATACGTTCAACCCAGTTTGCGTGGGGCTTTCGGTCCAGGGTAGTAGGACTTACAATGCGAACACGAAGCGTTTATGACTTGCTCCTATTGACTTGTTCTATGGCCCAGAGCCCACCTGGAACACTATTCGTCCTGAGATGAGATTTCTAACCCATTGGCCAATCATTCCACAATTTTGGCTTACCTATACCTGTGTGGTAGAAAGAAGTCCAGCGGCTGGTCATGCAAGATGCCCAACAGTTATAGTCGTTTTTGAGCAGGGTGGTGTGTGCGTCACCAAAATTCATCCAGAATAGGAGTCGACTGCATGTAGTTCCTCGAAGCAAGGGATAGCTCGAGTTCGCATCGTCGAAGTCCAGACTTTATCAGACAGGTGCCTACAAGATAGAATATACGCCTTCATTCGCTATTCTTCCTTGGGCTGTGAGAATGCTTTTATTAAGCTTCGAGGTATTCCAGCATCAGCCACGATGCAAGGGGCTCAGGGCGGCAAGCTTGTTAGCAACGGAGACAACAATGAACCCAACATTTGTAGCAGAGAGGTGACGCTGCCTCGATCTAGACATTGAAATACCCTCTCTACGTGCCATGGTAGACAAGATGTATTCCAACACTAGCTGACTGGCCATTCACCACGGAACGCGTTCCCCTCCCCCCCTGGAAGACTAATGCCAGAATGACATCTGGATGACGGACGGGCATGGAGGGGAATTCCAACTGAGGTGGCAGACCTGGGTTACCCTGGCAGATCAAGGTGAGCAGCCCAAACAACGTTGTATGTGCAATTTAAAGATGACCAACTCGTGGCGTGAAGAGAGCTCCTTCACGCCACGAGAGCTCTCCTCTGGAATGAGGTCCTTCGGAAGTCAGCAGGATCCTGGAATGACTGAGATTTGGAGCTGATAGACCCTGACGACCAGCGGAAGAAGCGGGATTCAGTGGATCCTGGCGATCTCTCAAAGGCGCCCCACCCCGCAGGAGCTCGGAAGCCCGCCTGGAGCCTGTCTGGCGCCCGCCTGGACGGGCCTGAATGAGGCTGAAGAATCTCCATCAGCACGTCTTGGCCGCTAAAATTTAACGAATGGCTTGGGGGGAAGGACAGCGCAGGGCCAGGGCTGTTAACTCCAACCCATTTCCGTACCTTATGGCCCGTGCCAGGATAAAGTCCAAAGTACGTACCCCTCGCTGGAACAGGGGCTGGCCCGGGGCGACGCGAGCCCAGCCGATGGGCTACTTCCATCCGCTTATTACCTTGTACCTTTTTCAACATTCTCGTTGGAACTTGGACTCCGAATCTCCTCAGATCTAAGCTTGGCTCGTCGCTGCCGGGCGTCGCAATCGATCAAGTCTTTTGTGCATCGGTGTGAGCCTTCGTTGACTGTTGTCGCCCGTCGTGAAACGGCGCCTTTGACGTCACGGCGCTTTCCACCGACCCTCGACCTAATTCAATAATTACAGCTTGATCTTCCCCCCCAACAGCAATCTCCTAGGCCTGTTGCTCAATATCGGCACGACACGATCGACCCGAAACGAACGCGAAGAGTTGGAATCCGACTGGCCTGGGCTGCTCTGGTTGCTTCGTCCTCGTGTTGAATCTCTTTGCGGCTCCTCAGGAGTCCAGCGACGGGCGGTTGTGGGTTGGCATCGGAAATTCGGCTTCTCAATCCATACTCATACCCAGACCCGGAGGCCGCGGCGATGGCGTAGCCCCTTTGGCGACGACTTCGAGCAAGAGCGAGATAATGCTACCTTTGCTGCCAGCATCAAGTGAGTTGAATCTCGGGATACCACGCCACCATTCACACCGCCCTTATCTAACGTTGCGCGGCGCATCGCACAGCCAGCTAGGTGGTTGAGGCCCGCAAGAGCCTTTGAAACATGGCTCTTCTAAACCCGACCTTTGCGTTCGGCCTCCTCGTCTTACTCTACCTGTCGTCATTCGTTCTCTTCGCTGTTCTTCGAATTCTTACCGGTATATCTATCCAACGAATCGGTTACTTCTCCCTACGTCGACTTGCGTACACACCCCGAGATGGATGCAAGGTCGAAATCAGGGGCCTCGGACTTAACGTCCATAGGCCAACTTTTGCTCAACCAACTTGGCTAAGTCTGGTATTGACGGAGGTGGTAGTAACGGTGGACATCGGAGAGTTGGAAGGGAACAAACTCTCCGAGGTCAATGGCGAGCCAATCGACGGAGGCACAAAAGCGGACGGGAAATCCGACGACAAATCTGCAACCTTACCGAAATCGCGATCATCGCAAAGACTCTCAAACGCCGAAACTCGAAGCGAGACGTGGAAGAAGCTGGCGAAGGTTAAGGAGAAGATCAAGAGGCTGCATAGAAACATTAACTGGCTACGAATGGTGGATGTGGTTGCGACCAACTCGGCTGTCAACGTTGTGGATGTAGGCAACATCCAGGTCGGAAGCTTCACCTTGGCTGTAGATACTAGGCGAAAAATGGTCGACCGTGCTCGATTCTTCTTCCAGCGATCAGATTCGCCCAGCCAAGACCGCCAAGCCGAATGGATCATGACGATACGGAGTGTACTATTCACTGCTGATGGTAAGGAATCTATGGAAGTCCTCGACCATCTGTTTTTGAACATCCACGGGTTCCTTTACAAATCGAGGGAGGGGCTGCGAGATGCCGCAGTGTCCTTGAAACTCGGAAGGCTGCATATTCCCTACGACGACATCCAGACCTGCGCAGCCAGATTCAAACAATGCCGAAGGGACCGCAAGCCTCCCAGCACTCCCGACGAATCCATCGAAATCTTCCTCGGCAGGGTTGTGCAAGAGTTTGACGATCCGGGCAGCACTAATGAGGACTTGATGAGGACTGTTTCAGATTCTAAGGAATTCTTCAGTTCTATCCTGAGGGGCATTAAGGAAGTCCAATTTGCAGTTAGTTTTCTTGCGATGACGAAGGGGGTCGAGTCCGTCAAACCCGGGGCAAAGCCAATTCAGTTAAATGCTGCGATGAAAGAGGTCGGCATCGATCTTCATCGCTTAGATCCCAACTCCCCAGCGCACCGAATGTACTTCCCTTCCAAGGACATCGCTCACGAGGCTTTGGCCGCTGCTCTCTCAATCTCGGTCGGCATTGATGATGGGCATGGCAAACCTGAACGCCTCCTTTATATCCCGATGGCCACCACCACGGTCAAAACGACGTTGCCCTCGAAGACTGTGGAACTGGCGCAAGACGGAAGTGTTGAAGAAAGGAACGCAAACATTTTGTTCGCCAACTCTGTTGTCACTTCCCCATCGGTAGACCTTGATCCGCGACATCTACCCATTCTCATCGCACTCATGCGGTCACAACCCAAAGCGCCTAGTGCTCAAGGGGAAAAACATCATCTTATTTCGCGCCTCCTTCCTAAGGCGAATGTCAAGTTCTCGATGCATGAGCCAGTTCTTCGCATCAAACTCAGACCATTACAGAAGACAGAGGATCCCCTCGACTTCGACCTAATTATATCCTCAATTTCCTCTATATCTATCGATATGGAATCCTCTCACTCTTTGGTGGAGGACCTGCACTACTCTCTGGATGGCGCAATCAGAGTTCAGTCTCATGACCTTTACTATCAAACTAATAATGGCGATCGGTTCAATCTTATTACCACGGATTCTCTGGATATGAAGGTGCATTTGGGGGCGCGGCCAGATGTGTCCGTCGATGTCACTGGAAACCTTCAGTCTTTCTCCATCAGCATGGTAAGACCTGAGATCACAGATGGCCTCCGCCAGATTGTTCGGGAGTTGCGAATCGACGTTGAACCCGAAAAGCGTACTGTTGCAAAGAGAGCGTCAAACAAGAACTTTTTGCGATCAATGCCTCGCTGGTTACTACGATATCAGCTCGAGGCTACGGACTTTAATATCGAGGTTGCTGGAATCGATGAAGAGATCTCTGATGATACTCGAGGAGTCTTTCTGCACTTGGATGCTGTTTCTGCCGAGTACCGCGCTCATCGATTTGATGGGTTACAGAGGAGGCCGTCTAGGAGGCGAGCCAATAGTCGATCGGTGAATCAGTCCGATTCAGACCTAAACGCACCTGCGCCAACCTCTCCTCGCTTTAAGAAGAAGCCACAGAATGTTGGTGATGGCCGTCGACTTGCAATTTATGCTCGTGGCCTTGAGGCCCAGATCATGGATGCAGTTGATAGACTGGAACCCGAGCCATTTATTAATGTCCCTCGACTTGAGCTTTCATTATCTGCAGCGAGCGACGGCCATGGCCCTATGTTTCATATCCAAGCATCTGTGCGAACGATCCTCGCCCAGTACTCGCTCTATCGACACTATGCGGTGGGAGTAGCTGTTATGACATTACGTAAGGCGTTCATGCAGACAGGACGAGACGTTGCGCGGCCAAAACAAGAAGGAAGAATGATGAGCGCCTCCAATGCGACTTTGAGTGCAAACCGCTTGGCTCCCCCCGACCGCTCTCCTAGTCCTGATGGGCTATCCACGGTTACCCCTGAGCTGGTCACTCTTGACTTCAAGGCTGCATTGATACAACTCAAGGCGGAGATGCCCCATGATCCCGCTGTCATGCTCCATATGTATGGGTTGGAGACAGGCCGACATAGATGGTCAACACCATACATGACCGCGCGGCTCGTTCGGCTTTACACAGAGCCTCCACGGATGCGCAATGTTTGGGCTCGGATACTCAGCGTCAAGGGTGGTCGCCTTGATATTCGTGAGTCGAAACGGAAGACACCGTATGGCGGGGTTGTTGGGGAGAAGATGATCGACATTGTGACGGATGCCGTCCGCGTTGCGGTTCCTCATGAACTCATCGTCAGTCGCATTACCGACAATTTCGTCAATGTCGTCAAGGCTGTTCAACAGTTACATCATCGATTCAAGACAGGAACCAATGAATACATCCTTGAGAAGAAACCTGAAGGACCTAAGGAAGTGCCAAAGATTTCTGTTCGAACAAGGAATTTCCTCTTTGAACTCGAGGATGGCGCATTCGAGTGGAAGCTGGGCATGATTTACCGAACAGGCCACATCGAGCAAATCCAAAGAATTGCCCGAGAGGACGCATTCCGAGTTAAGCTGAAGAGAGTTCGCGAGGAAGAAATTAGGAGAGGCTCGAGCAAAATGCGCTCTCGGTCTACCTTCCCGCGGGGCCGACCCGAAAACTCGGCGTCGTCGGCGTGGTTTCGAAGTCGCAGCTTGGATGCCCTAAGGAGAACTGGTACTGGACCTCCACGCGGAAGGGCTCCAAGATACGATCCGGAAACGGAAAGCCTAGGCATTAACGGATCCTCCAAGGTGACTGAGCACGAAGCCCGATACAATCTAGACGTCTTCAATTCCCAGTCCTGGAAGAGACGCATTGATAAAGCCTACCAGACTTCCCAGGATGCCACAAAGGCGGCTCGTGCGCAGTTCTGGGGAGCCAATCAGCTTCCGGAGGACATTGAAGAGCCCGAGAACCTCCTCGAGGTACCACCCAGACCGGCGTTGATGTCGACAATGGTTACCGATCTTCACTTCACCATTGACAAACCCACTTTCCCTATGAAAGATTTACCAGACTTTCTTTACAAGTTCGGTAAGGGCATGCCTCGAGACATGCAATATAGTCTCCTTGTCCCGATGCATGTGGGACTCGAGATGGGAGAGGTTAAAGTGACGTTACGGGATTATCCCCTGCCGTTTGTGCATATTCCTCCTATGAAGTATGGGCAATCGTCGAAACTCCAGTCGGTCTCATTGCGGGCCAACTTTGTCATTGCCGAAGAGTTCCGAGGGATCGAATCTACTCGCCGTGTCAGAGTCAATGTCGTCCCGCCAAAAAGCACTGATCCAGCGTCATCGAACGAAGGGAGTTTTGCAATTGAAGTCCGCCGTACTATTGGGCCGGTCAAGTCATATTCCGACGTTTACATGGATGTCAACACAGCTCTGCCTACTCGCATCACTTGGGGCCCCTGTTATCAACCTGCTGTGCAGGATATGATGATGGTTATCGAATCCTTCACCAAACCTCAGATCGACCCCTCTGAACGCGTTGGCTTCTGGGACAAGCTTCGGCTGAACTTCCACTCAAGATTCCGTGCGGCATGGAAGGGCGATGGTGATATGCACCTCTCGCTTAAGGGCACACGCGACCCATATCAAGTCACAGGAAATGGTGCAGGCTTTTTGATGTGTTGGCGCAATGACGTTAGATGGAGCATCAACGCCGAGGACGACCCAAAACGATTTATGACAGTTGAAAGTGGGGAGTATGTTCTTGCAGTTCCGGACTACAGCCATGAGGTCCGTGAGGCTGCACGACAACAAAGCGACAGCGACGGGCATTCGGCCGATGAAGCCTTCAAGTCTGGTGCCATATTCAAGAAGGTTGTAATGAAGCTCTCAGGCAAGGTCGAGGTGATAGCGGGACTCCTCTTTGAGCGCGCCATTGAAGAGGGGAAGCGAAGTTTTGATTTCAAACCTCACTATGAGGTTGTCCTCAAGAATCCCCACTTCGCTAAACCGGACGAGAACGGTCTCCCGTACGATGCTATGCGCGGCTTTAGAAGTCGGCATATTCATCTATCAATCGCAGTACGGGCACCAGCGGACCGTGATTGGATGTCAGAGAATCCGGAACCCTCTCGAAGTTATAACGCTGTTCACCTGACTCCACGGTTCTTTACCCATTTCTTCATGTGGTGGGGTTTGTTTGGACAACCTCTTTCACTCCCAATCCGACAGGGAACCCTCTTCCCAGGACGTGAGAAGAACAGCAAAAAGTTTGGTCGCCATTTGGCGACTGTCAAGTACAATCTTCTTCTGGCACCCCTTTTCCTGAGTCATATTTACAAACACAAGGATGCAGAGGACTACTCCGAAAACGCAGTATCTGCGACTGGTTTGAAGGTCCGCTTTGATAGTTTTATGCTCGATCTACATCAGCGAAGAGAAGAATTCAACACTCTTGGAAAAGGAAAACACGCCGAAAATAGAACGACTGGCATCAAAATCCACGCTGCACAGCTTGACTTGGCTAGTGCAGATGTGCGAGCTGTGTCGGCAAGTTTGAAGGGAACGACTACGGAAGCGATTAAGAAAGGGTCAATCGCCACATTGATGAGCGAGCCAGATGACAAACCAGACCTTTCACGTTTCACAATTCCGGATAACGACTTCAGCTGGATTGATATGGATGACTTCGTGGAGCTTGACTGGATTCTACCGACCGACCCACACCCTGACACGAAGATTCTCCCCTTGGCCTATGCCCCTCGTTTAACCTACTTCCGCCAGACAGACATCCATGGAGTGATCGATGGGGATCCATCCCGAACAAGCCCTTTTGGAGACGAACCGACGCACTTTTGCATTATGAGCCACGACGACGATCCGAGGAGAGTTCAAGGCGAACTCATCGGAGAGAGGCTTGACCAGCTCAGTGAACAGATGCTGGCACACGCTCGTAATGTGGGCGAGGCAGAGTTAAAGGTCATTAAATGTGACTCGAAAGATCCCGAAACCGTTGAAGACTTCGACACACTGAGGAAGCACACTCATGTTCTTCGTGAGAAGCAGGAGTTCTTGGAGGCCATGCTCAACCAAATGAACACCAAGACGCCATCCAGCAGTCAGAGGCCCAGCGCAGACAATGACTGGCAACAAGATACGCCAATTGATATACAGGATGAGTCAATGCACATTCCGTCGACCACGGAGTTCGAAAGCGAATTCAAGAACCGCTTCGTTATTCACAACATGCAACTCAAATGGAACAATTTATTGCGAAACATCGTTCTTCGATATTTCCACCAAAATAGTCAAAGACGTGGTTTCATCTACTATCTCTCACGACCGGCGATCAAATTCATTCTCGACATCGTGGAAGAGCAGAATAAAGCGAAGGCCAACAACAAGCCTGGAAAAGCGACTTCAACAAAGGGCACAAATGGCGGTACCTCTTCTCGTGCTCCGAGCATGAATGAAAGAGACACCACGCAAGACCTCGAGGATAGGATCCGGAAGATTCTAGGTGACGGCCGCAAATTCAACTCTGCAACATGGGGCACCGGCGCGGACAGCATAGTTGAAGGGTCCATAGAGGATCTTGCTAGCGGAATTGCCGATGAATTCAGTCCTCAGAGCAGTTATCACATCCGGCTTATTGCGCCGCAGATTCAACTGCAGAGTGACAAGAACAAGAAGCACGTCGTCCTCGTCACGGCGAAAGGCATGGAATTGAAGGTGATGGAAGTTATGGACAAGGAACGAATATCTGATAACGTCAGCGGGCTTGTCCAGCGACGTTTTCTTGTCAACATGGACAGCATTCAATTCTTCGTTACGCATCAAAAATGGTTCCTTACCAACTTGGTTTCCATGTACGCTGGGAGCAAGTACGGTACCCCGAGTGGATCGTCCTGGCCTCCTTGGGTACCTATGGAGGTGGTGTTCGATTTCCAGGCCGATCCTTTCGGCTTCAAACGAGTTGTGCAAAAGACATCGGCCATGTTGCGATACGACAAATACAACACTCTTCGTTTGAAATATAATGACGAGGTCAATACGGACGGCCCCAATGGAGCCAATGAAACATCGCCAGAGAACAATCAAGAGAGTCGAATGGACAACCTCTGGGTTGAGTTCCCTCAGGCCCGAGCACTTTGCAACTCATCGCAGTACTATGCAATGTACGTCATCGTGCTTGACCTGCTCATGTACAACGAGCCACTCGAGAAGACCAGAAGTGAGCGACTGGAGAAGATTATCCTCGCTTCTGACTTTAGCGACCTGAGTGGCGCTCCCCAGATGGTGGAGAGGCTTCAACAGCGGATTAGGCAAATGGAGGAAATCAAGGCTCACTTCCAGACATACTCCAAGTATCTCGACAAGAAGGGCTGGGAGGACCGCCTGCATCTGGAACGAGACCTGGCTGCTTGTGAAGATGAACTTTTCTTCATGATGAAAGCTATCACGACCTCGCAGAGGAAGTATGACATCAACTCTGACAGTACCGGCTTGTTAAGATGGAGCATCACTGCGCGGGACATTGTGTGGCACTTGATGCAGGACTCGAATGAGCCCCTCGTGGAGTTACAGCTAAGAGATCTAGAGTACGATCGAACGGATAACTCAGATGGCTCTCATGTCAACCTCATCCGTGTGGGCAAAGTGCTCGGTCTAAATCTCCTACCTGACGCGATGTACCCAGAGATGGTAGCACCGTACATCGAGGGCGAGAAGCCATCGACGTCGGCACCGGCACCTGGCCCCGACGGTAGCAGTGAGATGATCCGGGTCTACTGGTACATGTTGGAAGCTATTGCAGGAATTCCTGTCATGGATCGATTCGAGGTGAATCTATTCCCGGTTAAAGTCCAGCTGGAGCGTGAAGTTGGCAAACGCCTATTCGAATACATATTCCCTGGTATGGACGGGGACAAGAACTCTGGTGGTCCGAAGGATGACTCGCCTTTCATGCTCAAACAGACCCCGCCGGACGAAGAAGACGGCGATAGTATTGCGAGTTCCCAAACGGATACGCCACCCTTGGACAAGGACTCTTCTTCATTCTCCACTCGTGCAGGATCGTTGGAACTGCGACTTCAGCCAACCTTGAATTCGCACGAGAAGAGCAGCCCGAAGAAAGCCCTCAGCGTTAACACCGGTGGGAGTGATGGCCATTCTTTCCGTCTATTCCGTACACCTGGTACGTCGAAGACGATGCTCAAGAAAGCTTCTTACGAATCATTGCGGTCGAATGCCACCCCTCGGGCTGGGATTGGCCGTACTGGTACAGGTTTTTCTTCCAAGGATCAAGAGTCTACGGTTAGCAACAAAAAGATGTCTCGTTTTGCGCTCGGAAAGAAGCAGGCCGATGATAAGCAGGCGTCTGACGATCTCACGAGGATGATGACACGGGCAAGCCACTTCATGACGTTTGCGTCTATCAAGATGCCTTCGGTGGTTCTCTGTCTTAGCTACAAGGGCAAAGATCAGCGCAACTTTGAAGATGTCCATGACTTCGTGTTCAGGATGCCCACGATCGAATGGCAAAACAAGACGTGGTCAAATCTGGACCTTGCCTTGGCGCTCAAGAAGGCAGTCGTCAAAGCCTTGATCTCACACACGGGAGCACTCATTGGAAACAAATTCTCCAAGCATCGACCGAATGCTGAGCAGCGCAACAAGCTCAGGGAATTGGCAAACAGCTCTGTTCTCATTGCTCCCTCGTCCTCAGGGGCTTCTCAGCACTACACTGGCAGTATCAACGATAGCGACGATTCATCCAGCCTATTTGGTTCATCGCCTGTAGATTTTTCCCGCTCGCCACCGCGTTCCCTGCGTGGCAGCACGCATAGTAGCATCCCGGGTCCACGACCTGGCAGTCGCAGTTCTAGCGTGGCAAGCGGCAGATCGTATCGGAACGGCTCTGGAGCTCATAGGGACCACAGCCACCCTCCACCCGTTCAGGTCCCAAGTTTCTTGATGATGACTCCTCCGACACCTGTCGACAACCCTCCTCATCGAAATGCTTTCGGAAAAGAACTATTGCGTCCGGGATCGAGCGGTGGGCAGCACCCGCCTCGGCATGAGCTTGCGTCCAGGAGTTGGGGGGCTAACCCGGATCGAACCCTGGAGCGACCTATGACAAGTGCAAGCAACTTGGATCCCGGCGTCCGGAGGAAGAGCGGAACCAGTAATTTGAAGGACAGGATAGGTGCTCTTGCTTACCGCATGAGCCATAGAGACAGTGGAGGCGCCCAAGACGACGATACAACAAGTGGAGGAGAAGATATCCCACAACAGTCAAGAGAGCGAAGGCTATCATCTAGCCAAATCAGCAAGCGCCTGAACTGGACACAAGGGCGAACGAAAACGGGCTAAAGCACATCTTTTCCACAAAGATGTAGCAGTATAAAGTACATGTAATCATAAGTAGACATGGCAAGGCGCATGGATGGGGCGGCGGCTACATGAGCCACTTACTTGAAGGGATATAGGGACGTATATGCAAAGGGGGTTTTTTTGGAAAAGGAGGTAGCCTTTGGAGTGGTTGGAGAAAAAGTGGGAGGTGCACTGCGTATATCAGCACCCTTTCTCATATGTCTAAGTAGGACCTTCGTAGTAGATATAAGCTTTATTTCTCACGATTATATGCTTTGTAGTGTGTCTGTCAGTTTTGTTCCTTCGCTCAACGCTTATCGCCCTCCTGGACACTCGCCCCCGCTATCCGTGGAACCTTGCTCAGCCATTATTTGAATGATGAAATTTTCATAGGCATGGCAATCAAATTAGTAGTGTGTTTCGGTGAGGTTTGTGATAACATCTACCAAGCTCGAGGATAGGGTCGAGGGCTTAGTTGAGGTCTAGGAGTAATCGTTCAACGTCAAAGGAAACCTCTGCGAAACAACTAGTATGTGGCGTAGTCTGATATTTGTAAAGGTGGCCCTGGGGGAAGTATTGTAGGAAGAGATGATCTTAGTTTCTAAGTACGGCTGCAACTGGGGCAGAGTAGGTTCACGCGGTAAAATTGTGAAGGGTTGAAGAGCGTTGAGTCTGTTGAAACTGGTATTGTGCTTTTGTTGTTCCTTGACATCGGGGATGCGTTGCTGAGGTGAAGTTAATTTGATAGACAAGGAAGAAGATAGACTTGTTAACAAGGAGGGAAGTGATAGGCTCGACAACAAATTGCAATGAATGTCGGGTTTTGCAAGGAGTGATCAGCGAGTGAGTCGTTTGGAAGGGGAAATTGAACTGAATTGAACTGGACCAAGTCCGAAGCGACGCAGCCTGGAAGTCATGGATCCGTACCTTCATGGTGGCTTTTGTCTGTACTAGGTGTTCGAGTTGAAGGATCCTCCCTCAATTCCTACGCGCTAACGGCATGGCGGGTCAGGGAGTGATGGTCTGGTAGTGGTGGTTGTTTGTCTGGTAGGGGTGGGATGGTTGGGAATGGAAACTCGGGATCAAACTTTCATTTCGTTTTTGCTGATCTAAGGTAATTGCTGGCGCTACTTCTATTAAACTTCTACATCCACTGGTGGGCGCGATGGCATTCATGACAGCTTGCCAATGGGCGAGAATATATACCTCAGTTTGTTGTTTGGTGATCAGCTTGAAGTTTGACATGGCCTAGCTATGGATCTTATGTTCCTCCACCGAGTGACTGTGGGGACTACACACAGGATCTCTCAAATGAGTTTGGTGGCGACTAATTTCGCCATCCAAGGTCGGCTAGTTATAACGACTTTCATCTTCGTCAAACACCACCATGGTGGACCACGGTTTCTCAACCGCAATACCAATATATTGATTCCTTTGCTTATGAGTTGAGTTATTTTGACAAGGATCCTAGCCTGAAAAGCTCCCCCTTTCAGTTGCATGCAAGTCCTGAGAGAACTCCCGAGTCTACTGAAGCGTAAGACGTGTGGAAAGGGATCCTATCTTTTTAGCCCCGATAAAGTTATTCTGGTGGCCTGACCTTATGCTGCCTTGACATTTGGCCAATACCTTGGAATTGAAGACTATTATGTGAACTGGAAACTATGTTCAGCTATCAGTTATTCTCAATCAATCACACATTCTTGTCTAGCTCACATTAGGGCCTCTCTTACTGAAATGGGGTATGGACCATAGAACCGAGGCCAGATCCGAGTAGGTAATAAGCATGCCAGCCACATCCTGAAAATCAGGATACTAACGCCACTTCAACCTAAAAGTAGTATCTATTAACGACGTTTCTAGTTTAAATTTATTGCGTCTCAGAGGAGCCTTGGTAGCAGCAATGTGAGTCGTAAGGCTTCCCCAGATATGCTTAACTTAAGCATATTGAAGCCCCGGACCACCTATCCCTACTTTCCCACTAAAAAGCAGATCCAAACCCATATGATAGGCTAAAAAACAAACGTCATTTGTAGTACGACAAAACAGTACGCCATGTCTTTATCATTGGCCAATTCTTTCTGGGTTGTTCAGCTGAAGCCATAGTGGCGTCGATAGTCTAAACCCCAGCTTACCTTTTGCGAGCCGCCCCCTCGTGTCTACCTCCGCGGCAAGGTAGGCTGGGGATCTCCTCTTCAACTTCACAACAATCTCAGCAAGAAAAGTCTTCAGTATGGCACGCTTTTGGAGAGTTCTGTTATCCGTAACCGCATGCCTCTCGACTTTCCGTGTTGGAGCTGCGCAAAGCGATGGCGTACTCCCAGCCTGTGCGGTATCTTCCCCCCTCAATATTGGGTTCTAAGACTCTAGCTGACTCTTCTTTCCTCTTAGGACAGATGTGCAACCGACCTTACCGTGAAAGCCGGCTGCAATACCCTGGATCCTCTTTGCATTTGTGGGGACGATGAGGTCTGGAAGCAAATCCTGTGTTGCGTCGTAGACTCCTGCGACGCCAACGACGTGCAGAGTGCGATGAAAATTGCAAAAGCCTTTTGCGGCGGCGCTGGGCTCGAGGTTGACACAGATACGAAAGTCTGTAGTGCGAGCAGTGCTACAGAGGCGGATGGCGGGATGGGAGGGATAATTTCAACGAAGTCGTCCAGCGCTACAGCCGTTCCCGCAACAGCGACTGACGACGAGGTCACGAGCACCGGGGAAGATGGGAGCAGTGCTACCGCGTCTCGAACTGGGCTGGAGACGTCAATCAGGCCAAAGGATTCGAGCAGTGACTCTTCAGAGCCTACTGCAGATTCAGCTAGCAGCAATGACAACAAAAGCAACGACGGCGGAAACAATACGACTCCAATTGGCCTTGGGGTAGGCCTAGGCGTTGGTATTCCGTTGAGTCTGGGGGTGTTCGGATATCTTGCATTTCTGTTCTGGAAGACCAAGCGGCAGGGACCCAAATCGATGGCCGCTACGGGCCAAGGAGGTGACGGCTCTCCCGCTAATGTCCAGGCAGTTGCTGCCGTGGCTGACGAGAAGGGGTACAATAACGTAGTGAAGAACGTGCCATCACCAGGACAGGAGCAGGCGTATGTGCCGCCGCCAACGCATGAGTTAGGGTATACCCCTGCGCCTAGATTTGAGTTGGGCGTGGAGCAGGGGCAGAGGCAGGTCGGCGAACTGCCTTGACGCTGACTTGAAACACAAGAGGTAGTCGGACTCTACATTGAAGGGGGACGGGTACATGTGGATGAGTTTAGGACGATGGGTTGCCGAGTTTGCTTTAGTAGTTGCCATGTATAATTTTGTGTTATTTGGAGTGTGCAAGCAAGGATAGGCTGTGATAATTACTCTGTGTGTAAGCCGCCGCCTCGATTGAGCGAACTGGGTATACCGTGGACCTGATTTCGTGAAGACATGATATTCAAATTGAACCGTTAGCACCGGAAGAATGCCTGGTTCGGATGAGCGTAGAGAAGATGTAGAAGGAGGGCATCGGAGGCTTGATCGCTCCAATGTTAGTGATCGGGTCAGTCCCTGAAACAAGACCCTACTAGCATTCACAGACCACGTAACACGAACCTCGCCACACCTCTCAGAAGCCAGCCCGGAGTCATCAAGCCGTATACGGACGGCACTACCGCAATCATCACCCCGACCTCCGCCCGGGAACCCGGCGTCCCACAGTGGATCTGCGGCGCCGATTGTCCGGAAGCTTGTTGCTCGATCCGGAAGGCCACGAGAAGCTTGTGTTCGGAAGATCTGCCGAGTTGCGGGCGCTGGATGGGCACTAATTCCGGAGGGAGTCCTGACGTCTCGGGTGGCTGGGATTGGCAAGCGAGAGTTCTTGGCATATTTCATTTAATATTGGCTCTGAGTACAATGCTGGCTGTCAGTGCGATTGCCCTATAGCAGAAAGGGTCTTGGTGATGTTGGTGTCGCTGAATCCGAAAACGCCTATTATCGAGAGCCTCACTCTACATTGGACCCTGGGCAGTGACATCCCTAATCTTCGGCCTATCCTCTTGCATCTTGGCTTCACTAACTAAACCCAAGGGCTCACAGCCCTACGCCCAATCCCTTCTCTAAATCAAAGACACGGCTAAAAGCCAGAACAATGGCCGTTTCACACCGTTTCTAGCTCAACTACTTAGCTCGGGACCCGGCGGTCAGCGGCTATCAATCATCATCACCGTCTCCATCCCAGGAGCATTTCTTCCCGTGGCAAAGCCGACTGTCAAGGGTCTAGACCGCGAGAGCAACGGCTCTCTAACAAGGTATCCCTGCCTCCACACCGCCTCAACCGCCATCACAACATGTACAGCTCCGGCTGCATGCAAACCCTAACCCCAAAGCCCTGGACCCTGAAATCCACACGCCGTTTGCCCGCCAGATTCTCTGGAGGAAACTTGCTCTAGTGGTTACAGTAGCGGTGCGACATCATGGGGAACTCGAAATATCGCGCAATAAAATCGCGGTCATCAGGGTTCGGAGAGGGTTACCGACTTACTAGTTGCTCCGAGAGGCTGGGCTAAATCTCACCCCACATGTGGAAGAGCTTCTAGAAGGCGTTCCCCCGATGTGCCAGCCCTATTGTGGCGAGAGATTTCCACAAGGATTAGGGAAATCCGTTATCTCTTGTGAAGAAACCGCCATCAACCGGCATGGGAATTGAGGGTCCCGGTCCTAGGTCTCGGTGCTCTTATCCGGGACCGGCTCGTACCATCATACAAAGTTCCGGACCACGTAGATAGATGCGGTGACTGGGCGCCTGTACTCCATGGTCTCCCAAGAAACCCCCACGGACCAGGGCCAAACCATCTCGGGAGTCATTTCGGAAGCCATTCGTGCAGGTCAACTCGAGGTTGGGCATTGTTGCAGGCCAGCCCGGACTCCCTCCTAGACTCCCTTACCGCTCCAGCCACGCGGTTCATCGTGCGAGCGAATGTCGACAGGGATAAATCCCCGGGAAATTGGCAATCAAGAGCGAGTGAGCGTTCAAAGGTGGGGGACCGAGAGTGAATGACAAGCTGTGAGAATTGAGTCAAATGGATATCCAAAATACAGACCGCTAGTTCATTATGCTATTCCCTTCCTTGCGCCTGAGACCAAATCAACCTCGCGCCGCTCCATAGGCGTAATGTAACGCGTTTAAATATGTCCCGTCTGTCATCATCTTTCCGAAAATTCGCCAAGTCCACAAATCCAACCTCCCCTTTCCAAAAATGCAAAATCCCACCCAAATAGATGCAAATGCAAGTGTAACAATGTCTTGATCTCCTAGTGTTTGGAAACTCTGTATCTTCCGCAATGTGAGTCCCGGACCCCATCGGAAATCCCGAAATGAGCCATTTCGTTTGATCCCGCTTGAGAGTGGGGGAAGGCACTAAAAAGCCTTTCTAAGCAGAGAGGGGGGAAAAAAAAAGGGAAAAGAAGCAATTCCCGACACCATGCTATGCCAGTATGTACATTCGGCTATGCGAAAAGAAATGTGTGCAGATATGCTAGTCGCTGAAAACGATTTTTTCTTTTGGGGATGAAATATCGAAGAAAGTCGAAAATTGGTGTGTCGTTATCGTTGAGGTCATCATGACCAATGAATTGTGATTGATTCGTGACCACATGGTGAGGTCAATATGTTCGATTGTCCGTGTTGGAAACATCAGGAAATCCATCCTTGTTTTTGTGGATAATCGCGTACAATGCCTCGGTGACAGTGCCGAAGTGGAGAGCTGTACTCGCCTCGCTCGTGTTAGGTCCCGATTCGTGATGTCAAGGCTTTCGTCTCGTTCGCCAGTGGCCATCGCCGACCGGTGGGACTTTCGTGTTTGGGCTTCGAAAAACCTTCCATCGGAGGAAAAAATTTGCGTCGAATTACCAATCGGTTGGCACGACTCCAGAATGGCAGTTGCAGGGGCGTAATAGGATCCCTGTCCAAACGTCATGCCCGAACTAGTATCTCAAAAGAACCCCGGGACAGGGGCATGACGTGTCGGAGTTCGATGCCTGTCCCTTGTGTTGCATCTGCCAATTGACTGATGCGGCAGGCCGTTTCGCTCAGTAGTTGACGGGAACCCATCGCACCGGGACACCGTCGGCGGTAATCTCGTAGGGTTTGGCCGACATCCTCATCGGGGGTAAAGCCCATCGAGCTCGGCCAGGTCGCTGGTCATCAAGCTTGCCGCGTTTGCGCATAGCCATTTCCATGACAGCGATGCGGATGAAGTCGGAGTTCTCTCGCATTTCGCGTTGACGCATGCCAGGGGGCGAAGTAGGAGGGGCCTGATTGGTGGCCTGTGGCTGTGGCTGCTGCGGCTCAGGTGTTGTCTGCAGCGAGGTCGACGGATACGGGCTCCGAGAGGACGGCGGAGCGGAACGAGAACGCTGAATCTTGTAGGTTCGCATCTGGATAGATGCTGCGAATGTTCCGGCAGTGATTTTTGATGCCGGAGCGTCAATACGGGCGTTGCTAGTAGGGTTAAGATAACGTCGCATGGCAGCCGAGGGAATATCCTCGGAGACTGGCGGTCGGCGCTCATCAGTGTAAGGGACATTGGGGTCGATGGTGAGAATGGATCGGGTGAGGAAGTCGTCGGGGGGTATTGATGGAAAGTTGATAGCCGAGAAGGACTTTGCCGCAGACCGTAAAGCTCTTAGCGAAGCCGTGAGGTTCGACTTGAAGGCAAACTTGAGTGGCTTGAACGGCTGCAATAGCTGTGATTTGGCGGGCTGAGCCTCGGCCCGTTGAAAGACTTCCAAATCCAATTCCTCCACATCCAGGTTCTCGCCAGCTAAAGGGTGCTCGTCGATGGTGCCAGGTGGTGATAGAACAGGCTGAAGTGACTTTCGCATGGGGCTAAACCTCCTCCCGCGATATGGGCTTGGGGTTCTGGGCGTGTCGAATGATGAAAGGGGATCACTGGTGAAAGACTCTCCCAAAGAAGGAATAGAATCAACAGACATGGTCCGGGTTGACAGGGCTGAGCCGATGTTACAGTCGCTCACGCTCTCGTCGTCATTGTCCGCCAACTCCTCTGGCGGAGAGAGGAGCATGTCCAAAGGTTTCCGGCTCAGATTCCAACTCAAATCCTTCTCGGATGCTTGGTTGCTGTCGATGATTTCGTCCAGAGTCAAGGGCCTATCGGATCGTCGCCGCCTCCGCTGCATCTGCCTCGGTCTGGGAATATCCGTAACGGCCAACAAGGCCGCCAAGGACGGTGAAATAGATTCAGGATCATAGGTATCTCGGCGCCTGTTGCGCTGAGAAGAGTGCCGTTTCTGGGCATGGGCAAAGCTGCTGCGTTTAGAGTTGGTGGGAATCTTTACGGGGCTCGTCGGCGTAGTCGGCCTCGTCGTCAGACTCGTAGTAGTTGTTGGGGGACTCGAAGGGGAGAGACAGACAGTCTCTCGCCTATCCTTGCGCTTGCCCATCGTGGCATCGGAGTTGGGTCGCACGGAAGAGATGTTGATAGTGACGTCGGGTTTAGTACACTCGTCATACTTGGGAGACCAGCGTATTTGTGAAATGGTGGCGGTAGTCGCGGGGTTGTAGTTGTAGATGGGAGAAGGGGAGGAGGGAGACAAGGGAGACGAGGAATAAGAAGAATAAGAGGAATAAGCTGAAGGGGTGTTTGAAGTAGACCGAGTGGAAGGTGCGGAGGGAGGTGGGTGCTGACGCTGGGCAAGAAGGAAGGAGCGTGGAGACATCATGGCGGCGGCAGGAGGGAGGCAGCTCCGGCAGGCATGGATTGGCGGACGGGGATATCGGGTCCTGGACTGCCAGTGTCTCGCTCCAGCGGCCTTCAGCTTAGCCCCCTTCAGCCTTTCAGGGGACCAGTGAGACAGTCGACGCTGTCACCGAACCCCACAGGCCCTTGGGACGCGCTGGAGTCAGAGCAGCTGGGCCAGGGCGATCCAGCCCGCCCCGGATATGACAGCCGGTGCTGTGAGTAGCTGGACTTTGGGGGGGGGATGGAATCGATGGTCGCGTGTAGACAGTCAAAACAGTGTGGTTTCCGAGTTTCAGTAACGTAAAACGAACCCTTGGATTGGTCTCTGCGGATGCGACGAATCAGCGCGAAGGTGCGTTGGCTTGCTGTCGGTTCAGTATGCAAATGACGCTAATAGCGGGTCGTGCCTTGCAGGTCCTAATCCGTTGGGTTTTCGGGTTGTGCAGTTGGGGCGTGGGAAGGGGTTCTCAGGGAATAACTCGGGCGGTCAAAGGAGCGGCGTGGATGTGTGGTGTTGTAGAGAGTGTGTGTTGCAAAGAGTCATAGAAGGTGAGGTGTTGAGACGCAGACAAGAAAAAAAGGTCTTAGGAATAGTAGCGATAAGCCCTCGCAAAGGACAGCGAACCCTCTGATACTTGAGAGGATTCCCTGGCGTGGCGTTAGGGGGGGCAGCGAGCTGACAAGACCCTGCGGCGCCCCGATGTCTGAGATCCAAAATTGGGAGAAACAAGTCACAAGCAAACCACAAGTGACCAGTCAGTCGCGGACACTGTCCAGACCCCCAGCCTTGGCCAATAAGCTTTCCACAGGCAAGAGGGCAGATTCTGTCAGAAGAAACAGACGGGACGATCATGAAGAGCAAATGGAGAGAAGCCAGATGGCAGAGCAGCAGCAGCAGCAGCAGCAGTCGTGCGGACCTCCAGACTCGGCGAGCTGATATGTACTTTGGGTTGCCTGATTTGGCCGCAGCAAGACGCAGATAACGCGGTCCCCACGCTGTCACTTTCACCCACGGGCAACTGATAAGCATCCGCGAGAAGGCTGGTGCTTCGGAGGGCGCTCCGCAACTCTGTCACTTTCACTATCTCCCGTCAAACATTGGAGGGCGGTCCGTCGCCATCCCCCGATACGTCCGGCTCCCACGTAGTTGGGAATGCTACTTTGTTCTCTCAGCGCGCCGAATATCGTTGAAATTCTACAGTACCCCAGACACAGTGCCTCAACCAACACCCTAAGGTAGTGCACGAGCCTGTCCAGCGTGCCCAACCTGGAGCGTTTAAGCTTCAGCCCATTGCAGTCCTGAAGTCGCGGTAGTCACCATCTCCGGCTGTTTTCCGACCCAAGTCCGGGGCAAAAGAAGCTTATCTTCAGCCATTGGAGATAGCAAACACATGGAATCCTTATCAGCAACGCCGACTCGTATAAAGTCTAAAACCCATCCCGAATCGTCGCACAAAGTTCCGGTTTCCGTCTTCAGCTGCAGGTTGTGGTGCTGCAGCTCCGAAGTCATCCCACCCCTACCACTCTCTCCCATCAGAGGGCTAGATCCAACTGTAGGAACGAGGGACGCTGTGCAACGCCAACAACATGATCCAGCCCGGGGTGACGCTGCCGCCCTTGCCACACCCTCGCATTCTCTTACCCCAGCTGCCACAGGCAATCGTACCCAGTGCTGCAGCGTCCCTGGCAATACCGTAAACATGCCATTCAACTTGAGGTTCTCGTTGAGCGAACTAATTCCGTTGTTGCAGATGGTCTTGGACGAAAGAGGGAGGCACTTTGCGCTGCAGCCCATCCACCCTCCATCCCTCATGTCAATCCTGCTACACCTGCTGGACCTGCCACCACTGAGCTTTCTTGACTGTGTCGTGACATCACTTGCCGTTGGCTAGACCGCAGATCCGTCTCGTACTTTGGCGATGGGCTGAACTTGTCAACGCCAGCCAAGATCAGATCAGGCTTTCCGGCAGCCAAAGCGCGCAAACTAGTGATTGCTGGGGCCAACCACCGAGACGTGAATGAGGAAAGCCCCAATAACAATCCTCCTCAGTTGGCCTCTCACAGAATACAAGAGCTTGACCGCAAATGGCTTCATGCAAACCTTCACTTCGGGGTTCTTATCACCAGCTCCTAATTCGTTGGCGGCGGCCATTCCGCTGCATCCCTAGATCCAAATGCCCACTGCGTCATACCCACACCCATTTCGCTCTCCCCAGAACGCGGGGTTTGAATCCCCCCACCCTTTCCCACCCTGCAGGGTCCTTTTTGGCTCTTTTTGGGCTTCCTTTTTGGCATGTGTGGCTTTCTCCCTTCGCTTCAGGCAGCACGTGTAGACGTCGTGGCTGCTGTGCCTTTGAACTCTGCTGGTCATCGAGATTCCCATGCGTCCCGGGCGATCTTGGAATGGTTCTTCTGGGAGAGCATGCTCACGTGCCAGGCTGACCTCCGTGTGTCAGACTTTCAGTCACGCGTCTTTCGAGTCCCTCCGTCTTTCCCCGCAACGAGCATCGCATGTGGACAAACTTGACGTTGGGCAGAATGTCACGCGCCAAGCGGCCTGTGAATAGCGTCAAATGGATGGCTCCGTGAAACACCACCCGTATCTTAGCAAGGGCTCTCATGCACTTCCTTCGACTTCAACAAGAGTCGCGTCGCTTCCGCCTTCCTCAACGTTTCCCATCAAGCTCAACTGCAGGGCCTTGGCTTCGGTCTTCATTTTGTCCTTAGTTCCTCTACAAGCTGCACGCCAAACTCCGACAGCGGAGCGCGCTTAACGCTGCCGGCTCAGGGCCCGGCTGAAACGGCCTCTAACGGTCCCTGCCGGCGAAGTAAAATTTTCCAAATCTCGTGCGAGAGAAATTACTGAAGAAGGGAACCACAGCCGAGTCATGGCGGTGAGCTTGACTCATTGGCCTATTGGGGACAGCACGGCAAGTCCGGAGAGTGTCACGGAATTGAAGCTTAGGGTTTTACCAGGGCTTTGCAATCTGGCGACGAGACAATTGTTGCTGCTGGTCTCTTGTTTAACACGTTCAACGCAGGCGCTGAGGACGCGGTCTGCATATTCAAGTCTTGCTCTCCGTCTCTAATGATTAGACAGGAGACTGATCTGCCAACCTGTCATAGAACAGCTTCGGTTGAATCTGCCGAAATCCTAAGCATAACCCTAACCTCAATCCTAATCGAAACCTAACACGCATCCTGACGTCAATGCTAACCACTTTCACGATGCCGCTAGCGATGCAATTTCTACACTCGCCGCCGTGTTCAAAGGGTGTAGCTTAACTTCTACTCTACAGACCATAGGCTCACGTCTCCGACGTCTTGTATAGCATGATAAAGCGAGGGATCCAACAGTACATGCACTTTTTGGCTCGATTAGTATTAGTGGAGGGTATTATTGTTGAAATGTAGCTATATTAACTCTGGGGCACTTCATAATTGACTGTAATATTTTGAGGCTCATCTTTCCGAATTGCACTAACTCCAAGGCCCAATATCTTATATATGATGCTCAATGCCATCAATCTAGTCTCCAGTGGGCAAAGACTTTGTTTGCTGAGATCTCAGTTTCGACGTCACTCGATGAGCCTAGGCCTTGCGACGTTTGTCCTGGAGAAGCTTGTATCGACAAACCGGATAGTGACAAATTATGGCCTGGCGAGCCTTGTCCTATTATGCCCGGCCGTTTCCAGCCTTGTCCTGAAAGCCCCTAGCTGGATGATTCTTGGCAATTGCATTACTTTTGAACCATCCGCCCAGGCTTTCACCACCTCTGCTGCCTTTCTCATCAAACTCATCCGTGGTGACCCTCCAGATGTCATGGCTCTCTAAACTTAATCACTATGCTCGCCCACTGTTATAAGCCGTCGAAGCCCTCGTTGAGAATTTCGTATGCCCATACGACCATAATTGGCGTTTCGTGTTTATTCGCCGCTCTGCTCTCTAGATGGTTTATCAGTTCCACTTATTGATTTGGAGACTATTGAGATGTGATCTCATATATATATATATATGGTTAGGAGCCTTGCATGAATTAGTTCTGCCCAGCATATAATAATGAGCAGCTTCAGGCTAGCTGTCCGAGTACGACGGGATGTGCCCAAGATGGTAAATGAAGGTATGCTAGGCGAAGGTCCTTGCTGTGGCTTTGCATAGGTAATCGTCGATATCGTCCCTCAAACGCAGATAAAGCCAGTTGAGAGAATATACATTGGACTCCGACAGGGTCTGGATATAATGGAGTGGCGTACCTAGCCACCCTTCGATATATCCCTTGGTGAACTGTAGCAGTTGACTCAGCTTCTTGCAGTTGACTCAGCTTCTTGCAGTTGACTCAGCTTCTTGCAGTTGACCTTGTCAATGCTCTCTTTGATGATCTCCCTGGCTTTCTCCATCCGCATAGGATTATCTTGCTCGAATGCAGAGCTAATATCGAGCATCGTCAGGCCAAGGCAGATCAAGTATAGGATGCCCCTATGGAACCCTGCGGTCTTTTAGACCAGATCTCCGTCGATGCGTCCTATCTTCCCTCACGACTACTTCGGGACAGCTTCTTGTCTCTTAAGATCTGGATGCGGAGCACGAAGCTCCTTACCTACTTGCGCCAGAGTCGCATTGTGCTTCGCTTCGGGTGGTTTAGACTTCAGATGCATGCGCTGGATTGCCGGTCTGGGGTCCTACGTTGCCCTGCGTTGCCGTCGACTCACAGTCTTCGGATTATCCGGGGTTGCTGCGGAGGCGATATGCCTCCTCCCTCACCGCGTTCTCCCATCTGCGACCTTTGCCCCTCTCCGCTTGCGCTGCCGTGCATATCAGGATGACAAGTGGTCGTGATGGACATTACGACTGTGGCTTGTTCTTCAGATCCTTTCCGACTTGGAACATTGCCTCGCACCGTTCTCTCTCGCTTGTCAGCTTAGAGGGTTCCTGCCCCGACCGTATACTTGATATCGAGGTAGAGTTGAAGCGCAAAGGTCAGGTAGAAGGGAGGCTTCTGCGTAGCCTTAGTCTCCTTAAATTCTCCGCCGATCTCGCCTACGACGGGGAAGTCAGGCACAGCCCGGGCGAGATACGCAACAGAGTATGCGTAATTGATCAAGAGTGTTTTGTCCTCGCTCAATCTCCGAGCGGAGGTTTTGGTGTTTCGATCTTCATTCGCATTGTAGGACCCCTCTAGAGGACCGAACCCAAGGTAAACACCTCCAACAACCATAACATGATGGAGATTCTGTACCAGACTACATGTCAGGGTAAGCATCTGACCAGTGGCCTCATAATGACGAGGCGCATCAAGTTTAGGGAACTTCCTCTCGTCCCAGGGCAGCTTTACGGGTTGTTTGTCCTCGTTTTCTAGATAGATCGCCCAAATTTGCACCTCAAATGGGGTGCTATGAGGCTCGAAAACCGGGAGGTAGCCTTCCATTATACTTCGAGCGACGTCAATGCTGGTGTTCGTGGCAACTGACCTAGTGCTGAGGTCTAAGGCGCCTTGTATATAGTTCTTCCAGGCATCCCGGACAAAAGTGAGGATGTGATGAAGCTCGTCGATTATATTGTAGTACGCCAAGACAGCATCCATCTTTCGTCGATCGTTGCTCCGCTTCATATTTGAGGTTTCCATCGCCGACCGGAATTGGGCGTTCAACATCCGGAGCAGTATCAAATTCAGGTTCCTCAACGTCCAATACTTGAGACATCATCACACATCTCTGTTCGCAGGCTTTGATTCGGAAGCGGGTGCAGGCGTCAAAACATCGCGAACTTCCTTCAGGACCTCAACGAAGAAAGCATGTCCCCACTCAGATATTTCAGAGTTTTGCTGCCCGAGCTTGTGCATCGCGAAGCGAAGACGGACATTGTCAGTGGCAGTCTTCGCTTTCTCCACTCTCGCATTGTGACGCCTCAGCTCGACGCTGTGGCCTTCCATACGCTGCTTTTTCTGCAACTTTCTCGTCTTCTTGCGAAGGGATGCTGCAGCCAACATACTGCCACACCGCCTAAAATAGAATGGCCAAATCTATCCGCATAGTCGCAAATGCTAGCCCGGCTAACAAAGACACAAATGAGGTGCGAGCCTCCGATTAAATGTTATTTGTAGAGGGCACTGGTGGCAGTCGTTCCATCGATGGGAGCGCCGCCTGCTGTGGTGAGTAACACTGGGACGTCATTGCTAGCTCCAACGGAACCTCCTACGTTCTCAGCGCAACCAACGTCAACGCTGATGACTCCAAGGCAAGAAAGATGTTGGAGCCGAGGATCTATCCATGCGTGGTTAGGAGCTGTGGCAAAGCCGGTTCTCTGTGCAATGACCCGGTTGATCGTGTTAACGGCTGATGGCGGGACATCGATGACCGGCTTGCGGGACTTGGAAATCCTTTTAGCATGCTGTCGCCAGTCGCTAATGGGGATTGCAAACCTGGACTTAGAGCAGAAACATCTGAACGATGCCCTGTCCTCCACTCTTGGCATATTTTGCTTTTTTGCGCTCTTTTGCTTTGGGATGGCCCAGACCAGACTGAACTATAGACTCAGAGTTGGCCCTGCGTGCCATAGGCTCATGGGAGAGATGGGCTGGCATAACTTTGGCTCGTTACCAGCCACCCTGCAAGAGCGTTGGTGTCGTTTTGGTACTCTCGGTATGCTGCATTTAGCTGTTGGACACGCATGATGGGCAGTGTACGATTGCCTTTAAATAGATGCAGTTAGTGGCGAGAATAGCAGTTGTTTGGTAAAGTCAGGCCTCAATATTTAGGCGCGAAAGGTGTGTTTGCTTAGGCCTGAGCAGAAGCGCTTGGTTTGGGTTGAAAGGATGTGTTTGGTTAAACCTGGCAGATATGATTGCTTGAAAGAAAGGGATTACGTTTGACGAATGAGAAGATTGACTGCCATCCATCGCCTCTTGCTTGCAGGACAAAGAGTCTGACAAATAACCCGCTGAGGAACGACGGTTTGATCATTCTGGTGACAGCCAACATACGGTCAGTGTATGATTGAAGCATGAAGCCGAGAGGGCCAGCATGAAAGCAGGAATTCTTGGGTTTTGAGTAAGAGTTCGTTATTTCAAATGACAAAGAAGCCTAATCCTAACACTAATCATGGGCATACCACTTTTGCTTCCAAGACCTTGAGAACTTGACGTAACCGTTATCACCCCCACCCCAATAAATCCTTCTTAAGGCAAGGTTTTACACCTAGCAGGTGAAAACTGAAGGTCCAGGAATTTTATACGTTTGAGCTTGGGCATCCTTTGTTAAATTCGTTTCGGGCTGATTGGGACTAACGCAACTCACCCTTGTAAGAGTCATAAACAATTCCAGCGTCATTTCCAGAATAGGCACCCGGAAAACCAACGAGGTCATTCGGAACGGTGCTGCCCGAGCCAGTGACCTGGAGTTGATGGCAGCCCGGATAAAATTGCGCCCCAGGATACTGGTAAGCGGAATGAAGCGCAATTATCTCATGGCGGACGAGATAGTATCCAGGCTTCAGGCAGCTAGGAATCGTGTAGTCAATGCCTGAGTTTCCTGAGACCATCAAAGGTGACTACGTGATGTGAGTACCGGTTCCATTGAGACGATACGTGAAGAAAGCTTACCGTTGCCCAGGTATTAGATGTTCCCTGCCGGCCGCCTTCCTGGACTTTGAACCACACTGCCTTATTCCCCGGCTCCCATGCATCACAACCGTCATCTGGACATCGTGCCATGTAAGTGAGAACTGGGCCAACATGTGATTCGGGCCATAGAGTCCAACGCAGATTAACTGTAGAGCCGGCCGCAGCAGGGGCGTGTAACGCTGCTGGCTGGCTACCTACGACGCCGCCTGCGGAATAACCATTGCATTGCACATCGATTATTGAGACGTCTTCAACGGGGCCATTTCCAGGGATTGGTCGCGAAATTCGCTCGGGAACTGGGGACATGTAGGGATCTGTATTGGGATTGTAAAAGGTGTACGCCTTACCACCGATTGTGGCGCTTTCGACGTAGCCATGGGCTGCCACGAGGCCGACGAAAGGGATGATAGAAGCGAGAGGAAGCATTTCACTAGATTGACCCTATTTTTGTCAATCTGATGGCTCGAAAAGTGGAAGATTGGGTGATTCTGTAGAGGATTGTCCCGCTTCATCTCAGAAACAACACCTTTTATGTCATTTCAATTGTGTGAACGGCCGCAACTCAGACTGCATTATTGCATCGAAAGCGGTAATCTGGAATGAAAGGACCGAAGGACCCTCGAATTCCGCCATTCAAACAAAGCTGATGTTACTCTGCTGGTCTTGGCATCTGAGCCGTTTCAAGTTGAGCACGAGGGAGAAATAGACGATTGGTGGAGTTTTGAGCTGGAGTGGACAACACCTAAACTGGATGCATGATGGGCAATAAACGTGATGGAAAATCTGGAAATCTGTGACGAATGAGCTGATTATATGCTGGTCTAACATCTGCCGAAACCGTTTCTCCTTGATAGGACATCTCTCCTGATTGTAGAGCCTGTCAAGGTCACATAAGGCTGGGCAGTTTCATCCAATAATTTTCCGAGCTTTAATTTATGTATAATTATGGTTAACTGTATCGATACTAGTAGATATGGAGTAATGTTGAACCCTAGCTAATCGAATTCTCTATCTTTCTCGTTAATCTCGGTACCGACTTCAATAGCTAGTAGGCGCTAGATATTTGGAACGAAGCTATTGGGCCGTGGCTCGCCGAGAGGCTGAATCATATCACAGCTATAAAAGCCAGGGTTCTTTTGTGAAAATTATAGTGTAATAAGGTCGATCTGATCCTTCTAGTGCTGTTTGTTCTTTGAGCATTAGCATAGGTGTTGACTAAGAGCTCGCGTTGTCGCTGACGGAAACTACGGTCGCCGGAATAAGCCCCTAGCACGGGATCAAATTCTACGGCACGTTATGTTTGGAAGATTTAAAAGTGAAAACGATGCAACTTGAAATTTTGCGGATTGGAAGTTAGTTGCGGTCGTGTGTCTAGTGCTTCCACGTAATTAGACTAGAACCGGCCTTACGAAGAGAACTGGCAAGAAATCCCATATTCATCCACTCGAGGAGTGCAGGAAAAGTTGATTTATTCTACAACAAAGAAACCATTGGTTATACAAATATGTGTTACAGCGTACCAGACGTCGGAAGGCCTCCCGAGCGACCGACCTAAAGCTTCTTCTTCCCTGTGGAGGAGCCAAAGGTTGCCGCCCTCTTCAAAACAGCCACCACCTCAACGGCCTTTCTTTCTTCACTATGTTTCCACCACTGCCATAGCATGGCCAAAATACACACGAACACTGTCAAAGGAATTGAGATCCACCACATCGTCCAGAACAGCGGCGTGATCATTACATTCCAAGTGTTGTTGTGATTTTCCGAGAGGAACAGCTGCGAACCTATAATCTAATCCAAGGTCAGTATTATATCCCGAGTATTAGCACAAGAGTATAATTACCGTTGCCACACCGGTAGTCGGGAGGAAAACCATGGTGATTCCTGCGATAATTTTCATGGAGTTGGAGTCTTGGATCATGACCATAGAGTCTTGTTGCGTAACAAGGTTGAAGGATAGTGTAATGGCGTTGTCAATGCGCTTTTGGAGACTACATAGACGGAGTTGGCTGGAGCGGAAGAGAGAACGGCGGTATTTGAGAGATTCGCGCAGTTGCTTGAGGATTGGTTCCTGGCTTGTCACCTTGGCGAGGTGCTCATGGTTACCGACATTCTCAATCGTAGATTCAACGAGCAAAAGGCACGACTCCAGGGCTTCGGCAATGTGGATGATGTGCTTGGAACAGTTGTGCATGGCAGCGAACGGGATCTTGGAACTCATCTTCCGGGTCCCCTTCGATGTTGAGAACTCAAGTATCAACTTCTTGATGTTAGTCCCTCAACTTCTTCCATGGCGAGGTATCTTACATGTTCCAGTGGGCCAAACACCGTGTTCATCTTCCACACAGTATCGTCCACTTCGAAGTATAGACCATCAAGGACAAGGTCAAACAGAATATAGGGATCCGTCGAGACATGTTCCCAAGCTTTGGCCGTCACAAACTCGGAAAGCCTTTGTCGAACTCTCGATGAGGCGCCAAAGCACACCAAAGTAGTGCTTCCGTCTGATTCAATACGGAGGAAGAATCCAGCCCGGTGCCAACTGTAATCAGCCTGTGGGAGATTTGATACATGGTATCCCATCTTTGCAGCGCGATTGTCGATTTGTGGAGCACCATCACCCTCTTGTCTGATATCGATATTCTTGCAGAGAAAATGAAACCAGGTGGAAGATCCGTTCCGATCGGTGTTGCGTCCGAAGCTGTGGCTCACTGACTGCAAACGCTCCGAAGTGAAGTCGCTGGGAACACCAAGGATTTGGAACATCTCGACTGTTTGAGGGAGGGCATCTCTACGAGGTAGATCGAGGGGTGCGAAGCTTCAAAGGTGTTAGTAAGTTCAAACAGTCTGAATAAGATATTCCCAAGCCCCCAGGTCCTTGCCTCCTTAGAGTTAAGGTCAGGGTTGAAAGTCAGGATTTAGGTCATGATTTCGGCTTTCGGCTCCACGTTGGTGCAATATGAACGAAAGAGATGGAGTTGCCCTGATATGATTCCTCTACTAATATGGGGTGTCAGAAAGACTTACACTATTCTCAGCTTCGCCTTGACCCGGAGGCATCTCGCGGTCGGTTCTAAGTACCATCGGCCCTCCGGGTGATCTTTTCCATGTCAATAATGCCCCCAAACATGTTTACCAGGATTTATCTTACCATGGGTGATTTCCCAAATATGAAGCATCCATTGCGGAAAGGCAACCATAAGAGGAGTATTTTTCGCCTCTGTGGTGAAGGCATCGTAAGGGTTCTCTTTCCTTGTCCACGACATAGTCAAGAAGAGGGAGCGGAATGTCTAGAGCAAATGTCGTAATGTGTGTCTAAGTCACAAACCCACGAGACTCCTTCTCTCCTTTTGATATGCAGACCGTCCACTTTTTCAGGGGCAGGACGAACCTCCGACGCAAAGGACTCAGCGCGAAACGCCGGGACTCACCCGCAAGAGCAATATAATGCAAGGCGACTCCCAGACGCGTCTAGACCGCCGCCATGTCTCACAGAGAAGCGCATCTCTTGTTTGAGCGGCTAGGCTGCGCATCACTCAACGGCGGATAGGACTTCGCTCTGGATGCTTATTCGGTAGTCAAATCTCCGTGCTCGAGCGTCCCGATGAGTTGGTTGGATTGGATTCCGAGTGCCACTTTCAGGGCTGAACATCCCTGAAGCTAAGACTATCGATCGCTTCAGGTCACTTGAGGCCTGGGGGAATGTCACACATGCAGGTCCATAGCCCGCTTGTACCTGTGAGGCTGCCAATCAAAGAATAGGGATACCGGTAAGGTTATAACAACCTTATTCCTACGGGCGGTAGACTGCTGTTCGGGAGTGGGTTATTTTAAGCGAAAAAAAAATGAGGCGTCCTATCCCGCGCTTCTGTTACACGTCGCGGATTCAGCTAGAGTCACTATTTCAGCCAAGCGGTTGCACAACAACGCCACGCAGATCAAATGGACCAATATATTGGCCTCTGCATAATCCATCCGCACCACCACGTGAACGCTTGTGTTAATCCAACGGCAAAAACCGTTGGAATTCGTCAAATCATATCGCAAGGGGCAGTGGGATCAAATGCAGGAGTTGCCAATATCACATCTTGCTCCTGCGCGAATGAATAGTGCATTGGTGTAGTGCCGGAATCCAAAGAGTCTAGGTCTAAAGTGGCAAACAGTCCGTAGTTAAAAGTCGAGTATAGAAGCGTTATGGCACCCTTATAGGACAGTGGAGAGCAGCTCTAGAGATTCAGCTCATTTTCCCGAGCATCTTGTGCAACGCCATTCCTTACCTCACAACATTCGTTCGTCTCAAGTAGGAACTTGTGGCTTCCGAACCCCTTTCTTAATCCTTTAAGTCCTTCGTTTTTTCTTTCTCTGTCTTCGACTATCGTGTATTTAACCATGGTGCGATTCCAGTCCTCGTTCTCTCCGTCAGCGTTGCCTTTGCTCATATCAGCAGTCTCACTTACACGGCGGTCACTTCGATCCCAACGCTGTGGGTAACGTACATATTCCCGCCTAGCATGACACGAGGCTCGAGTGCTAACTTTAGTAGCATCAGCAACAGTACCAACTTCCAGTGACAAGCCAAGCACATGGTGGCGCCTATACACCGGGCAGCTCGATCGTTGTAAGTACTCCGCTTCGCAACTCTAGATCCTCATCTTAACCCCCAAACACAAATCCCACCTCATATCTTGCTTATTCTTGCCATACTTACGTTCCTCATCTTTATAGTCATACCAGACATACCAAAACCAACCTTTCAAACCGCACCCACAGGCGGAGCCGCCAACCCAAAGCCCATCGTCATCCCACAGCGTTCCGTACCAGTCCACTCCTTCTCCTTACGCACAGCAACAGTACAGCCCCCCAACGCAAACCTATGCTCAACCAGCTATGGCTCAGTATAACCAGCAGTCCATGGTTAGTACATCCCCATCTCAAGGTCGCAAATTGCTAACCAGGAAAGTCCTATTCTGGACAGCAGAGTATGTACCAACAGCATGGAGCGGGTGGTAGTTCGCCAAACGGGACGATGGTAAAGCTTTTCCGCGGTTGCTTTTGCATATAAACAACAATTGAGTCTTTTTAGGAGAAAGGTCCAATCCTCCCAATCTCTTCCACCGTGTCATTGTCTCCAGCCCAAACCAACTCGAATGTAATGAAGTCCCATCCCATCCACGGTCTTGTCAGGCCATGTTGCTGACAGTTCGACTTAGAGAGAAGAAAAAGAGTTTCCCATCATTCTCAAGGGCAGCCGCCACTTCTTCGAGCCTAAGACTGTATTTCGATGGCGGAATCCAATAATGTATCAAAAGGCCGGGTATGTGTACTCTGATACTCAAAAACATAGGCATAGAGATTATGCCGGCCGTGTTTCTATGAAGCCTCATTCAGACCGGTATTTGCACCACTTCGATGGCTACTTGAGGAACATGTATGTCGCATGCTCAGACGAAATATACGAAGCCCAAGCAACGTCCACTTGGAAAAGAACATATGTTCACAAGGTCGCGCCAATGAAAGTTCGTCTAGCAACATGGTGAGTTCATTCTCCCTAATCTCAACACCAGTCCAACTAACGTCTTTAAAGGGTCATTGATTTCAGCTACGAACCAGAGTCCTGGAATGACTTCTGGATTATGCTGGCGAGGGCGTTTCCTGCTGCACTAGCCATGAACTTCGTCGTGCGTATACAGAAAGGCCGAAGATGAGCGAGTGATAAACTGACGAACATAGTTCTGGGATGGCAAACCAACCATCATCAAGAGAAACCTCATGTATGCGCCTGTTTTGTATACATTCCATGGCGATGCCAAAGTATGGAGCAACATGCTGGAGAACCGCAAGGGCATGTCTCTCCTGGCTCGAAACAACCAGGTCTACCGGTTGTTGCGGCCTCGCTATTTGTGCTTCCTTCGCGAGCCGTTCAGTGATTCAAACCGGGGTGTCGATGTCCGGAGTGTCGCGGAATGGGAGACAAATGATGGGAAAGACGTACCTCTTTCCTATCTCTTCATTGCGTACTCCACCGAGCACTTCAATCATAACAACGAACAGGACATGGTAGCCTTGCACCATATTGCCGAAACCGCTTGTCGCGCCGCCAAGTTGTCAGCATACTGGGTTGCTTGCAGCTGCATGCGAGATGAAAGCGAGCTAGAAGCCGATGTAAGTTTAACCCACGTTCGTTGAAGGTTCCGCAACCCACCCCTCAATCCCAACCTAATCCCCTCCCTGAATCATAAACTTAATTTTAATGTTCCTGACTATTTCCCGAATGACTCGCTGACAAGACTTAGGTTTACCGCATCGCAGACGTCTTGAGGGGTGCACAGGAAATGATAATTGCCGTAGGAAAAGGGAAGTCTGCAGAGAGTTCAGGCAAATCGAGCACAGAATCCCTCCTCCGAGAATGGGGCAGCCGGATGTGGACATTTCCAGAGGTTCTGCTTAGCCCAGGCCGGAGCATTGCAGTTTACACTCGCGGTGGCAACTTGCGAGCCCCATTGATTGTGCCGAAGAACCAATTCGCGTCGCAAGTCTGGACTTTCATGGGCCCAGATGTCTCGAGACACCTAATCGACCACTTCCTCGGTAGCATTAGCCTCAGCAGGCTAGAGCTTGCGGTGCTTGCGCTGAAGTGCTTGTATCAGCGGCATACGACGGAATACCTGCCTGGTGATCACGCATATGCACTTCAAGGTTTATTGCGAATGCGTCCCCAGATCGACCACACTGACTCGGCCTTCCAAGCCTTTTCGAGACTGTCTTTGGCCAACGATTCGGATATGCTCCTAGAACGTTACATATGTACACTCCCCGTTAAACCTGACCAGCCGTTCTACAAGATGGACGATGCTTATAGCTCGGAGCTGTGGGATATCACCCCCTACTGTCAAGTTGCTGGAATTGCAGAGAATGATACAATAGTTCTTGATGGAGCTTGGGGTATGTCAGTGCGATGGAAGTCCTTCTATCCAGTCTATTGGTCGACCGGGCCATCCTGGAAGCGTTTCTTCTCCGCGCTTGCGGTCGAGTGGAACGGCGGATTCTTCATCGCGGCAATCGCACTTCTAGGCTCAGGCGCTTCGTACGGGCCGTACGGCGTGGGGATGATTGGTGCCGGCGTTATGTTCCTCCTCCTTTTTATCTATGTCTGGATCATGACACCAAGTCTGGTGAGAGTCATCTATGGTGGCAAGTTCGCAGACACGCAGGCCGAAATGTTTGGCTTTGAGGGGCACATAAATGCACCTACCATCGAAAGAGCCATTTTTGGAGGGCACTTTGGGCGTTTCTCGTGGACCACTAATGGAAGTCCGCTGAGCAGATCTGTCATCAATGAGTTCGGGGAGCGCGTGGGTATTGACCCTACCAAGGATCCGGAGGTGCGAATCAAGGTTGAGGAAGCCAGACGAGCTCAGCCAGGAGAGATGAGGGTGAGTACTATGAAACGTCTAGTCTTGACCACAATCCTATCTTCTGCACTATCAGACCCTGTCAAGCACCAGGGAGACATATTTGGCTGACGCGTTGGCAGGTCTTCACACTTGTGGACACATACAACATGCAGTTGACTCTATTCGAAGCAGTCAGGCCTCCTACAACGTTGATGTTTTGTGCTTCGGAGGGCGGAATGCAGAGAGCAATTGGCTGCTCGTACCAATGGACTAGCGCAACCTTCTATCGGGAGACAGTCTTGAGACTACCAACGACTTCTCTCAACAGGATGGATCGCGTGCCACGGTTCCGTATGGGAATCCAGCGCCCAAATCACCCTTCGGTTCCTCGACCTGCAGCGTAAGTTTCTGGTGAAGAAACCACTTTTCACCACTTTTCACCACTTGTCACCACTTATCACCATTTGTCACCACTTGTCGCAGGTCTTCACCAATTGTCACAAGTCTTCACCAATTGTCACAGGTCTTCATGGCAGTATGAGTTCGGCGCAGGCGTCAGTTATGGTGTGAGATCTAGAGAGGGGAGACTAGAAATGGGCGCCGGGTTCGTCCAGGGGTCGTGCATTGGTTCGCATACGTAAAGAACCGCCCTGTAATATTGTTTCTTCTGTACAGGAAATGAATATTCTTTTTGTAAGATAATAAGTTGGCTAGTGGTTTCAAGAACATGAGACGTCGACCACCGGAATTGTGCTGTCCAATGTCTCATGAATTGTTGGACTCAAAGGGTTCGTTATTGACATGCAAGCATTAACACGATGAAGTTGTCTTTAGAGTTGTGGGCCTCCGCCTGATGAGCTCTTATCGATAACGAAGGCAGGACCAACGAGGCGGGGCAACTGCTCATCAACCAGCCTGCCTCACTGCCATTCACTTCAGCATCCATCATCAACTCTAGCTCCTCCAGGAAGGTGGTGAAGATGGAAATAGCGCGCAAATCGTGGGGTAATTCTCCTTTCCTTGCTTCTGAGGACATTCAAGCTGACGTCAATCGCAGAGCTGGACAACAGCGTCCAGTTAATCGACCCGAACCGCGATGCTCTCTACAACTACGACTCCGCCGCCCAGAAAATCATCAATGAAGCAAGGCCATGGACGAAGGATCCCAACTACTTCAAGCATGTACGCATCAGTGCCGTCGCTCTGATCAAAATGGCCATGCACGCCCGCTCTGGCGGGTCGCTTGAGGTGATGGGACTGATGCAGGGATACATCGACGGCGACTCATTTGTCGTCACCGACGCTTTCCGATTGCCCGTCGAAGGCACCGAAACCAGAGTCAACGCGCAGGACGAGGCGAACGAATACTTAGTGGAATATTTGGACTCGTGCCGTGAGCAAGGAAGGCAGGAGAATGTCGTGGGATGGTACCACAGTCATCCTGGATATGGCTGCTGGCTCAGTGGAATCGATGTTGAGACGCAAGCCTTACAGCAGCAGTTCCAAGATCCTTTCGTAGCCGTGGTTATCGACCCCGATCGCACCATCAATGCTGGGAAAGTAGAAATTGGAGCCTTCAGGACCTACCCCAGCCACTACAAGGCCGAGCCATCAGGCACCGTCACCTCCGACGGGTTCCAAGCGGTACCCCTGGCCAAAGCCGCCGAATTTGGTGCCCACTCAAGTCGATACTACAGCATGGAAGTTTCGCACTTTAAAAGCACGCTCGATTCCCATCTCCTCGAGTTGCTCTGGCACAAGTACTGGGTTCAGACGCTCAGCCAGAGCCCACTCCTCACGAACCGCGACTACGGCAATAAGCAGATGCTAGATTTGGCCTCGAAAGTTCAGGAAGCTACGATGGGTATTAACCGGATGAGGTCTGGACAGGGTATGGCTTTGCCTGCCGGAAGGGGCGCCGACAAGCTGGTAGAGAAGGTATCCCAAGAGTCAAACTCGCTTGCCACGAAGGAGAGGACGGGGTTGATTGCTAGTCAGATCAAAGCGGATGTGTTCAACAATTTGGGCGCGAAAAAGTCGTGCTCGTGAAGAGCGATGGGAGGATTATGGGCGTGCGTACAACCTTAGGCGTAGCATAGATGGCGTTTAGAGTGCATATTACAAAGTTCCGCAACCCTACTTCAAGGACCTCCACTCTTTCAGGATTTGGCCAAACTGAATCTGTCATTATCGGGATATTGCTTATGGAGAAACGTGATGAATCAATCTCTTCAGATTACGTCTTGCTTAAAAAATTATCTATATCTACCTTGCCTTAGGGTAGGTAGGTAGTTACTCTCGCCCACAACGTCTCGAAACTCCTTTCACAACAGACTCTCATATACAACAAATCACCATAGAACCATCCCCATTGCTGTGGCTTTACAATTTCCCCTCCACCGGCATTTTCAACGCCCTCCTGACCCATGCAGCCCTTGTCTCGATCGATACTCGACTGACTGGATTATCCGGCACTAACATATCAAAGCAATGCCACCCACCGGGCCAAATGTGTAGTTCACACTGCACACCCGCCGCCCACAATTTCTGTGCATACTCAACGCTCTCATCACGGAAAAGCTCCGCTGACCCAGCGCAGATGAACGCTGGCGGGAGGTTCGACACGTCCGATGCCCGTGAGGGTGCTGCGTACGCGCTAACATTGGACTTCCCGGCAGAGCTGCCCAGGTAGGCGTTCCAGGCGGTTTCGTTGGAGCCGCGTGACCAGCTGCCTTCGCGGATGAATTGGTGGCTAGAGTTGGTTTCCATTCGGTCGTCAAGCATGGGGCTGTCGAGGAGCTGGGCGCATAGTTTGGGACCGTTGCGATCTCTTGACAGCAGAGTCATAGCGGTTGCGAGGTTTCCGCCTGCAGATTGTCCGGCAACCATCAAGAACTTAGGATGGATGCCCAGCTCTCCAACGTGATCGCTCACCCACTTCAACCCAGCATAGCAATCCTCCAACGGCGCCGGATATGGATGCTCTGGCGAAAGTCGGTACTCAACAGTAATACACACGGCGCCGGTCTCCCTCCCCCACTGCAAAACGCCCTTCATGCCCGTAAACCTGTTCCCACAGATCATGCCTCCGCTGTGCATGTAGTATATACCAGGTTGGCCAGCTCGCGAGGACGCCACGCCAGTGGGACGGAAAATAGAGAGAGTAACAGAGCCATTCGGTCCAGATACAGACCGCTCCTCGTGTGTGAAGGGCTCGTTGGCGAGAGTGGTTTCTAATGTCGCGGCGGCATTTTGAGCGTCGCGAAGGATAGGGATGTGTTCAGAGAGGAAGTCTGGCGGTGCTGCGATGGCGGCCAGGACGGTAGCCAGCTCCGGGTCGTAAGGGGGTTTGGGGATATCAGCCGGCATGGTGAAGAGTGCTCCGTTAGATTGCTGAGATGTTCTATTCTAGGTCCTCTGCTCCAAGCTAAAGTATAAGGAAGAGGTGACTGTTCCCGACGAAACGATCTGGCGCCCCTTCCTTTTACGCGATCCTCAACCCCAGAACTTCTCCGCATTCTCCGTCAGCTCAGGCTGATTGAAGCAAGGTCCCGTCCTTGGCATCCAGATTGTGGGGTTGCAACTGCCGAAGAACCTCGGGTCTCCGGTCCCAAGATGCAGTCGGGGTGGGTCCGGGGAGAAGTGGGGGTTCGGAGGCCGGTAGACGGACTCTGGACATCGCACCGGATCAAAATCAATCAAGTCAGAGAAGTATATGTTTGTTCCTCGAACATTGAAGTGAACAACACAAATTTGCTCGTCGATTCTCTTTTGAAATGTTGTTGTGAATGCTATCTTCTCCGCGTTAGGGGAGGACTCTTGTGGCTGGCCCCGCAGAATAAGGTAAGGAAAAGGTCTTCCGTCTCAAGGTCTACGGAGTTCATTTTCAATGGAGTCTCCCACAACGCAAACCACCTTAGTGAACGGATGAAGAGGAGATATTAGTAATCGAGTTTCTCTAGAATTATCGATAACTCGAGTAGAAAACCAATATTAAATGTCAATTGCCAGATGTATTGCTTCAAATGGCGTGGCATTGAGAGATGACCACTGCAACCCCTCCTGTCATCATCTTAGGCTAGGATGGCCGACACCCATTCACATGAGCCGAATCGAACGGGAAGCAAGCGTACCGACAGTGGCACCGTTGACAGCTCACGAGATGGAATTAGCTGCAACCTTGTACGAGCAATCGAATGCCAGATCGCCAAGGCCCATAGGGAGAGATGCGTGTGCCGCGTTGGGATTTTCTGCAAACAGACCAATTACCTGAACGGTCGGGACGTGGCCACTTTAAGAAATTCGGTGCAATTACACGGCGAGAATATCGCAAGCAAAACTACTGAAGGGCCCAAGCAAGGCACGCAAGCACCTCGAAAGCCCCGGACCAACGTTCAATCAAGGCCCGATTGCATGATGCCAGCTCGATGCTGTTAGCAGCTGAAGCCCCTCCCCACTAAAACTGCCGTTGCTGTGACGTCTGAATTCAGCCTGGGAAGAGGCAAGGAGGGAACGCACGCAGCCGGGGGTGGATCAAGCGCTAAGAGCTCTAGTGGATCGATCGGGCAAGGTACTGGCCCACTCTTCTTCCTGAAGTCGACGTCATGGACTGTTCATCTCTGAGGAAAGGTTCCGGAGGCTCTACAACATCTGAGATTGCGCTGGCAATTGTTGGAAAAGGACGCGTCAGGAGTCGATGACGATCGCGATGTTGGCGTGGGAAGGAGATAGGGAGAGCTGATGGTCTGATTTTCTGCGCAGGAGAACAGGAGGAGCTGAAGGGCAAGCACACGATGCTAGTTTTTTCTTGCCAGGTTCTTCACGAAAGATGGAGCATCCATCAATATTGACTCCCTGCCAACATGCAAACGCGCGCTACCATCAGATGAACCATTCCAGCCAGATGCAATCTCTTGAGGGGGTTTTCCCTTTGAGTTTGGATCTTGCTTTCGGGACAGGCATACGACAGGCCGCCATTCGGCCATGAAGCCTCCGTTCCCCTTGAGATGGACTGATAGAAGCTGGCTCCTAAAAGGGCGATGGACTGGAGATAGTGTGGTGACAACCTCAGGTGGAAGAGAGTCAAAAAGTCAGGAACCGGCAAACTCAAAGACACAATTCTAAATGAATTGCTTGCATTTTTGTAGACACGGTAACAATTGGACGCATTCGCAGCCAGTGCATGCAAACAGAGTGAAAATGTGAGACACCCTTCGGTTGCACAGCATGGGGACGGACATTGGTACGCTCGCGAAAGCGGGCATCTCCAACAATGTCCCAAAATGTGAGATCATCACTCCTAAAGGCGCCAACCTGGCAATTTCCGCTTCTGTCTCTCCCCCAGAAATGGCCTTAGTGACTTGGTAACCTCTAGCCCTTGGCCTGGGTTGACCTGGAAATGACGTCTTCAAACGTCACTGAGACCAAACTTGCCTCGACCAAGGGAAATCCGCCCTCTCTGGCTCCCACAACTATATCAACAACCTCATCGCCGAGGATCCCTCTCTTCTTCTTCCTTCATCAAAACCACCTTTTATTACTGTGGAACATTATACCCCCAAACTAATACCCCCAATTCCTCCTGTGATACCCCCTCCCAACAGTTCCATTTTTCGCCCTCCGATCTACACTCTCGACGATATTGATCAAATATCGTCGCGATCTTCTTCTCATTGTAGCAATCACGACGACCCTACCATAAGCTACAAACCTTCATTATTTCACTAATACGACACAATCGTCGCCATGTCTACCAACGCCAACGTCAATAAGCCGACGAACACGGCAAAGAAGGAGGCCGATGTCAATCGAAAGTTGCAGATTTATGGCATTATCAGCGCATTTCAGAACGGCAAGGTTCCCTCGGTATGCTCGTCTCAAATATTCATTGCCAAGGTATTCTTCTAACTTACTGTTTCAGAACGAGCAAATCGATGTCGCTCTCAACAGCTTCTTAAGCTCCAGAGCTCTAGCGAACCCTCACGACAAACTCTCTTCTGAGGGCAAGGTCCTTGTCGAAGATGCGCGAGAAGTCGTGAAGCAAGCGAAGTATCTCTTGCTTTCGAAAAATGAGGGCAACTTGATTCAGGACTTCATCTGGCAGACTACTCAATTTGATCCCAAGGCTGTCAGCACCCCCAATGCTCCTGTTAGCAAGGATACCGCGAAGCAGGATGGTGATGATGCGCTCCAAGGACTGCGAACACTGGGAACCCTCCTCATTACCAACGGCCAATTCCGAAAGCTTCGTAAGTCCTCGCATGATTCATCGCGAAAGTGTTCCCCCCAGCTAATTCTTTCTCAGTCAGCGATTCCACTGTCCTCCTCCGCGATATGGCAGGAGATGCTGCTAGCAACGCCGCCAACAAGGTTCGCCCTTCGGATGAGCAGCTTAATGAAATGGATAAGCCCGCTGAGGACAACACTTGGCACGATGCCCCCGATTTCTCCAAGGATAACCTGAAGAAGCAGGCTCAGGGTCTCTATGGTGGGAACCTCAAGCAGGATGCCAGAGACGTTACTCAGGCTGGTACCAACGCTGCTGACCCCAGCGGCAACCGTGGGGATCAGTTCCAGCAGCAAGGTTTCCGAGAGACTGCATCCCAAGGCATACAAAATACCCAGTTCCAGGACAGCAACAGGTCTGGTCTTCAGGGTAACGATGGTACTCAGCCTTCTGATGTCAACGCGCGATCTGGCCTCAGCGCAGCTAAGAATGTTGCCAAGGACAAGCTCGACAACAACACTGACCCGGAGGCGAAGCAGAACATTCTCCAGCGCAATGAGGAGTATCGTCGCCGCACTCGTGAATACTTCAACAAGAAGATGCCTCAGGAGCGCAAGGACCAGACCATCTGGCGTCTCAAGAAGATGATTCTTGAGTGCCAGCAGCACCCTGATTACTCCCAGGCTATCCAGACACTACTCCGCCTGGCCGAGCAGTATGGAAGCCATGGTAAGACTATTGGTCAGCATTCTACCGGCACCGTCAAGGAGGCCCGAAGTGGTTTGGATGCCGCGGAGTACGATCTCCGCACTCTCATTGAGCGTTTTGCCAACGGTACTTCGACTTCCGATCTCTGGGATTCCATCAACCAGATTTACAAGGACGCTGAGCGGGATGACGAGCTGAAGAACTGGTTCAAGGCTATGGACAACTATATCCGACGCTGCCTCCTTCAGCAGGGCTACATCCTTGAGGATGAGTCCACCCGTGAGTGGGACCAGCTCTACGACAGCGGCAGGTACTTGCTTCGCGACAAGTACCGTAGCCACACCGACCGTGTCGTTGACGAGATCAAGTTCCTCGCCGACCAGTTTGATAAGGATCCCAACAACACTGCTTTTGCGAACTCCCTCCAGAAGCTATTCAACGACCTTGGCAATGATGAGAATGGCAAGCCTGTCTTCAAGCCTCATCTGGTCAAGGATCTGACCGATGTCATCCTTCCCGCCATTATGGAGAATGTTGCTTACATCCCCATTCCTCGCATTGAGTACTCGGACGCCCAGTTTGATGCCATCATCGAGAACTTGGTTCTTGAGAGTGACAACTTCATGCCCAATGTCTTCGAGATCGCTAGCGAGAACTACTTCCGCTGGGGCCGCAAGAAGATCGCGAACAAGAAGTATCAGTCCATGGAGGTCAAGGTAGCTGGTATTCAGATGGACCTTCGTGACGTTAGCTACCATGTCAAGCGCAAGCAGGGTTTTCCTGGTATCACCGACACTGGTGTTGCCGACATCCTCTTGCCTGGCGACGGTTTCTCCTTCAAGATGAAGGTTTCTACCGCCGAAAAGAAGGACAGCCAGAACTTCTTCAAGGTCGACAAGGTTGATGTTGATGTTAAGCAGCTCAACATCAAGCTCAAGAAATCTAGCCACAAGCTCCTCTTCGCCCTCTTCAAGCCTATCATGCTCAAGGTCCTTCGACCTCCCATGCAGAAGGCCATTGAGAAGGCCATTAAGGACAAGTGCAAGGAACTGGACACTCTTTTCTTCAAGATCAAGCAGGAGGCTGATCGCGCGAAGGAGGAAGCCAAGAGTGATCCTGAGAACGTGCAGAACATCTACAAGCGCTACTACGATGCTGCCCAGAGGCAGATCACTAAGGGCAAGAAGAAGGCTGAGGATGTTGCCGCAGACAAGAAGGTCAACATGGCTATGACAAAGGAGGACAGCATCTTCCCCAACATCCACCTTCCGGGTGGTGTCAGCTCCAAGGCTACTGAGTACAAGGAGCTTGCCCGCAAGGGAGAGAAGTGGGAGAGCCCTGTCTTCTCAATTGGCTCTGCCAAGAAGAGCACCGATATCCCGGCTGCGCCCAAGATCCAAACCAAGCCGCACCAGACCTCTAGTCCCAACACTGGCAATGGCCATACCGGCAACGGCTTCACCAACACTGGTAATGGCCACACCGGTAACGGTTTCACCCAGCCCGGCACTGGCTACTCCCAGACTGGCAATGGCCAGACCCTTCCCGGAAATGGCAGCTTAAACAACAACGCCCTGACTGGTAACGGTGGTCTGCACTCGAGTGACAAGGTCTCCAACAACCCACAGGGTGGTTACCTCACTGGCCAACTTGGTGACACTCTTCACTCCAACGGTAACAAGGTTGGTGGTACTGGAGCTTTCGGTGGCCAGAGCAACCTTCAGCAGACCCAGAACATCAACACGGTCTAGATATAGTGTTGGGATATTTGAGAGGGAATTGGTTCTGATTCCCAGTGGTGGACGATGAGGGCTATACCCATTCAGACGCTCTTGTTCTCTTGTTTTTGTGCGAACGAACCGTTTTGCTTTTTTTGATACCACATCGGTAGTAATGGCCGGAGATATGGATAATTGCAGGCCGGTTGGGAAAACATGGACTGGTCTACAAAATTAGGTTTCCTTTGTTCGGATTAATACATGATCGTTCTTAAAAACAATGTTCTCCTTTACGTCTTGCACCGCCAGTGATGAAGTGATTGTAGGTTGATGGCCTCAAAATCAACTTGACAATTACGAAAGAGACTTATCTTCATAACGAGGCCTAGATCTTACTCTCGGCTAGAATGTCTCGTCATTTGCTGTGCTATTATCCATGGATCTGAAAATGATGGCGTGAGTAAATGCTGTCCATCATGCCAGTGAGCCGTGTGGGGTAAAACGCGGGTGACTAAGAGCATTAAAATGCGCTAAACCCTCCTAAGCCGCTCATAAGACGACGTCACTCATTCTCTTCTGTACAAGGCAAACCCGTCACCAGGTGGTGGCGGTCTCTCAAAAAGGGTCAGCGTGAAACCGCGTGCCTTGATTAAATGAAATTTTTGTTGTGAAATCTCTCTTGTTCACACTGTCATATTTATCCTTTCATCAAAGCCCTAAACTTCTGATGAGAGTGAGATCGCCACCATGACCCTTACGCCTGAGCAGACGCACGCTCTGTTCGACATTCTTACACACTATGAGACCTACAGGGAGATCGAGAGCTTTAAGTATCCAGATGCGGTAACGAGCTATGGGTATCCGTTTGCAAGGGAGACGGTTGTGCCGCTGGGAGGATGGAAGAGCTCCGTTACAACACCCGCGAGCTCGAGACCTGGGACGCCAAGAGCAAGGACACCGGTCCCGCCAGTGTCTGTGTCTGCCCCAGGGTCGGTGAAGGGTGAGGATGAAGAGCAAGAATCGGCTTCGCCATTATTGCAGTCGTTGTTGTCGCGATTTATTCTTCGGTTGCCGGGCGCGAGGGACCTGCCTCGGGATTTCTGGGCTGTCAGGGTGCAAGGCCTAATGGCTCGGTTGGGTCTTGCTGAGCTCTCTGAGAGTTTTGACAAGGGTGCTTTGGGGACAAGGAAGGTTTTGGCGACGGGATCGAGTTCGTTGATTGAGATGATCGGACGGGGAGCTCTGGGTGGTGTCAAGAGGAAGGGCACCGATGGAGATGAGGAAACGAAGGGCGAGGATGAGTATGACCGAAGAAAGGCAGAAGATCTTGAGAGGGCATGGGATGATATCGTTGATGGACTGATTTACGGTAACTTAGTCGATGAGGCGTTTGATCATCTCAGTAAGACGGATGATTTGGAAGCTTTTTCACCAGCCACCAAGGCCGCAGCAGAATATGCCATCATCCAGTACGTCCATCCACCCATATTGCCGCCTCTCTTCTAACCCGCAACAGTCTAGCTACGTTCCTCCACCATATCTTCGTCCTCTCCCCTGAAGGCCAATACCTCCTTAAACTCATCGAGAACGTCCATAATTTGATCCCCTACAAGATGGTCAAGCAAACATTACGAGTAGGCAACGCCGCAACGATGATTAGTGGTATGATGCGGTTGCTTCTCGCTAAGCTCAGTGTAACGAGTGTTACAAATTGGATTGGTTTGACCGCCAACGCGGATGATGGGATGAATCTGCTGCAGAGGATCATTTCGCTTGTGCTCTCCTGGGATGCGAGCGAGTTTCGCAAGAGCGCGGATAGCATTCAGAAGGCGAAGGATCGGCCGAGCGATGAGATGCTACAGGCCATTCGGCAGCACATCGCCCAGAGTCGAGAGGAACATGAACTGGTGCGAAAGGCGAGCGAGGAGCACGCACAATCCATCATCATCGCAATCTTCAACGCCTCAAATTCCGATCTCGCCGCCTCTCTCACGGAGGAGAAGCACGCACAGTGTCTTGAGTACTACTCCGCCCTCCTCTCCGTTCGCGACCGTGATGGCATCACCACAGCCTTCTGTCGACAACCTCCCGACCTCTTTACCGCAGCAATGAAAGACCTCATCGCAGCCTACGAACCCCTCATCCGAACTGTTCACGCGGGCGTAGACCTTCGGGAGCATGTTGAAGCTGGCCAAGCCTTCATCGAAGACTTCATCCGAACGAGTAAGCCGAAGAAGCAAGAGACGGGCACGTCTACTCCGCTGGGCGGGATGTGGTCGAAGCCCAATGGTGATGTAGGCAAGATGGCGAGCGTAGATGATTACGTCGAGCTGCTAATGAGGAATCGGGCTGTTATGTACAGGTGGATTCATTCCGTGGCTGCAAAGTGTCCCAATGTATGGGAGGAGATGAGAGGTTGGGCGAAAGAGGCTGTTTTGAGGTTTCGCCAGGGACGGATTCAAGCGGAGCCTTTACTTCCGCAGGATGAGATGGCTACAGAAGGAGTCAAGCTTACCAAAACTGCTGACACTGAGATCGTCAAAGAGGATTTGAGCATCATGGACGACCGGCTAATCGACCTTTTCAAGTCCCTTCCCCAGACCAGCCAAAACCCCGTTCTAAGCGCATTAGACGCCCATTCAAACTACCTCACAACCCTCTCCACCCTCTCTCACACTCGCCTCCAACGTATCCTTGACTCCAGCGACTCCACAATGGCTGGGCCAGGCATCTACCTCTCACGCTGGCAATCTCTTCTTGACAACACACTGATTACACCGGGGACGCCTCAGGGTGAGATCCGGCGAGGCAAGGATGTGAAGCACGAGTTGGCGATGGGGAAAACAGATGCACCAGGAGCTGCTGACGCAAGAAAGGCGGCCCATGTGGAGATGGGCGAGGGAGTAGAGGCGCCAGATGTACAGGTTGTGGTCCGGGAGATGGGAGAAGGGTTCCGGAAATTGTTGCAGGGGATGGGAGGGAGGTGAGAGACTAGTAGAGAATTGCATGGTGTTGTGCTGGGGATAGAACGGAGCGGAGCATTGATGGAGTACACGATACACTGGTGTGGAACTTGTTCGTTCAAGCATCTATGATAGACATGAAATGGGATAATTCACTTCTCACTGAGCGATTTTCCATCCTTGATAATATCTGAAAGTCAGTGCTCGCGTTCAAAAGATGATAGCTAATACATTGGATAGCAATAGCAACTCTCCCATGCCTTTCGGTGAAGCAAGGATACCTATATTTGGTTCCCTTTTCTACCTTCCCCCTCAATATCAATACTCCAGATAAGCAATCATAATAATTCCAGCTAAAGCCCCATAGACCTCCCCCTCGAAGGAATCTCGACGCGAATACCAGACCTTCGTGTTGGAGTATCGTGCAAAATCGTCCTCTCCCTTCCTAGCATCGCATACGCCCTTGGAGAACGCTCTCGCAACGCAGCAGGCACGCTGCCGCTCTTCCTCGCTCGCAAGCGCCTGTTGAATGCACTGCTAAGACTTCGTCTCCTCGATTTCCCACTAGAAACGCTAGAGGTCGATGTGCCGCGACTCGATGCAATGCCACTTGATGCACTGCCATGTGTCACCGGCGAGCTGGATAGTCTCGGTGAGCGACGAGGTCGTGGCTTTGTTTGCTCTCTGGGCATACATGGCGATGGGTCTACCACCGGTGTCGCAGGTGGTTCTGTCATCGGCGTTGGGGGAAGAGGTTTCGGGATATTCTTACCGTCTGGTGTTCGTCCCTCAGCAGTCCATTTTATTGCTTGATCCCTTATCTTCACAGCAAATTGGACTATTGCTTCGGTTGCACCATCGGGAGACGTCTCCATCTGGCCAACTCTATAAGCGAGGCCGTTAATGTAGTCATCCACCGAATGGGCAGGTCCGGATGGTTCCAGAGATGGTGATAGTGAGGGTTGGGTGAGATCAACGTGATCGGGAGGGTCAGGCTGTTCGTAAGATGGTGAAACTGAAGGGTATTCTACCAAATTGACGACCTCAATCTCATCGATATCGTCCTCCGTGGTTGCATCGCTATCCTTACCATCGACGCCCATCACATCGCCAAAGTCGACATCCTGTTCATCGACCATCTCTGGAACCTCAGTAGGTCTGTCAGCCGGAGCCATCCTAATTGAAGCATTGGGATACTTCTTCATCTCCAGTCGATGCTTCCAGCATAACCGAATTGTCAGTCCAGTGAGCTCCCTAAGTTTCCGGACAAGGATGCCACATGAAACACAATTCTTGCGAGAGAAATACACCTCGAACACGGGACGACTGCCGTCTTCCTATGTGACAGTCTTGAGCTGTTCGAGGTGAGCTTTGGTGACATTGTTGAAGTCCTTGGTAATTTTGAATATGTCCAACAGGACGAAAACCGCATGCACCGCGAGTTTGACTTCGACATGGCTACCAAGAAAGACCCCCCTGAGTTCTTCTCGTCCTCTCGCGCAATCAAACGGGCGGTTCATGTTCATATCGAGCAGCTTTCCCACTTGGATAACTCGTCTGGCCCAAACGTTATTCGAGAGCACCCCAGGAGATTTATCCAGGACATCTCCATAGCGTCCTGCTCCATGGCCGCTCTCAGCTGAAGCAAGCACAACTCGCTTCCCGTCCTCGGCGACAAGGGTAAGAAATCCAACGGTCTTGCGTTCAAGTTGTAGAAGAATTGCCGCAGGACCCAGAAACCGTTTTGACCTACGATGAGTGAACTCGAACGTCAGGTTTGGGCCGAGGACTTCGACGGTGAGTGCTGTGGTGGAAGGGTTGACGGTGTGATAAAAATAAAAAAATGGCAATGTCTCGTTGCTGGGAGCGACAAACATGGGTAGAGTTTCTGTTATTTCAGGTTGAAACGACATCGTGATAACTATGTTCGAACTTAGAACGAGCTACAGGGAACTTGCGAGGTTGAACTAGAGTGTGAACCTCAGTGTTGGTAGCATTGTTGATGGTAACTTACGAATGTTGTGTTAAGTATAAGAGGAAAGGGAAGCAGAAACTCGTTGAATCGCCTCCGCTTGGAGGTGCAACTCCGGCTCGCCTCAGCGAGCCTGAATCACCAACTTTGAAATATGACCCTTTAAGGTATCAAAGAGTATCTAAGATAGACTTCTTAGTCAATGAAGAGTATAAGCAGTGTCAAAAAGAAGATGAGCGGTAAAAAAGACGGGATGAATATCGGTACGTAAGGTGCGAAACAGCAAACTTACGGGCGTGAAATACAAGGGATCATTCGAGTGATGGACTGTCCCAACTATGTGAGAAGGATATTGAAACTTGAATCCTACACGGCTGATGCTCGAAAACCGTATTGTTGATCATGTCTGGGTTTCATCAGCAAAGTCGAACACGATAAATGTGGTATGGAGATGTTATGATCTCGGCCGACAATGTGAGGTTCGAGAACGAGTGGAAAGTGAGATTAGGGTCAGGCATAAATAGTGAGGTGAAGGTTCAATGAGGCTACGAAGCCAACTTAGTTTCATCCAGAGCATTGATCAGAGGGAAGGTTGCGGTTTAGCAACCGCTATCAACACATATCTCACAAAGGCACAACAATTTGACAAGTGGACGGGTCAAAATTAAGCAACCGAATGACCCAATGTCGGGGGAATCTCATTCATACATGACAAAATTCTATGACCGTACGCCCAAATCCATGCTCCCGCGCCAGATTTTTACTCGTCATCCTCATCCTCCTCCTCGGCCTCAGCGGTGGTCTGGGCAATTCGGTCCAAATCCCGCTGGCCGGCCTGGGTGATGCGTCGGCCACCCTTCTCCTCGTCCTGCTCAAGGACACCGATCTTCTCAAGAGCCTGCATGACCTTGCGGTCGACGGAGCCAGAGGCATCGACGTGCTTGGAGGGGCGGCTGCCACGGTTCTTGGCAGTGCCGTGGACCTTTCGGAGACGGCCAACACCGACGGTCTTGCGGAGGTAGACGTGGCGGGCGATGGAGGCGGCACGGACGTAGAACCAGTCAATGTCCTGGGGAGGGAGCTCCTTGGCGGGACCGGTCTTGACAGTGTCAACCCAACCTTGACAATGTCAGCAATCGTTGACAAAAGGATTCTCCCGAGTACCAGGAGCAAAGTATGAGACTACTTACCAGGGATGGGGAGCTTGCCCTGACGCTTCAAGAACGCAGCATAGGCGGTGATGAACTTTTGCGCCTGGCAACACAAACCCATTAGCATGATTCCGTCGTCAGAAGTCTTGCGACTCCCTCGCGCCTGCTCCTCATTGCCAATCCCATGTACACCACATTCGCAGCCAACCGCAGCGGTTAGTTCATCATCATGATAGAAACTCCCACGAGCTGCGGCAGCGGTGGCATCTTGGAAGATTTGCGATGTGAAGGTTCGTCGAGAGGTAATCGGTTCGGTTCTGCGTTTGGTTCAGGAGGCACCTACATCGACATCGCGCACGGTAACTCCGCCGGCCATTTTTGCGGTATTGTTAGGGGGGGAGGTGGTTGCGTTGGGTGATGAATTGTCGGAAGCGTGACGGTTGAAGGCTCGATATTGCGATGCGATGGTCTCGAATTGGTGAACTTTTCGAGGGTAGGGCTTGAGACCCTAGCGGGGAAATTTCGTCGTGGGTGACTAATAAGGGCAGTGCGCATGACAGTGCGTGGTAGCAAATATGAGCATATGCACTGTACGCACGGCATGGTCAAGTGGGGCCGGCCGGAAGACGTTTGAAAACCCGGTTCACGGAGAAGGGAGCCTCGGAGGTCACGGCCCTGTCGAGAAACCGAGTCGGGTGACACTGCATTTTGGAGCCTCTTTTTCTGTATTACGAACCGTACAACCTGAGGCTCATCCCTCTCAACCTCGCCCCTGCAGAGGCTAATACAGCATCTCTTAGGCTTCTTGCAGAGTTGCCTTTTCCACGACATGATCCAGGGCGCATGCGTTCGTCACATGGCTCAACAGGCAAACATCTTTCCAACATACAACATGCGGGGCAAGGTTTCACATGGCGATATTTTGTGGAGTTACATTGACAAGATGTTCCTGAACATTGCTGGTGGAACAATATGCAGACTGACGAGGTATCATTTGAAAGAAGTCTATGAACATGCGAAAAACCAATACCAACATAGTCCAATGCCTCATAACCGTAAATGAATTCCAATCCGACGCCACCACTGAACCGTCTCGATAAAGCCCATATCAGCTAAGCCCATTTAGCTAACAGAGCCATGACTGCTACACCAAAGGCGACGCAGGCGAAGGCCAGAAGTAGAATCTTGATGGGGGCTCTACGCATGTAGGGGTTGAACATGAACTCATGGGCGAGGAGCTCCACCAAGCCGGTGTACATCAGAATACCGGCGCTGATAGCGTCAAAAATACCGTTGACAAGCTTCTGCGTGTTGGCGTTGTTAGGTTTAGCGCCAATACCCGCGGCGATGCCAATGGGAGTCGACAGGGCAAAGATGAAACCGAGAAGGTAGGGCATCCACCGTCTATTTCTAGGCCAGGGGGCGACAGCCAGTCGAGAGCCGAGACCAAGACCCTCAAACATCTGATGGAAGACGAGAACGATGAGAAGGACCACCAGTTCGTCAGTAGTGCCCAACACCAGGCCAATGAAGACGCTGTGGAACACAACACCGAACTCAAGGATGAAAATGGAGAGAAGTTGGCCAGTGAGACCGGCGTCACCCTCCTTATGCTCACGGCCGTGTGCAAGGTGGGTTTCACCGCCTGGGGCGTAGCCGGGCTCAACAGACCGTCGTGCATCGCGTTCGATGTCGGGCGTCTGGGACAGCTGACTATTAGTCGCTCCCTCCTTCTGAGCCTTCTTCAGAGCAATGATCTCCATAGCTGGATCTAGGTCGGCATTGATCCCTGCGCTGTGGTTATGTTCGTCGTCCATATCGGTATTGCTGAGTCTAGTCGCAAGCATCTCGACAAAAAACATGATTATGACTGTCATGAGGGCGATGGCTTCGGCCCAGTCGTAGCCTTTTAACCGGTCTTCCAAGCATGGGTCGCTGAGGTTCTCGACGGCAGGCACTAGCAAGTGCATGAAAGCAGTTGCTATAATCACACCTGTACCGATGAACTTGCAGATGAAGAAGGTGAATTTTGGAATCGCCACCTTGTTCTGATGGGCAAGTAAGATAGGGGAGATAGCGCCGATGAGCGAGGATGCCATGATGATGAAGATGGCACCGATTCGAAGGCCCTTGTTGCTAAGATCAACGGCATCGCCGTTGCAGCTGTCTGCATCCGCCATGATGATGCGGGTGTGTCGATGTCGCTAAAGTCAAAGGGAGAAAAGAAGAGTTGTTATGTCGGCTGAGTTGGCGAAAGGGACCGGCAGTACGTAGGCTTATAAACGGGCGAGCCGACAAGGATCAGAATGTCGTGGAGCGCCAAGGCGGTCGGGTGATGGCCAAGAATTGGCGAGACGGACTATTCCCTGAAGCGGCAGCAGGCAAGGTTGTGCGTGTCCCACGATTTGATGATGATTGATGCCAAGGTCCACCAACTGCTGGAGGACTTGGCTTCGCAGTCTGTGCAACGCGGGAGTTGTTCTTGGCTGCAGATGAGACGACGTCTGGCCGATGATAATGACGATGCCCGTAATCGCAAACTTAAACGACGACCGTCGAAATAAGAGTATGCTACAGTTGAGGCTCGAGATGCAGAAACCGACTGAGGAAAAAATTAACAACCTTGATGGCACAACGCTTGATATATGGCCCACTGAGGAGTCCGCTCAACCGAGTTCAGTTAGCTGGTGTTTGCGGTACCACTCTAAGTAAGCTGCCAGAACAGAAAATATCAGAACAGTGCGCCAATCAAGCGTGAAGGGCAAGGCGTGGTGGTGTTCTAGGGTCTAGGTGCAGGGAAGGAGAGGCGGCACAGGGTTTTGAGCATAGAGGAGCCAGAACGAGGGAGGAGCCCGTGGGGGACTCTCAATTGATTCGAGGAGACGGGCCTGTGAAGGGTTAGAAAGTGAATAACCAGGCTCTGTTCAGGCAGACTGACTTGACCTAGGCGTTAGGTGAAGAACGGTAGTGGCGTGGGGCTTTCCTGCTTCGGGCTGTCGCAAGACTTCTGAACAAGGCGATACAGCGAACAATTGTGATGAAGGTTCCAAGGGAATGGATGCGAGGCCGTGCAGTAACAACCACAATCGTGCCTTCTGTCAGCGAGACTCGACTCCACAAGTTACCGGGCACAAGATGAGCCGGATACCAATTCCAAGTTGATGGGAATGACTGTTGCTCAAAGCCTTGGACTTCTGCAAAAAAGAGGGAGGACAACGGGAAGGGCGGCCTCGAGAGATAGACCAGGTCCGTGTGGGTGGGTCAGATTAAGGTGAGGACCCTGATGGCCTGGCATGGCCCCTTCAGGCCCACGGTATCCCCGCCGAAGACATGATCTAGCCGTAAGAGGAATATCATTGTGGCTGGTGAGAGACAATGTCTTGATTCTTGGATCTTGACTCCGTATGTTTTGGAGATGTTTCTGTCGAATATCCCGCTAAGTGGAGTTGTCTTATCCTCGTCGAGTCCTCGAACGTAGAGTCAGCCTCTCGAGGACCCCAAGGAGCACTTGCTTCCCATTTTCGAACCCTACCGCTATTCTGAGCCTCGTCAATGATCATGCTTGTTGTTTGGAATCAAAGTGTGACGTACCAAGCCATAAATCGCGTGTTGCTCCTCTCACCTCGTAAGGTCTGTGGGTGAATGGAAAAACTGAGGTCCAAGCTGAGATAATCTCTGTGGCGCCCTTAGCCTCGCCCGCCCCACCGGAAATTCCTAATCCTCTCAGAGCCGCCAGATTTCATATCCCGCCTCACTCAAATGGCTCCCCATTGGTCGCCTTGCTCACAATCACCAGCCACAGGGGCGTGGGGAGCGCCAGAGGCCATCCGGGTTCTCACTTGGCCATCAAGGTGCACAGAGGTGCTGACACCGCACTTTATAAGGCCTCAGAACGGCCGAACGGATAAGACGGCAACGTTTGGAACAGAGGCGCCTAGGCGTTGTCACGCGTTCCATAAATTGAGGCCCATCAACTGCGGAGATGTTGTTTCCATTATCTCGTCACCGACGTGGGCGTAATATCGACTTCAAGACTGGGGTTGGCCAAGATCATGGACGGCTAATGCAGAGCAAAACGTTCGATTGAGCGACTCCTTGAACGAACCAGCGACATTAGAGAAGTGTTGACAAGTATTCAGACTGGATTGTTTCTGTGACTTGAATGGTCAGCATCTCAGTGCTTTGAAAGATCTCTACTTCATATTCTCCAAGTTCAACCGCTCATCCTCAAAACGCCATATGTGATTGTGATGCCTCAAAATGCTAGAACTCCAACACTAGTCCACTCCAATGGGACTCACTAACCCCCACCAAGACACCATTTTGATACGTAAGTAGTAGTCATGTTTGTCACATTTGCCTATCGCCGTCCTTCGTCGTGTATGGGTAGCATCCCGCCGCACATGGAGCGCTGAACCCACGTTATGAATGGATCTTCTCCCTGGCTTCACGGGGCCTGATCCCAGCGGATTTGTCCATCGAAAGGTTCTATTGCCAAGTTAGGAGTGCTCGGCCGCATCTAGCGTCGTGTCTAGATCCTACAGCTGACAGTCATGACGAGAACTGTATCTCTAATCCAAGCGTCCGGAACGGCTTGTCCAGTTTCCTGAGGTCGATTCCGCTCCCCAGGCTGAATAAGAGTGACTTAACTCTTCCCTCCCATAGAACGCCAATGCGGAGGTTCTGATCCAACCGGGTCTTTAGCACTCCTGCGTATTTCTCCTCCCCTGGTCGCTCGGTTTGCTCAGGCTCTGTTGGCTTTGTCACACTGGGGATAATCAGCTTCTTCCTTTTCACTGGTTCTGGCTCTGGATCATCCAGTCGCCACTCCAATTTCGCTTGGAAGCTGCGCTCTTTTCGGCGGGCCGTCTTGCTCGTGTCTGCAAACGAGTTACTGTCCTCGAGGACGGGACGCTTGAATGGCTTTCGCCATAGTTCCATACCAATAGCCCATGCGCTCTCATAGCTAAAAGCGTTGAAGTCCAGACGTGTGGCCAAACTGCAGTGCTTCCCAGCGACCACCGCATAATTGGCGGTGATATTTCCCATCAGGGGGTTGAGCGTGAGGGTCGCGGAAAGTGGTGTCCCCTTGTGGGATGGTAAAGTCGCGAACCTAGCCCCTATACTGATCCCACCAGACTTATTCAGTGTGCCGTAATAGATTTCTCCACCTGTGCTGAATCGACCATAGATCCTCTCCCTGTCACCGTTCCCATTTTCGGTGGAATTCGGTGGTGCTGGCTCTTCGGCATCGCCGCCGAAATTGTATACGCCTCTAAAGCCGAGCAATCCTCCGTCTGAGGAGTAGAGTCCCTCGAGCTCATACCTGCCCATGTCATATTGTGCCAAACCCAGAAGTGTACCCCCATTGCGAAGAAACTGCCCTGATACCGCGCTCAGCTGAACCTGCAACGCCGGAGATAGGCGCTTAACAACCAGTGCTTCTAGCATCGACTGGGGCAGATAGAGCCGGCCATACAATAACGACGATTCGGGCTTGTCCTTTGGGGTCTGAAGAAAAGGGTCGGTACGTCGAGTGAGCTCCGTGAGCGGTCGGTATGAGCGCAAGAGATCGGGAAGCGGCACAGTCTCTGACTGCGGCGTCAGCAGTACCCGGAGCGGAACTGACGAGAAGAGGTATGAGATGGAGCCATCGACGATTCCGACTGAACCGAGTTGGTAGGAAGTTGCGAAGTTCGGGCTCGCGAGAGCAGAGAGTGTGAGTCGTAGACCACGAGGGGTTTGGAAGTTCAGGAGAGCTGGTACACAGTCGATTAGCGATGCCATGAGTGCTCGTCTCGACGTGATCCTTACCATCACTCGTAGAATTCAGCGCTGCATACGAGTTGTCGCGGTTCCAGCCCGTGGCTTCGTAGAAGGCGCTGTGGACATAGTCCATAAACTCGCGCATCTCAGCGCTCTGTGCACATGCCTCCTTGAGAACGATCAATTGCCACACCGGGTGTTGTTCGATTGAATCGAGTTCGTTTTGTTCAATAGCTAAGCATTAGAATCCGTAACCTCTGGGACAGAGCGCTTGCCGTCGATCTAAAGTTTCGGGAACGGAAGATCATCGGCGAAACAGCCATGGCCCGTTCCCCCCGCGTGGTGGGATCCGCCACTCCTTCAAATCGTTATCGAGTTGCTACCCTACGCCATCTAAGTATTTTCCTTGTTCAATGTGCTTATTCTTAGGAAAGCCATGTAAACTCGCGTTAAAGGAGACATTGTGTACTAGGGTGAAATATGAATAATCCTAGGTTCGTAGACTCTGGATTATGTTATAGCTGAATGATCATTAGGGCGGGAACAGAAATAAACCAACTGAGTTGTCACAACTTGTCTCTTCTGTCGTCAATTCTTCATCGACCGCTAATGGAGACTCAGGGTACGAACCAATACCGAATTCTACCTTATTAAAGTAGCGAAGTTTATCGAATAAGCTGAGATAAGTTAGGTTCTCTTGGAAACTGCCCTCATATTCATCGTTAAGAGTGCAGCGACAAATATCGCACAGCTCGTCAATTGGGCATTGTACCGAACTATTGTAAAACGTACCACCGTGGACTACTTTGCTATTTTCTGCAATAATTCATGCCGGTTTTAAGCACTTATATAATTGTTTGTGGTCCAGTAGCAAATGCTCTGGGGTTGGTTGCCCTATGTGCAATAATCCTTCCTCGCAAAAAGTAAGTGATTGAGGGAAACATGTGAGTCGAGAACAAATACGAATGACTGCTACTTATTGTGAGATCTTCATACGGTGCATAATACTCGTCTCGTGTAGGTATTGTATGCTTTACGGAAGAAAATTCCTTCAGGTTGTCTCATGTCAGGGAACTGAGATAATTTACATTACAGATCTGGGTCGAACGTCAACCCAGCTTTGATCTCGACACCCAAGATGGGGACGTTAAATTACAAGTGCGAGAAGTGTTAGTTTTCATCTAGTATCGTTGCGGGAAAATAACTAGATCGTGAGTGCTATACGCTTCTCTAAACTGGATCTTGTAAATTGACTAGTCTCAGATCAGCCGTGATTGACGAACCTCATCATCGCATCACCCCCATAATATAGCGTACATGATCAGAATAAAACGCCCTTTCACCTCCAAAAGGCTTGAAAATACTGTGTAGGCAAGATTTGCGTGCTTAATTAAATAACTTGTGTCGGTGAAGTCTCTGTTTTGGTCAAGACCCCTCATGATTAAATATGGCGCAGAGAATCTCTTTGCTGAAGCACTAATGGGACGCAAGTTGGTTCTAAGTAGTATTGTGCGACATTTTGGAAGAGGTAGTTTCCCATGATTGTAGATAAACTGGGTATCCTTTGGTGTAGAGTTAGCTGAGAGTTCCTAGAGCGATTGGGGACCATGTGACTGGCAGCCGCTCCAAGTATTTGATACGGAAACCGAGCAAATACACCGAGCGGAAGAATAGGATTGGGTACTGCCTTGGTATGTGTTTCTTTACAAGGGCGAAAGCAGACTTTCCGGCGGTGTTAGACACAGCTCGGAGTAAAGTCCCTGGTATAGCCTCCAAAAAAATATAAAGAAATTAAACTCAATATTACGGGACCTACAGAAACTCATAAAATAGGCTAAGGTGCCACGCACTTTCGTAATGGCATCAACAATGGCATCTGAATGGGCGAGGCTAATGCTTGGGATGTGAGTCCGCGATTTGGACCTGTTGGATATAGACAGAATTGCCTTGCGAGGGTCCTACCTGAGCCCGCGGTGACCATGAGCGTGATCTAAGAAGAGAAGCGAGAATTTCACTAGATGATGAACTGTGGGGTGATTGGCACCTGGCAGTCTCCGGTTGCGTGATAATGTAGACTATAGATGTCATACAGACCCCGAGAGGAATACATTCACAGCTGAATTCCATATTTGGGTAGTAAGCTGGTACTTTCAGCGAGACCTACCCTTCTCGGTGACCCGTTGGACACGTTGCTGAGCTGCATTAAACCAGCCAGCCACTGCTCTGAGCGGAATCTATCCACTAGGAGTTAGGGCTCAAAGCAGGTGAAAGTTGTAGTCTGAGCGTAGTTGATTAAATTCAACGAATAGCCCTTCATCGACTCTCGAGTGAGAGCTACGTGCCGGGTTGTCCTTGGCTGTCGTTGCCGCTCAACGCCAGAACAAATCCTCCGTTCTTCAGATAGTGGTACTAGACGGGTATGTCTGATGAAATCCTTCAGCCGATGACAGAAAATGGTGTCGTTGAAACACGTTTCAATCCGAGTTACGCCTGCCTGATCTGGAGAGGCAAAGATGACGCTTGGCTCGCAGCTGAAACTGAGCTAGGTCGAAAAGGATGAATGGAGTACATCTGAAAATGCGCGTCATATTGCAATACATGTCATCTTCAATGTAACGGTTTCATTCTGGGCTGTAGTTTGACATGCACGGCGGCAGCCCGGCTGGCATACCGAATGTGACGGTGCCACCGCCGGCCTTGCCGTGCCCGGCTGCGGAAAACCCGTGAGACAACAACGACAGCCGTGGAAAGCCTCAGAAGTCTCCCCATAAAAATAGAAAGATGAAGTCTTCGACATCTGATTCTATTGGTATAGCCGAGGTAGTGTTTTTAGAATGGGCAGAGTTGAGATTGCGTGAAGTGAGAGAGATTGTATTTCGGACATTGAGATACGGACATTGAATACCGGCGAAGGTGGATCCGTTTCTGGGTCGAGGCTTGAGATAAGGGAGGCTGCTCCTGGAAATGCATTGTGGCTTTGTCGCAAATGAAGACACCCTCTTGCGCCCCCGGATAAGAGCCCGGGCCGTGGCAGCAACCGTATGATCCGAAGAATCGGATGGTGGCAACGCTGATGCGTATTATAGTGGGAGTTTGACCAATGCGTAGAGTATGGTTCCTGAGGAATCAACAGAATCATGCGATGCTCAAACTGCCTTCCAAAGCCGAATTCCTAACCCTAGCTTGAGAGCCCTAGAAAGACAAAGGGTCACTACATAAAAATGGAATGGGATTTACCCCAGAGTCTCAGCGTCACATGTCATATCAACGTCGCATCTGGGGAAGATATGGAACCGTGGACGGCGAGGTCAATCCGAAACCGCAGCACTTGGATCGTGACAACATTCTTCCGCAAGGTTGATGCTTGTCCGTCGAGTCCGTCATGCTTTGCCCTCGCATGAAATGACATGCAGGTACAAGGCACAGGCGTGATTCTATCCAGTCGGCGTGTTCTGGCAAGCCTCACGGCGGCGATTGCCTGAGGTGCATCCTTTCGTCAGCTGGGCGGTGTCCATTAGCACGTCAGCCAGAGCTTGGCTGAACGGTCGGCGAAACTCACCTGCATTGCCGCTCTGAACGCGGGAGCTACTGGCCTCTGGGCTAGCCGCCTGACGTTCTGGAATGGCTCTGATGCCAACGGCGGCGGTCCAATTGGAATAGCCTCTCGTACGTTAGTCCGTCGTTCGCTTGAAGAAATCAGGCCATTGTGGAAAGTAGCCCGTCTCCTATTACACTTGTCTGAGCAACGCTGGTGAACGCCTCGTTCTTGCTCCAATGCGGATATGTCGGCGGTTGTCTCCTCTCGAGATAGCAGGATCTCGCACAGACGTCCGTGCGATACCAAGTTCATTCCCACGACCCAGTAGTAAGACGTAGTGATGCATTGTGGCACTTTTGGTGAGCCCGATTTCGGCGAGGGCCGTGTTCCTGCTGACCTACTTGAGGAGGAGCTGGCTTGTCAGCGCCAGGAAAGGGTTAGGCGTTATTCAGGCTCTGGAACGAACGAATATACGGTTTGGGGGATTATACGTGTAGAACTCAAAATACCAGATGTACTCCAGCTAACATATTAAACTAACACATTTCATATGGCTTGTTGACTGCGTAACTAATGCACCTGCCTCTTTTAACAATGGCCATGGTCGAGGGTGCGACAATCTGAGTTCGTGATGCGGGGATTGGGCTGGTCAAGACTCGATGAGACTTTGGGGAAAGTCACGATGAACTAGAACACGGTTCAAATGCAGCCACGAGAGTCCGGGGAAAATGTACAACACTCAGGAGTGATCCTGGAACAACGGACTTTTGGATAAATGGAACATCGGATTCACCCCTTCTCCCCTCTCTCGTTAAGTGGACGACTGGAGTTTTCCTTCGTCCGCTTTGTTCGCTTTGTTCGCTTTGTTGCAACTCTTGCTACAGCCGCTCGCCCGTTCCTTTCTCCCCAATTCCCCGCCTTAAATGTGCCCCTGTCAGGAGAGTGCGTGGGGCAAGGATGTCCCTGCAGACGGGTTTTGCTTTTTCTCACCGGGGATGAAGATTTTAGTGACGATCATGTGTGGGTCAGGGCTTTGCTGCTGGCGAGATCGAATCTGACGAGGTGAACCTTGCTTTTTTGTTGTTCCTGGCGAGATTTTCACAGATTTGTAAGGGGATCGCGGGGACGCGGGACCGTGGGGACTGGCGATGGGACGATCGAGTGGCTATTGACTCACGGATGGAATGAAGACCGCAATGGTAGAAAATGGTGGGTGATTTGTATATGCTTCATTAATTAGGTAGAGCTTCGCGGCGATACCTCTGTATGTCTCGTATCTAAGTTCGTGTTCAGAGTATAATGTATAGTGGTATAATGTGTAAGGGTCGATTAAGTGCTTCTAACGCGCGTGGTCGTGGCTGTAAGTCCTCCCATGCAACTGCTTCGTTGAACTGGCTTCGCTGACAGCCCTCTCGTGAATCTCCGGGACATCCTCCTCCTCGCCGTTGGGACCGCTTCTGATAATTTCCGTGACAACAGTCTTCTTGATACCCTCCAAGTTCTCCCGCTCCTTCAGCTCCATCTCGTCGTCGTCGCCCAGCTCGATGTGCGTTCTGGTGAGGGTGTGTCCAAATCGGCTGGGGTGTGGGCGAGAGCCGGTCTGGCCGGTTCGGGATCGTGAGCTATAGTCATGGTTTCCATCCTGGTTGCTGGCGCGGACGACCTTGCCAATGAGATCGGCCATGTTCATTTCGATGTGTAGCTTGAGAAGATAGACAAGCGGGTGAAACTGGACATAGACAAAGCTGTTCGGCAGAGACATCATAGCAATGAGCAGGATCTATTGTCTCTGTTAGTATATAGGATTAGACGCCGTGGCATATCAACTTACATCCAAAGCAATTGAGATCGCGACGAGGGCCAAGTTCATCTGGTACAATCTGTTGTACTTCTGGAGACCGTTGGAAATAAGTCGCTTCTTGACGACATAGATGAAGTAAAAGTTTAGTGCGGCGTCCATGATAGCAAAAATGACTTTCTCGCATCGATCCCAAATCTCGTTGATATGGACGAATGTATCGCTAATCTGCAGACGAGCAGGCACCCAAACGCAAAAGACACTGATGTTAACGCTCAACAGGATTAAAAAACAGAGCCATTTAAGCTTGGTGGCGTTGGATCGAATCACCATCAATAGACCGACTCGATTGATGATAATTTGGATGAGGCATTGCACCTGAGTTGACCACCAAACGACTGATACATCATGTTAGTCAAGGTCGATGAACCAATGTCAGGCGGACTGAGCATACTGATGAAGAAATAGAACTGAAAGCTAGGACCGATGATTCCTCGTAAATACAGCCATGTCATAATTCCCAGCAGGAAACTTGAGATGATCTCAGCCCATACTAGGCACACGTAGGCCGTTAACCTCTTCCGCCTCTGAATGGCTGATTTCGACTGTCGGAAAGCCTTGGCGGCGTTGAAGACGGTAACACCCAACGATAGACCCCAGATGATAGACGCAACGTTCATCTCATCATCATTAGGCAAATCCGGGACATAGGTATCCGGGACGAGAAAGCCGTTTGGCGCCATGACGAAGGCGACGACCTCAGCGTCGGGAGTCGACCTGTCACCTGTATGAATCTGTTGCCGTCCGAGGAAGATCGATTGAGTGAGATGCAGGCGATGCAAGCAAAGCAAAAAAGCAAGCAAAAACCCTCTGGAATGGGTGTGTGGCGGATGATGGAAGATGCAGCGGCGTGCCTTGTAACAAAAAGGAAAACACGAGACAAAGACGGCAAGGTCCTCCCGCGAATAGTATTTTGCACACACGAGAATGGGTAGAAAACGTATGAGATGGAGTGGGCACTACAGGGCTTTTCAAAGGTCTTCACAACGCTCAACATAATAGACACTGCCTGTAGGATTGGGATGGAACTGGATCGCCAATGATGGCGTCGAGGCTCCATAAGTTACATCCTGTGGACACGGTCCAGGCTCTTCCCGAAGCAGTGTGACGCTTTCTTTGAGTTGCGGGCGGCACGAGTCGTGAAGGGGCCGGACGCAGATCTCCGTAGACTCCGCTTACTAGGGGGAGACTCTCTGACTTTCTGACTTCAGAGGGACAGGGAGAGGCAAGCAAAGGGTCCATTGGCGTTAAACTAAGGGCTAAATGCTGTTCTCAATGCGGTCCAAGTTGCGGACGGAGGTGGCTTTGAAGTGTAGGTGGAGGGGGGTGTGTGAGATGACGGGCTACAGAAGGTACTGAGACGAAGCATTGAACCAGCAACGCCCAATGCCATGCTGTTGAAGAAATCCCAGGGTTCTGGGCAGGGCCGTTCAGGCTTCCGCCTAGACTCTCTAGACTGTTGGTTGCAAGGACCTGCAGCCCGCGGGACCGGGGATGATGCTTCATTCAGGATGAGACATGATACGAAAGATATGGGGCTCACTATGGGGTTGGCACGCTAAAGGATCTTAGCAAGGGGTGGCTTGGTGGGCAAGGTCACTCCGTATTTAGAGCTAGGGTCCCGGAGCAGCGGGAACCAAGGTTCCCAGCGACGATCAGCCTGGAGCTTATTTGTTACGTAGAGCCTCTTGTCCGATGCTGCGACTTTGGGCTAGCTCAGAATGCGAATGGCCGTACTATTGCCGTCGTCACCTAAGAATGATACAAGTGTAAGTCAATTGGATGTTGGTGGAGGCAAGCATATAATCCACGCAAATTACAAACCCCAATGCATTACAACACTCCACACTTTTCACAGCTGTCACAGCCCAATCATCCCCATCTTCTCCATCTGTCAACAGGGCCAACAGCAGGCCAGACCCTGGAAGTCGTCCTCCCAGAGACCCAAAGCTGACGAATATCGCTTGCAAGATTACGGCACCAGCTCATAGCTGCTGGAGTTGGGGCTGGCGGCGAGTCAGTGTCTCGCAGGCGCTGCGTGGATCGGCGCTAGAATGTCCTTGGTCGCCGCGCCAAATGTGGAGGCTTTGGGAGCGGCTAGTGATAGTCCGGCCTCGGGTTAGTATTGACTCGAGAAATTCTGCTTTGACCCTTTTTCTTCATCATGAAGCTTTCTTGGTGCTTCAGTCTGTGCTGGGCTGAGGGCGAGTTCCAGTGATCTGGATTGGTAAACGGGCGGGCGGGTGACCTTTGCACTCATCCCCAGGCTTGATAAGGATTTTCCCCAGGATCCCTAACGGCCCCTGGAATATGCGTGTTAATCCCGTGATTGTTAGGACGTAGGCTGGCCTACGGTATGTTTCATTCCGTTGCTCCGGTTGCTCAAGATATTTTCATCCTGTTTCCTGCTCCTTAGCTAATCTTCCTTAGAGTCTTGGCTTTTGCTTGTCCTGAGCCTTATCAACCGTTTGGCGATATTGAATCGGAGGCCAACTGCCAAGGCACTGTTCCAAGCTGATACTTGGGAACCATATCTTACCAGCCATTACCAGCACTATCTGAATACGTTGGGCCATATGAAAGAGAAATCCCCCGACGCAGAGACCATGAGGCGAACCAAGCTAGTTCTAGCATGCCTCATCCGGACCGATTCTTACACCCCCGGGCGCCTCCAATCTGAGCGTCTCGTACGAGTCAAGTCGTCCCGACTCATACACTCCCATTCCCACACCCCCTTCCCGTAGTAGCCATTGCGGTCCTGTGCGGCTGCGTTCCGTGGAGCCAAGGCACAGAAGAGGGTGTCCGAAACTCTGAAGGCACCCGAAGTGGGAGAAAACTAGTATCAAGAATTCGTGGCTTTGGTTCCTGGCTAGTGCCGTGGGCAAGGAGAGACACGCCGTTGGTTGTCTTACATCCTCCGATACTAGCTTTGCTAACTACTACCGGCCACGAGTGCCGAACTGGTACATAAACCTGCTGGTCCCGACTGGGCGAAGGATCCCAAACCCTTTACTTGGGTGCCTGACAAGCCCGAGCAGCTTATCCCCGGATGATCGCCATTTACAAGTTCAATAGACCCATAGTCCGGGCCTGGGTTCCGGCGGCCATGTAACCCCATCACACAAGACTCTCAACACGGGACTATGGTGTTGTGACCCCCATATGCTGATCATGGGAAATTGAAACCGTTATTATTCTTCCGTTGTTCCTTAAGGCCTAACGGATGAGGCTCTATGGGCAGCGCACATCAAACACCGGTCCGGGCTCCTTAGAGGTTGCCAATAGGTGTAAGACGGCCAAGACGGCATTTCGCCCTAGGACTCTCACTAGAACAGCCGAGAAGGCCAGAGCGGCGCGTTCGTCGATGTTATTTAGGGGAACCGGGTTTGACCCATTCCGTAAAGGGTGATCAAGGAAGGAGGTCGTCCAGAATTGGCTTGGTATGGAAGAGCGCTTGAAGCCTCCCACAACCCGTTCATCCGTTTGAGCGAAAGAAGATCGCCGCCTTGGAATCAAGTACGGATGCGTATCATCCGGGCGAAGGAGTTACACTGAGATTTGATAGTGGTAACATGTATTGCCTCATAGTCAATCCTTGATGTCGAAGTTGATGCCATCACTGCATGTTGGGATGTTGGCCTGGTCATAGCGAACTCAGCCCTCTCATAAGACCCTTCCCATATCATGACAGGAATTTCTTTCCTATTACGTACAGAATCTAGACAGGGCTTGTCAGACTCCTTCTTGCCACAAGGCCTAGCACAATGGCGGCGTAAGGACGCCGTAATTAATACCCGTAAGGCGTGATACGAGTTCTGAGGAACTACTGACCACGCCGTCTGGGCATTGGATGTTCCTACGGGGCTTTACCACGTTTCCTCTTACCACGTTTTCATCCCATTATTAGCACAACAACGATTCCGCGCTCTACACCCTACAATCTTAAGTTCCTCCAGGGGTCCACACCCTCATGCAGCAGCCACGCGCCGTGACATTGATCTTTGACACCCATCTTATCGTTACAGCTGCAGAATAATCACGTGTTTTCGGCCGTCACACGAGTCGTAAGGGACATGTTTCATAAATGGGTTCTAACGAAGTCTCGACGCGACATTACAGCGAGGCGGCTCAAAGATAGGACGGCAATTAGACGCCGAGCTGAGGCATAATTGGGACGATATCATACATCCTCGGCAAAGTCTTTACTGAATGGGCTATCAACAAAAATTCCTGTCTGGTTTCGCCGATTCTTGGCACTCTTGTTGACTTTATATTTGTGACTGCGCCCTAAAATCCGATATTGTGATTGGACTGGTTAATCGAAGTTTCCATCGTCGTGATACTCCTGTGTGTGTATGATTCTCTAATATAATCCGCATTCAGAATCATCATTTCATCACACAGAATAGGACTTGGCGCTATTTAAGCGGAATTCCTAACCCTGAATTATATGTCGTGATACTGCTTTAGTTAATCGGCGTTTTGGAAGCGGCAGCATGGTATGGTGTAAAGCTATGGTTTCTACGGTGTCGTCTGATCCGGGAGCGACTGTCCCAATCGTCCCGAATGGCGAGTCATCCAGCACCTCGAAGATATTAACCAAAAAAATGACACATCACTCATCGCTTGGGATGGCTATCTGAGTTCACACCGAGGCTCGGTGGGTCGCAAATGAATGTGGGTTTCGAACTTGACCCTCTTGCGCGTAGTTTACACGATATACGAACGTATTGGGGTCTCACGGATTACAAGAACCTGCTGGGATCCTCAAGGTGCGTTTCCATTGCGTCTTTGCTATAACACTCCTCTCACTTCAACCATTAACCCTTGCTTTCTGATGCGCTGGTAGACGGGAGGTTGCGTCAAACTTGTGCTCAAGATTGCGCTCCATCATCACTGCCCAACATTTATAGTAGCTTTGTTATAGGATATTGAAAAAGGACGGTCATTTTTGCTATAATTCGGCGAGATCCTAGGCTCAGTATAGTCTTGATGGTGACAACCGCTATCTCAAGAGAGGCTTTGTACAAATACCACACAAAGAGGAAGGTGCCTGACACTGACGCCGCTGAATATCTATTTTATAGCGTATAGATCGATGGCTATATGCTAGAGGTTACATTAAAGGCTTTTCTTTAGCATAGAAGGCGGACTTTTCTGTTGGGCTTTCCGTTTCCTTTGACCTACCTTACAAACTTTAGCAGAAGCGGCATCGTCTGAGGATGATACCACTGACACTCAGACCTATTGAGGTGAATCTACTAATACGAAGATTATAGTCCGACTAGCTTATTTCTGATAGCTAAGAACATAAAAACACATCATCAATATTTAGTGAGCTATTTGGCATATCATTGGGCATAAACTTAGAAATGTCCTCTAGAGCAGTGATTGAGGCGGAGCCTTTCAGCAGAAGAAGTCGAAGAGCGACTTTTCATGATACGTTCATCGTTTGTTTTCTTTGCCAAGTAATTTTGCTCTGTCGATTACCAAATTTGATGATCGCAGGGACGGTATAACATGGGGAAGCTAACTGCTCGTTAGAGATACGTTAGGATTGAAACAGTGGAAAGTATGGTATACGGAAAGCCTATGATTCAGAAAGACCAATGCAAGAATTCTCTTGACTTCATGGGCATAGCCTCGCTAAGGGGCTTAGATCAACGGCTTAGAGTATGCCTTGTGGCTAAGCTGCACTTTTAATCGGATGAAAAGTGCGGAATTAAGAGCCTGATCTTGTGACAACGCATCTCTGCCCAACGTAGTCCCATCTGACAAACCAATGCATCGTCACTTTCTCTCATTCACGAAAAATTCCACAGACAACGATCCGCGCCATCTGGGCTAGCCTTCATCGATGGCTTCCCCGGGGTTTGGGTTCTCTGCTGGAGACTTCATTGTCGCACTGAAGCTCATTGCTGACGTGAGCAAGGCTCTGAAAGACGTCGGTGGCGCGGCTGACGAGTATCATCAAATTCTATTCGAACTTGAACTGCTGCAAAAAGTCATCCAGCAATTCCAATCTAAAAACTCAAACCTAGAAGCTCACCGAAGTGTGAATCATACATTCAATACGTACGCACAGCAACAAGCTGGCCTCACATTAAACACTCTAGCGGGTTTTCTGAAGGCGATGCCAAGTTAGGTTCGCAAGCTCAATCTGGATGGTTTCGTGGTACCAGCCGAAAGGTACAATGGGCAGTTGTTCACGCAAGAGAGGTAGAAAAACTGCGATCAAAAATTGGCGCTCAGCTTCAGTTCTTAAACTTGCTAGTTCAACTTCAAGAGCAGTAAGTACTTGGTATCATAAGGATTGCTGCCAATACTGTGGCTGGCTAACACAATAAAAAAGATCGGCGAACCTTCCCAACAAGGTGGATAGAAAGTTGGATAGGGTTCTTACTTCCCTGACTGAACAAACTAATGGTGCTTCTGTTATGAAGGAAAGGTTTGCAGCAGAACTGAACGATGTAATCGGAGCGATCGGACATCATCAAACTTCCCAGACCGCTGGGTTTGAAAGCTGCAGCAGGAGATCGCGAGGGTGCTGGAAACTCATGGCACGAACTTCAACGAGTTGTTCAGATACATCAAGACCATCCAAACGGGGGCGGACGCCCAAACCCGGGCGTTAACGACGCTGACTGGGCAAGTCCTGGGAAATTGCAAGTCTATTGAAGGAGGGTTTCAGTCTTTTTAAAAAGTGCAAAGCGAATTCCTGGAAACTCTCGCTCGAAGGACGGATCCAGTTCTCAAAGCAATTAATGATTCTCATAATAGCCTATCAGCCTCAATTGAGAGAGCCCAGGAAGTAGCCAAATCACCCGCCGGCATGCTTCAATCACCGCTACACCGCGTCCCCCAACCACAAGGAGTATCATATTTGTCCGCAGGGTTAGGTGTCCAGGCGGAGAAAGAGAAGGCTTGTGACTCGGATGGATTTGGTGAGCTGGATGAAATCTGCGAGTTGGTCGTGAAACTGTGAGCCCCAGGGGACGACTACGTTCTCTCAATTGCTTATTGTCTTTAGCGTACGTGCGATCTTGATGGCATTGAAACAGATCCTTCAATAAGCATGGATCTTGTTCCCTCATCTCAGTACTATTGCGAGTACCCTTGCCGCGGCCCTAGCAAGGGAGCCAATGCTTCTGCTTTCAGATAGCATTATGTTTGAAGATGCTCTGGGGAGAAAGTTCGCCCTACAATATGAGTTTTACAAGCATTGGGTGGTGAGTCCAGGCGACATCCCTAAATCCAATATCTCCTCACTCAAAGTAAGTGCTGCAGATATTTAAAGGCTTTCTCCAACGACAGTTTCGTAATATTCCCGGCGAAGACCAAGTCTTGAGGGGGCAATTTCTGCTACACAATTCGGGAGTCGAGGAGCAAGTTATCTTGAAACCCAATTGGGATCAACTGATCAGACGGGGCGCCATGATCTACATGTCTATCAGAGCGGGCCCTCCTCAACCTGCAAATGTGCACAATTGCCCGCAATATGGCTGTTGGGGCATAATGACAACAATAAGCCTGCCGACTCGGATAACCCGAGAATGTCAAAGGTGCAACTTCAGACACTTTCTCATCAAGGAAGATCCAAATAGAGATTCTAAACAAGAGGATGAGCTCTTCCCAGATGCAAGCTCTGTGCGAACAAAGGACGTGCAGGAAATCCAGGTAGCAACGGGGGAAAATGCACGTGGAAACATTTTTCGAACAGTCCATTTCTATGATGGCGAATCGACAGAGCTGGATACTGGAATTTTGAAGAAGTTGGAAGAAGCTAATTTCAAGGATAAGACCCTTATTGGGAATGACTCTGCCGTTTAGAAGTGAATGTCAGGTTAAAAGTTAGCCTTAACATCGATGCTAATAACCTTACAAGTTTCTCTCACGAATCCTCGTTTGAAGACTATTGCGGAGGTCTGGGCGACTGGAATTATTTGAACTTTGTGAGTTACTTCTTTGTAGAAACGAGTGGATTGAGACTGATTTATAGGTAGAGGAAATATGAAGCCAGAAGAGTGCACGTCTCTGATGCTTTTACCTCTGAGCCAGGGCCATCGGTTTTATGGCCATCGGTTTTATGTCGCGACCTCTCTGGGCTTTCTCTAGTCTCTCAGGGAATCCTGTTGGACCCAAACGATGAAGAGAAGTCATCTTATGAGGATCTTGATGACGATGAAGAGAAGCCGTTGGAGTTGGCTGAAAGGCTTACTGACCACCAGCTGCAGTGGTCGAGCAATCGCAAGAACCTTCTTAGTCTTGACTATTATGCTCCTATGTATGGTTAGGGAGTCTACTTAACCGAAGCATTCCAACACAGAGCCTTACAAGGACGATTGGAAATATATGCAAGCGTTTTTAGTCTCGTAACAAGGGTCATTAATGATGGTGCTATTAGGTCGGTATCTTCCAAGCCTGCAGGTGGTCAACTAAACCGGTTTCGATAGCTACCTACTGAGCTATCGATGCCGCAAGTAGTTTCCAATTTGGATACTGAAACCCCGAAGGGCCACCCGAGCGATTTGGTCTCCATCTCTTGCTAAATAACCCTAGACTCACCAAATTAGATGAAATATAATAAAATCCTCGAAATTGGTCTAACGTGATGCCTGACAAGTCCACGTGCTGAGATTTCGCGGGATGGTTACAAAAATCTTTTGCAAATACTTTGAATACTAAGGCATATATTTCAACACTATCTGCCTTTTCGCTCATGTTAAAGCATGAATCCCCTCACTTTGTGGATACATACTTCGTAGGTAAAGCCACTCTCAAAGGCTAGTTTCTAGGTTAAACCTCCGTCCTTTTTATTCTTTCTAAGGGGTTTTATTTATTCGGGACTTCCACGATACTGTTTCTGGCTCGTGAGCTCCGAGAGTCCCCCGTCAGAGTTTTACACATACGCTCCATAGCCACATGAATGAAAGACTCTGCAAGCCGCCGCGCTAACACACAGGTGATCCTGTGCCAATACAAAGCCGGCGCCTCTTTACATTCTAGAACCTAAACTGGCCCGGTCATGCAAGTATGGAAATTCAGAGCAAAAGACTCGAGGGATTTATCCAAAGGCGTGGACCTGTTGACTATAGTTCAATATGCTGGCCGTAATAACTCAACCGAACTATTGCAGGTTTGATGAAAAGTACTAGTCGTTCCTCCTGCATGGAATATATCATCAGAAGTCAACCAGAAAGCTCACCGATTTCTGGCTCATGAATTAGTTTTCATCTCACGGTGCCGTATTTGTAAGGAACGAGTTGAGGCTTCAGTTATTTCTAGAGGACTTATGATCCTTCAAAACCGAGAGACGGACATTTGAAGACGTAAACATGCTGTCATCCTATAATAGAGACATACCCTAAAGCGTACCATCTCCGCATCTCTCTCGTATTGAAACGAAGGTGGTATATCTCTGCGCGACAGATTCACGCATCTGAGACGAAAGAATGTGTGCAACTCTTTGCACGCTCGATACTGAGCCGTGGAGTTCTTTGGAATTTTGTTCTAGGTTTTCCTAATACTCGAATTTTTAGTTGCAGGGGTTATAAAACCTATAGACTCTAGACTGGATGTTGATGAGCTTGATGGAAAGCCCCTGAGAGCATCACTCATCCATTTTCAATTTTACCACTGAATCTGTTGGCCAATAGGGATTTAACGGTTGGAGGTGTAAAGTATTTAGGTGAGATATATGACGGTTATGTAATCTGGAGATAAAACGATGGCAGTCAGGTACCTTCCTCCTTTGAGAAGGTTATTATGCACGGGATGACAATTTCTTCAAATATTACCGTGTGATAATTGAAAAGCGGCCTCACAGTTAGGAGGCTGGGAAAAATGATTATGTGCAGTACCGCCGGGCGTGTTGCAATCCACATGTCAACTGCAGAAGATACTGCTGGATCCAAGGCATATCCTAATAAGGAGCCCTCCAGGGACGCAGTCCGACGGGGACCCAACGCGAGACACGTATGTATCTTTGTCTGATTGTCCTAACGTCCCACTGTGAAATGCATTCTAACTTGATTGGACTCATCTTTGGCAATAACAACAGAATTTACCTGATACTCCTAAATTAAGACGTGGATATTAAGTATTACAAAAGACTGTGAAGCGTGCATAGCAACCGAATAATTGATGCAACAGTGACAGGAGGAAATGCACACGACAAGTACTGAGTAAGATGAAACCGCCCAAAAACACCCATTTCCGTGTGACGATGGGCCCAGCCCTACAAAAGAAATTGAAACTGCCTCCTTAAGATCCGACAAACATCCAGTCGGGTTGATTTGATGACGAATCCATCTCAAGGACCTCTTCACTTATTCAGCACGTCCTGTAATGATGTTAGCACAAGCATGGCACATGGGTGTGACTAGAAATGGACCAACCTCTCGCTTAAAATGGCGGCATCTTGGTATCAGGAGTTGGCCTGGCTTCGCCACAGCTCACATCCAAATCCTCCGCAGCCCGAGCTGTCTGATGAGTCGCCTCACCTGGCCGCTGGCTTGAAGCACGTCGTGTCTCTTCGTCAATGTATGACGATGGCCGTGTCCCGCATCCTCCCGTTTCCTCGCCTCGGAATTAAATATGGTGTAGCAGATTGATGACTGTTTGAAGAGAAGTATGTGAGAACCTGAGGCCTTTCTCTAAATCAATGGTCTTTTGGTAATCCAGCCACATGTATTCCAGTCTATCGTCGACACGAGATCATCCCCCGTCCTTGGCACCTTGGAGGAGGTACTCGTCAAAAGCATTGAGCGCTGCTGTTGCCTGCATGATGGTGCCTAAAACCCATTCCCTATGTTGCTGGTGTTGGGAAAGATGCTTCCATAGAGCTTCCCGGCAATAGATGGCATGTTCAAGGTCGTGTCTGACCTGCTTGGCGAGGTTGATTAGTGGTTGGGCGTTCTTGTCTGCTTCAAAGAAGTCGATTCCGAACTCCACGGCGGAGTAAATTGCTTTGAAGGTAGCCACGGAGATAAATGGCTCCAAGCCTGACATGATGATCCGTGTAGGGATATTGACGATGCTGATGGCTGGGGTAAATAGATGGCTCGGGGATGTGAATTGCTGCACCTTGAGAGGGGATAGTGATTTAGTTTGACAAGGAAAGAAGTAAGAGATTAGTTGGGGTGAGAGAAAAGAGATAACAGGAATTCAAGCGGGGAGGAACACGGCATATTTATGATTCTCTAGTTATCTGGTAGTCGAGGAAGATAGCTCGTTTCATTGAATCGGCCTACGCCATACCTTGCTTCCCTCCTCTTTCATGGTATTCAGAGAGCTGAAATTGGCGCCCGTCGCTGCGAGTCCCACAGGCACAGCGGAAAAGTGAGTTCTAGAATTTTCAAAGGAACCTAGACCTGGCAAGGGTGCTGGTGAGAAACCTCCTGGAACAAAGGTGGCAGACAATAAGTTGAGACTTTAGCTCCGTAGAATGGGGCCAACCTACCTTGTCGTTTTTGCGAGAGTGGAGGCGGAGAGCACAATGAGTGGCAGTTTGGCCTTGCGGTAGTTCAGTCTTGCGGCAGTGCAGTCTGATCCTGGCCCTTTCCAAATGTTTCAAGGGGACGTGAAACGCCCCCCTTTTAGTCTGTTTGAACTTGAACCGTCGGCTTACCGTTCATCGATCGCTCCTAGCTTCCTCATAATCGCAGATGCTACCAAGCATGATCATGAAATATTGGAGATGAGAAAGGGTAAACGGCTACTGATCGCGTGCTGGTAGTTGCATTCAAGGAATTCGATAGCGATGCTGAAGTTATTCACTGCCGGGTCTATCCCTCATAGAACCCAACCACTTCCTCACGGATTTTGCCTTGGATGATGAGGAACTCAGCCGCACGGTCTAGTGAAGCATCTGTCATTCTTGAAAATGCGTAAATATGATCATCCGGAGCGGGTTCCCCGAACAGGATGGAAAAAGTATTGGTCAGGAACGGTGAACAGGGCTGCAGGGGAGATCAGGTGGGTCTCTCAGGCTGGCTGGATGAATCAACTGCAGTCAATTTTATGAATGACAGACGGGGACGTGGGTCCTTGGGGCAAAAACATGGTGGTTTTTTGATGGCGGCAATCCATGAAGCCTAGAGTTAAGTGAGGCCTGACAAGGGAGGTAGAGTTGACGAGAGAAACTACCGATTGCACCAGTTGCTGTCAAATTCCACGAGCCACTTTGGAGGATTGTACGGGGATCGTCATCTCGGACCATACCCTGAACAGAATCTTGTGTACCCTAATATCTCCACTGGCTACCGCCAGCTCCCAGTGAGATACTGCGTGATTAGAAGATCACACGTCGCGTCCCGATGGATGGGTCATAAGTTACTGTCCTTGCCCGCATATCCACTTGCGGGACAGGGTCTGCATGAATACAGCGGCATGTTCTGTGAATAGGGCCGCGGGAATCAAGGGCTTGAGACTATGAATGGTTGGCGGCAAGCGTGAGGCGTCATGGGACGCCGCCACGACAGGAATAGAAATTGCACTAACGTCGTCTTCACTGAGCGAAAAGCATTGACGTCGGATACTGATACGTTAAATGACTGTTACACGGGAACGGGGAGCCGATCGTCGTCACCAGAGTAAAATACCGAAGAAGCAGCTCGCGGGAATCAGTTCGCAATGAGATTTACGTACATAGAATTGAAGGAATGTCTAGTTACAGTTCCACCTTGGCCAACTAATAGTCTGCCCCTGCCATAGCAAAGATTGCTCCTGTAACAGCAGCTGGTTGCGCAAGGCGGACTAAGCCATCGCGAATCAGGCATACTTCAGGAAAGATGACATAACCGGGCTCGTCTGAGACCCATGATAGCTCCTACATGTCGCCTTGAGCGAATAAAATAAAGGCAAGATTCGCGGCCTCTTCGAACAAAATGCTGATGTGCCTCTGGACATCCTCTTCCGGGACACAATTCTTGATTAATTCAATTTTTAATGCTTCCATGACCTCAGACACAAGTGAATCAACTCTCTCTTGCCTTTCGTCGCCAGGCTTAAAAGGCCCAGGTCCATATGGCCCAATATTATACTTAGCACTCAAGGCCAGGAATGTGGTCTCCCGCCATATCGGGATGATATCTTCGGAGATTAGCCCAGTACATCTTGCGGGAGGGGGGAGGGGGCTTTACCATCAAAGCTCTCACATTCCACCACCTTATGGTAGCACGCTGAAACATCATGTGGCAACAGGGTCTCTCCGATACCGCAGGAAGGATGCATGCGCTTGAAAGCCACTTGGGCCAGGAAACAGTTCACAGCTCTAGGCCGTAACTCGCGTTTCGATAGCTCTTCTGACCAAGTTCCGCCATTGACAGGGTCCCCAGCGAGTTTTACGAGCTCGTTCTCATCGAAAACTGATATCGGTACATCTTTTGTCTTGGCGAAGGATTTGTTAATGTCGGTCCAAACGACACCACCGATATGGAGGTCAATGCCGCTAAGGTGCTCGCCCAGACGTTTGGCATCAAATGGGTCGACACGCCAACGTAGATGTCGGTAGAAAGGTCCCGGCCCCAGGTGCTCAGGCCTAGTTGTCGTGGATCGCTGTACAACAATGCTTCTGCGGCGGCTCTTCTTGGCTACCTTGGAGATGAGAGATCGCGCCGAATCTCGTTTGCTGACAGCGAAAACGATGGCAAACAAAACCAGTGCCCCGAGGAAGCCAACAACAACCCCAACCCCAAGTCCTTCCATAGTGGTAAGGCCTGAAAGGCCAGCGCAGTTTGGGCAGGCCATGGATGTCGATGCAAACGTGGAGTTAGGTTTGGTGCTCTGAGTGGGGACGTCGCGTCGGGTGGTGATGAAGGGGGGTGTCGATTCGGAATATCGCAGGAGCTGAGAAAGCAGAAGCGATGTGGTGCTCCTTTATAGGCGACAGTTGTGATGAATCCTTTGTCAGAAACCTGCTGGTCTTCTCTCCCTGCATAATGCACGGATGCAGGGCAAGATTTTGGATGCTGTGGCTTGCCGCCTCTGTCTCTCCAAGACAAACGAGGTACACTACAACCAAACGGAGTTCATCGCTCTAGGTGTTTGTGGCTAACAACCCCTAGGAGAGGTAGTATGGTGGCACAGAGGGACTCAATAGCTGGTTTCTGACTCGTCCGAGCAATTGCAGGCTCAGCTTGATCGCGGCTGTTGAGGAGCGTTTGCGGCGTGTGAGCTAACAGAAGAGGCGCATCAAATTGGGCCTCGCCAAATGTGACCTGTGTTTTCGTACGAAGGTAATTGCAACTACCCGGAGTTTTTACTTCCGCAAACCGAGAGGCATGTCAAGATTGGTTGCCTTCGTCTCTTTCTCTCCTTATCCCTCATCTGTTTCTCTCCTTCTCTCCTTATTCCCTCATCTGGTTCCCTCCGTATCCCATCTTTTCTCTCCTTATCCCTTCGTCTAAGTTCTCTTGTTACTATTCGTACCATCGTTAGTATGGCGGCAGACTTGGTGATCGGGATTGACTTTGGCATGAGCGGTAATTGTGTTTCCTTATTCCAACAACCCGATAACATATTTGTCTCGCTAACTCTCTCGTATCATACAGGTACTGGCGTCGCGTTCCACCAGAAAGATGGCAAAAGTGACAATGTCATTTCCGTCGGTTGGCCGGGGACGAAGGACGATCTAAAGGCTCCCACGAAACTAAGATACAACGACGGTAGCCCTTCATCGAAGGTTCTCACATGGGGGTTTGAGTGCGACCATGACGATTACACGCAGTGCGGACCGTTGAAAGAGTGGTTCAAGACAGACTTGGGAAACCCAGCGCTAGATCAGGCTCCCGTTCACCGTCTGTATGTTGACTACTTGACGGGTCTTTACCAGAGACTGATAGGGCGATTCCCTGCGGATATGCTTGGCGGTAAGGAAAGGAACCATGCCTCCGTTCAGTTCCTATTCAGCGCTCCAGCGACTTGGAGCACCGACGTCGTGGACATATTCAAGCGACTTGCGGTGGAAGCGGGGTTCGGGACCTGCGACAAGCACAGCATTTCGGTAACTCTCACCGAACCCCAAGCGGTGATTGCTTTCGAGCTATGCCATCTTCAGAAATCGCCCTTGAAGGTAAGTAACTCATCACAAACCTTCGACGATACGGAATACTTATGGTGCTGCAGGACCGCGAGCTGGTGTTGGTTGTTGATGCTGGCGGCGGCACAGCGGTAAAGCGGACACCTCCGCTCTACCTACAGTGACACGGGCTAACCGAATCAAGGATTTTGGTCTCTTCAGACTCGACAGCATGACAGAAGGCTTTGCTGAGGTGTTAGAGCTAAAACCGGTGATGGGTTAGAGAAATCTGATTTCTTATCGTGATGATGGCTAACGTGTAGGATAGGGGCAGAGGTCGGTGCTACTTACATTGACAGTGGCTTCCAGAGTCTTGCAGAGTCGCGGCTAAGACTAATCAAGCCTCTTATAGATCGCAGTGTGGAAGATGTTGCGTGGCAAATGCGGAATAGCACGGCTTTCCAAGCTTATAAGCAGAAGTTCACAGGCCATACCTGGGGGAACTGCGAAATTCCCATTCCTAACCTTAGGGAACCAATAACTAACGAACAACTTGGGATTCATCGCGGCGTGATGAGGCTTGGAAAGTAAGTCCTGCCACAGCGCGCCTTGGCTGGTTCAATCGCCTTACTCATGTATTAGACACGACATCTCACACCTTTTCGACAAACAAGTCCAGTTGCTTCAAATGCATATTATTGAAATGCTTGATCAAATGGCTATAGCACATGTGACAGGGCCAGTTACAGGACTGGTATGTGGAGAAACATCACTCTTCGTCTGCCAATCATCTGATCTTTGTCCAACATAGGATCACATTCTACTCTCAGGGGGTTTGGGAAGCTCTGAGTATGTTCACGACAAGCTCGAGGAATTTTGCAGAAACGAAAGCCATCCAATGCTTAAAAGGGCTGGGCTACACGTATCTTCTAAGCCACGACTTGCAGTTTGTATAGGACTTGTCCTACACGCCGTTCGAAATCCTAACATCTTCCCAATCCGTTGCGTCCGGGCATCTTTCGGAATCGCTTGCAGAGTCCGCTATGGCCGTTCGCTCCAGAAGCGCTGGAGGATCATACAGCAAAGGGCGAAGGAGGAGAATCGACCTATTGTGACGGATTCTTTCAAACAGCGATGGATTGAGAGCTGTGTTGACTGGTTTATCAGGAAGGTAGTCTCCTATTCTCCATATATCTTCGCCTCCTTTTCAAGGACTCTCGTGAGCGCGTTTGCTAATTCTATAAAGGGAGATCATGTCCGCGGCGGCGAAACTGTCGACTGCAAGTACTCCTCTACTTTTGACCCCGATGTCCCACCATCGAAGCGTATTTGCAAAGTCAAAATAATGACTAGCTTCGATAAAGAGCCATCGCCATTCGAAGAGGCAGGTGAGAGTCGGCTGTCATGTTGCGTTTATATAGATGGGAGCTATGCTAACATACTTTAGGTGACACTCGCGCCCATACCTTGATGCGCGTTGACCTCTCGCTGGTTGAATCGCAGGACGTTGAGGAAAAAAACTGGGAGTGGTATAAGAAAATCATGGGTAGGAAACATCATATCAAGGTGGAATTTCTCATCGAAGCCGAGATTGGCTTTGCTGAAGTCAACTTTCAATGCTGTAAGTCACCCCTCTTACCGTTGATTAGAATAATGACTGACCAAACACACGCAGTCGATACCAAGAAGAAAATCAAGTTGGGTCAGCCTATCCGGGTTGACTTGAAGGCGAAGGAGGGCCAAGAAGGAGACGAAGTCTTGCTACCTGTGTCTGAAGGATGGACCCAAGTCGACGCTTGAGGTTACAATTGCATTTGTGTAGCTAGGTTGTACCATCCAAGTTAGGCTCTGAATAACTACACCCGTGGCTGAAGAAAGTGAACATTGTGGCGTCTAATAGTTCGTGCGTCAGATTGTTTGTTGGGTTAGTGAACACGTCCTCGAGGCATCGATATGCAAGTTTGTCCCAGCCTTTGGCCTTGATTCTAGGTAGAACGCTCTTGTATCCAAACCATCCCAGAATGGCCGCTCCAGATCTAGCCTTCGACTACAGGCCGCCGCAGATGTTCGTGCCTTGGAAATAAGCTTGAAGGCTGAAACTACATCACCGTCTCTGGCGATATCACACTTGCACTAGACTTCACTGAGAATAAATATCCCCGAAGATGACGGGCTAACTTCATTTCTATAAGCAATCAGAGAAAGCATATGTATATGGGCCGAACGATAGGGTCACCATCAGCGCCTCTACAGTCATCCCAAATGCGGGACCATCCTCGGAGCTACGGCGTTAATGATGTGATCAATGAGTATCATCTTGTCGATTGCAGTTCCACATTTTTAACACATTTTGTAGCCGAAAAACTGCTTGTGAAGGCGAAATACAATCCGTCTTGACGAGGGCCCAGACTTTGAGAGCGGTCTGAGGCTAGCAACCAGTGCCGACGAGTTGATCTAACAACAATGCCACCTCTTTAATCTCATACTCTGAAGGGCTCGCAACGATGCAGACAACATCAACTTGATTTGAAGGATGACCGTAAGGTCATGTGTATAATAAGAAGTATATGTAGTCTACATTAGTAACATGGGGCAGTTCATGTACACTGGATAATAATTGTCTTGGCGCACGGCTGTTTTCCAAGTTCGATTCAGGGGTAAGTACGGAAGATCGCACGTATCAGTGCTGGCCTTCTCCCAAACAATGACAAGGCGGTGGCGCAACATCCATATTAGAAATGAGCAGATGCATTTAGCCCTCCCTGATTCAAATGATCCTGTAGGAAGGCCCTATTGATTGAAATCATTATTTTGAGCATAGCGCTGGTCTATTAGGCCTTATTCTAACCAGCAAGCGACAACAATAAATTAGCTATCTAGATTAGCCCAAGTGAGAATGACAATTGTCTGTATGGTGTTGGATAGCTATGCATATCTGTTATAGATTCTTTCCCTGAAGCTGTTAGATGATAGTCTTTAAGTACTCCAGACTGTTTCGTAGTTATAGTTATGTCTGATGGCGACTTTGTAAGTGAGATGCACCCGGCCCGTCGATTATTTTGGTGTTATTGGTGGGGTGGGGCGGTTTTCATAATTCTCGATTTGTAATCCACCACCTCATCGATGTCGAAAACAGACCCGTTTGCCCAGCTCATCACAGGCTAGTAGAGAAGCTGTACACGGCGCAAAGAGTTGCATATTTCGGATGAAAGTGCACATCTACTCTGGTTAGAGGCGATGCGCGTCATACCCTGATACTCATCTCGTCTGATATCAATGGCCCCGCACAACGGTGATAACAGGGCCTCCTTCCGAGGAGCCCGCAACGAACTCAGTTTAGGTTGGCCGGAGCTTCAAGGCACTATGGCTGAGTGTCTTATCGCTAATTTCTCCAGGCGGCCGGTTTCAATTCATTTCCATCCAAAATCCAGATGACGCGAAGAACCGCACAGCGAGGCGCCTAGCCCGGTCGCATGCTGTAGCACGGGGACTCGAGAAGAAACGCAAGCTTCAGCAGAAGTCGGGTCATAATTTCCGTATATCGTCTTTGGATGATGGTCCTGGCCGATCTGCGAGCAAAAGAAAACGGAGCCTGGCTCTTGCGGTGTCACCATGCTCCCTCCCCGCAGTTGCCCTCTCCGTTGATGCACCGGGCCCGTTCCAAATGCTTGCTGCAGAGTCGCCGAGACTACAGGCATTGCTTAGCCACCGTAAGAATTTTGCAGGAGCTTAAGAATACCGAGTAATTGCTTACGTGAAATTGTTTAGACAAGGCCCAACAAGCTACGGAGCCCGTCTTTAGCGTTTCTGACGAGCTTGTGCTTCAGAACTTTCGGTCGGTTCTTCGACGAGAGCTAGATGATCAGGCTCTTCTGAGTGCCGTCATGTCCACATTCGCATTTGCGGTCACTGCTGGCAGCTTCGACAGGGAATGTCTCGGGTACCAGAGTCAGGCTCTGAGTTCTATCCGTCAGAGGATGAATGATTTGGATAGAGCCACTTCGGAATCAACACTAGGAGCCATTCTGCTGCTCGCTGGTATAGAGGTTTGCTAAATCTCTTTAGATGACCCAATTTTTGCTGTTGTCCAGCCGCAAAAGGCTGACCTTTTAATGATACAGGCTCGGCTTGGAATGCCCCGTCAAGTCCAACTTCACATGGGGGCAATTCAGCAGCTCCTTGATATATGTCGAAGAAAGGGTGTTTATTTGAGTGACGGTATTAAACGTGCCATCTTCTGGTGAGCAATAATGCAGCGTTTCTTGACGACTCATTCTCACATTGGCCAACAGGCAGGATTTGAACTCCTCAGTCATGACAGGGTCGAATCGAGTTGTGGATCACACAACCTTTTCCGAGCTTCAGTGGATAAGAGATCCTTTCTCCCCAAGTTTCTTTATCCTACCCCCAGGATTTCAAGCCCAGTCTGACTTACTGGGCGAAGAGTTCGTTGAGGTGCTCAAGGACGTCTATGCATTGCAATGCATCCGAGACTCTACATTTTTTGGCAAAGAGGATGTGATATCAATGGCACACATTGATAACCACCAAGCATCCATCCAGTCGAGGCTGGTGAGCTTACCAAATCGGTCTTCTATTTCAGAGTGTTGCCATCTGGCGGCATATCTATGCTCAGCTATGCTACGATGCAAACTCTGGCGTGCTTCAACGATTCCCGTATGTCAATCACATGGCTTGCATTCTCAATCATAGACCGACCTCTTATCGGGTTGTGCTGACTTAGATGACGTAGTCCTACCTTTCATTACGGCTGCTCCGCAAACTACAACAAGTGACCGACGATTCCGTATGGGACGATCGGCCTGATTTGCTAGCTTGGCTTCTACACATCGGTGGGGCTTTTGCCCCCGCGGGAACTGTGCGATCAGATTACCTGGTACTGTTGCAGTTGAATCACAGCACCAGGTTTAAAGGCTTGTATACATCATGGCCTGAATTGCTTATTATCCTAAAGCAGTTCATTTGGTCAGAACTGGCATTTATGTCACAGGTCAAGGCTTTCTGGGAAGAAAGCTGCGTTTGGACTAGTTAAATGCAGATCTACCGAGGGCTATACCTAGTCAGATGAGAAGAGCTTCTGACTCAGAATGACACGCAATTGGGTCCGTCGACCAGAGCCATAGTTTGACTTTTAGTCACGGTGAGTTCATGTGGCATGAACCTAGAATACTTCGCTCTGCTTGTACTAACAAAATAGCAGAACCGTCAAACATTCACACCACTGTATCACAGTGCATTTACGTCCTCAAATTTAGATGGATCGTAAAGTCTGGTTTGAAGACCATGATTCTACCGCTAAAGCTACTATAGAGAAAAGTGGGTGGAATATGTACAACATTACCTCTTTCGATTACAAGATGGCGGGTTTCTTCGATACTTCCATCTTAAACGATCTCTATTTTAGCAATATGTTACCGTACTTGACAAGAGGCTATACAGCATTATCTCAATAATACACATCTTTTAACACCTCACAGCCTGCCACAACTTGCCCTTCCATATTCATACGAAGAAGGTGCTGCATTAGTGCCGAGGATCTCCCGGTGGCCCCTGGCCTGGTTAGAACACGCCCCTTAGGTGGGGACAGCTCTCATTTTACAGTACCAATCTCTCACTATTCTTTCACCTATGTGAGTAGCCACTCACGTATGCAGCATATTAATAAAAACCAGGCCTTCTTAATCTTTAATTCACTGTTGCTGTTGCCTTATGGAAAGCCAAAAGTCTTCGTCGGTCCTTGCGCGCTCTCCTATCGCATTGTTGCTCCGTAGCTTCTTTGCGTAAGCTTCGCGCCACATCACCTTCTTCCCACCATCCTTTTCCCTTTTCGCTTAGTGTCAGCATGCACATCTTCTCCCTGGCGAGTTGGTTCCTCGTGGCTTGCGTAGGAGCTATCGACACTGCCGCGAGGAGGTCCCCGGGCGTTGTGGAAGTGGACCTGGTTTTCCCGCGCAACGAGACATGCGCCCACGCCACTTTTTCCCATCATCTTTGCTTTCCAGAATCCCGAGCTCGCGCCGTTTCTCAACCCTCAGATTTTGTTCGAAGTATGGGACCGAAACAATATGAGCCAGACCGTCGTAACTATCAGCTATGCCCTGAGATGGGCAAACTTCTCGAGCAACGACCCCTACTTTGCATATCGCGGCTTCACCAGGTTCAACACTGAGGGTGCTTATTTGCTGAACTGGCGTTTGGGCTGGGCCAGTTTCACCGAGGACTCCCTTTCCAAAATTGGCGTTGACCCAATCGCCGGCAACTATTCCGGGGGTTTTGTCCTCTTCACTAGCAAGAATTCAGCGCAGGAGGTGGATCTCGTTGCTGCTACAAAGAACAAGAATTGCTCCGAGGACGCAAGAGCTGCTGTCAACATTACCGATACCCTGAAGGTTCCCGCCGGAGTGAACTGGTATGGTGGTGAGACATGTGCAGTGGTAGCATCCTCCACTCCCACCCCAGATCCTTGTCGGGTCAATATCGATGCTGCCGCTGCGTCAAGCATATCTTCCTCCATGGCCGCCTGGGTGTGCAAGGGCATAGGTCCACCAGTCACCTGCCCATCAGAAGACGACGATGAGAGTGCCGCCCAGCGACTGGCCGTTGGGGCCGCGGCGTGCTTGGCAGTCGCATTCGGAGCGTTGGGTTACACTATGTTTCTAGTGGTGCTTTAGTGTTATATCGATTGGTCCACTTTGAATAGTATATACACATACAAGTATAGCCTCTAAATCTCTGAATAGTTGAATAGCGAAGCAAAACGATAGGTGAGCAGAGGTACGGCGAAACTGGACACGAGCCTTATGCACCTTGAATTTAGTTCAATAAAAATAGCATTTTATTCAGCATAAATATCTAGATTGGGGCCATAGAACAAGAGAATATTTCCCAAGTTCGTCTCTAAACTACTGCCATCAGCATAAATGTCTCTAAGATATCTGAAGGTGTGTACTATCACTACCCTCCACCGAGCGAAAGCCTAGAAGAACCGAACAAAGACACTACAGACTTGGAAAATTTTCACTACCAATCGCTAGGAGCATGTTAGCCTCTCAGACCAACAGATTAATCTACTCAACTGGGTGATTAGAATGATTACAATGTCTTAATCTTACGGGCGACTTTGTTGTCTGAGCAATACACCATCTTTTATTTGTAATCAGCGGCTTACTACACATATGACGTGAGTTTTAGCGTAGGATATTGGCGGGTCTCTCCTCGTCCAGCGGATTGTTGACTGGTTAAACCCGCAGGACCCGGAAATGGTAAGCAAAGGTCATTGCCGCCGTCCCCAATTGGAGATATCTATGTTCCTATTTGGGAGGTGTCTCTCTACCTTAATTGGTTAGGACAATTCTTGGGATATCGAAGTCTTCCGACGACTGCGGTAGGCCTTCCATTGAACAATGAGTACAAATATTTGAACATCCCCGATGTCCAAGTATCATTATTTTCATCCTTCTTATCATACTTGAGAACGAGCGCCTAGAAAGCTTTTACCATGTCTCAATCACGTCTTTTCAAGCCCCTCAAGATAGGCAATGTGGAAGTGAAGCATCGCATCGGGATGGCTCCACTCACTCGCCTACGGGCAACGGACGACCGAGTACCAACACCCTTGATGAAGGAATACTACGGCCAACGAGCCGCTGTTCCCGGTACTCTGATTATCTCCGAGGGAACATTCATATCAGCAAACTGTGGCGGCTTCACCAACGCACCAGGACTTTGGCGTGAAGACCAAATCGCGGCCTGGAGAAACATCACCGATGAAGTTCATAGTAAAGGAAGCTTCATATTCTGTCAGCTGTTCGCCATGGGACGCGCTGGGGATGCCGCAGTGGCCCAAAAAGAGGGCTATGCAATCGTGGCACCCAGTGCCATTCCGATCGAAGAAGGCGCCACAGTGCCACATGCTATGACAACCGGGGAGATTGAGCAGACGGTCCAGGATTTTGTAGAAGCTTCGAGGAACGCCATCCGGGCGGGGTTTGATGGCGTCGAAATCCATGGTGCCAATGGCTATCTCCTTGACCAATTCATTCAAGACGTCAGCAACAAACGTCACGATCGTTACGGTGGGAGTGTTGAGAATAGGTCTCGCCTTCTCGATGATGTGATCAAGTCTGTTGTCAATGCCATCGGTCCAGAACGTGTCGGACTCCGCCTGAGCCCCTGGAGTACGTTCCAAGGCATGAGAATGGAGGATCCGATCCCGCAATTCACGGATGTCATCAACAGGGCTCGCCAGTCAGATATTGCATATCTTCACCTCGTGGAGTCGCGCGTATCTGGTAGCGTAGACTACGATGGCCACGACCGACTAGATTTTGCATACAATCTGTGGAATGGACCTCTGCTTGTTGCTGGCGGGTATACGCCGCAGGAGGCGCAGAAACTCGTGGACGAAAAGTACCCAGACAAGGACATCATGGTTATATTTGGTCGTCATTTTCTTTCCAATCCGGATCTAGTATATAGGATCAAGGAGGGTCTGGAGCTCAATGCGTATGACAGAAAAACCTTTTACGTCTTCAAGTCACCTGTGGGTTATTCGGATTACCCATTCAGCAAGGAATATCTGGCAGGTAGTGAGTTCCCGCTGGCTCTGTCGGTGTAAATGGAACGGCTACCACATAAGAGAGATGATGAAGTAACCATTCCTCTTCCCGGCCTTTTTTATCCACCATAGCCTCAATAATAACGAAAACATATAGCAACAGCGCGCGCCTTAGTTTGTTGAAGATAGGGTGTGGAGGTTAAGAATACTGTTGGAACATAGGCTCGTTAAAAAAAAACGGATAAACAAAGGGGGATTATTTCTTCCTTCAAGATATTGGACTACCTTCCTTTGTGTTTGGAGTATTCATTCACTCATGTCCCCATTTTTAGAGGAGTCTATTTCAGACTTAAATTTTGAGCCAGTCTACTTCCGTGGCAGCGGACTATTCAATCACCTGAAGTCTAGATTATGGCTTGTTGTCATTTTATCAGGCTAATTCTCTATATAGCCCAGTTCTTCTACATTGCTTAACGGTGTGTTGTGTTTCAATAATTCAGGCCGATGGAATCGGCATATTGTTTTCTAGTGTCAAGCCCAGGGTCAGATGCTATTAGGTTGGGGCTTCTTACAATGGAGTAGTCTACTAGTCAATGTTCTTAGTCTAGTTCATGTATGAGTCTTGCTACAAACCGATAGTAAAGATAACAGAGAAAATTCATGATAGCAGACGATCATGTCTAAGTCAAGTGGTTCAGTTTCTCTTGAGACCTTGGGTTCTCCTGACATGGTCCTCATCTTACCTACGTGGAGTCACCCACCTCTCATGCGGAAAAAATCTTTACTTTAGGATCCATAAGGCAAATCAAATTGACATTACCCGAAAAGTGAGCTAAGGGGCCAATTTAGAAAAGTAGGCCATCAGTCGCAACCAAGAAAAAAAGAAACACCCGAGGTACGAAGGTACATAAGAATCAATGAACGCAGACTCTAGGTAATTTAGGCTCAACGCAGCATTGTGATATTATGTTTATCCTATCTGCCCGCTGGTTCGTCCTCAGCGTCTTCGCCCTCTGCAGGTTTACAGAAGATCAATCAGTTTGTCAGCAATTTGGCTGATGTTGGTACCGAAGTTGCTCGGGGTCGTCTACAAGAATTCATTAGTCAATGACAGCTTTTAGTTGAAGGCGCCTTTTGCTGCCTTGAGGTAGGTAATTACTCACCTGGAGGTACAGAACTCCATCCTCAATTACGGGCTCATTATAGTAAGAGTTGGTCTTGTCAACAATTCTGAAACGGACGGCATTACCCTCCAGAGCCTCAGTAAGGCCCTCCTGAAGCATGTCATCCTCCGCAAACTTCTCACGCTCAAGGTACTCGTTAAGTGCCTGGAAGTAGAGACGGATGTACTCTCCTACCCTGTCCTCCCATTCGTTAGGGGAGTTGGGGCCGGCTTTGAGCTTCTCAAAGACAGCTTCAAAGTTGGGGTCGAGAGGGATCTCTTTGCCCAAAATCTTATTGAGCTTCTCTTGCACAGCCGCAATCTGGCCGGTGTATTCTTGGCGGATGCCGGTGCGCGTAGCATAGCTCAAGCTACCATTGCTGATTGGAGCCTCATTGAGAGCCTTGGCAAGGTTGCTTCTTGAAAGAGCGTCGTCGATGTTGGTGCCCAGGTTACCATCGGAGAAGAGAATGACGAGCTCACCAGCGGGCGAGACTTCGACACCGCAATAGTAGAACTTCTTGGCCTCATCGAAGTCCATGGTAATAGTGTGGGCGGTGGCGATATTATTGATCTCAGCCTTGGCGTCATCTCCAAAAAACTCAATAAATGACTTGAGCTGATACTCTGCACCAGCGATATACCTAAAATCGGTTGTTAGCTACCATTCCAGCTGGTGCACTGCTCAAGAGACTATAGTGAGGCGTACCGGGCGAGCAAATCACCAGTAGATGTCTTGGCCCAGGAGTTCTCCTCGCCATAGGGCCAGATAGCTTTGGGGTCGATGTTGATAGTCCATGTCTCGCCCAAGATATCAGAGATATTCTTCTCGAGCTCTTCTTTCTTGTTCTCCCAGTTGTCCCGGACTACAGAATGAGTAAGAACTCGGTAGTGAGTTTATGGTTCAGCTGGAGTTGACTTACTATTCTTGCGCACAGCAAGAGGGAGCTTCTCGGCAGGAGGAAGGCGAGGCATGTTGATAACTTGGGTGCGATTCGGAAAGATGCGCTGATTGACCTTGAGAAAACAGTATAGAACTGAAGATTGTCGATTCAGATGAGGACTTGAGCCAAGACTTAGCTGTTGAGAGAAGCCATACTCTTATATATGTCCAAGTTGTCACGGTAAGCCCCTGAAACAAACCATCATGGAGCAGCCTGCCTTAGGTTTCCCCCTAGGCTTCCTCCGGGATTCACGGCATTTTACGATAACCGTTCAACGCCTAGTTAAAAACCAAGCTTAAAGACTAACTTCGGGGTCCTTTGTACAGCCCCTGCTAGCCAGGTCGTCACCAGACATACCCCACAAAGGACAGGACCAATAATTGACTCGAATGCAGCATTGGCAGGGGTATTCGGCGAGCAAAAACTCTCCAGCAGTGGGGTGTGGCCCTGCGTCGGCGCCAAGTGGCTGAGATGTGCCTGAATCCCCAACTCTTCCCGCTTGTGGGCGTCTGGTTAGCTTGGGGTTAGGCTGGTTTCGCGGAAGAAGAGGGGAACTGGAGATTAGATCTAAGCTACTAATCTGCCTCGCAGCCTCAAGAATTCCCACTTGAACCACGCCACGCCGCCCAGCTGAAATCGTAGCGTTCCCTTGGCGCAATTGGAGACTGGAGGCTTTCAACGGCGTGACAGTCAGCCTTGGGCACGTTTCATTAACAGAGAGGGGTCCATGAAATCAGGACTTAACTCGAGGGTGTATTCCGCACCATTCCGCCCTCGACCATCGCATCAACAAGCTTGAAATTCCGTAAAGTCCACGTTGCCTCAATTCACTTGCAATTGATTCGGCCAGAAGAGTCACGCACCCTAAATCGCAACAATGTCTCTGTAAGATGCTTCTATTCCACGTCATTGTCACCCAAGACTAACGACCTTTCAAGCCCATTGAAAGCCAAGGTCGCAATCCGAGACGGTTGGGATAAACCTGAGTCTCCTGCCCGGAAGGCCATCAATGAGCTTCATACGCTGCTAGGTCTTGAGATTCGTTGTGAACCAGACTGGTCCCTGCTAATCGCGGAGTTGAACTCTGCCTATGACGACAAGGGCCAGCTTGTCAATTCGGTTATTTCCTGCCTTCAAACCTGGTTCACGACTGCCACAGAGCTACTTGACGATGAGACCCATGAAGAATGGGTCGAGAAACTGCTTGAACAGCTGAAGGAGTCATATTCCAGATTGACCCTATTAGTTGAGGTAATTAAGCAAACTTGCCACACGTCTCAACAGATTAAGCTACCCATACCAAAGCAATGGATATGTCAAGCTTGGAAGAGGGCAGAAGAACAAAGAATTTTGAATCTAACATGAGCTATCCTTAGGTCTCGGATAACGACAAAGCTTCGACCTCGTGGTCTGACAACCGAAAGGTCTTCACTCTCCATCTACCCAATACGCGCATTTACCAAGCCGCTCAGTTCATCTCCATACTCAAAGAGCAATTGCTAGACTGCTTCGAGAAAAATGCGGACTCGAAATCGGTGCCCACTCATACAATTCAATCCCACACTGGGGACGAATGGGCAGATGTGGTGGTAGAAGTTGCTACGGAAAAGCCTACTCCTCCACATAGCAACTCAAAAAGTGCCATACCAGAAGTCGAGTACTTGCCTGACCCTAATGCACTGCCCAAGCCTGGGACATTGCTTCTCAGGCCGCCATACCATCTTTTCTTTCACGCTCTGGGGACAAACAAGATAGAGATTCAATGTAGTCACGCCCCTACACTGAATCTGTTGTCCGAGTACTTGAAGAGGTGGTGCAGGACCAACCCGCATCTAACGAATAAGGTACGTGTCTACTGTTTAAGCCTTAAGCCTACTTGAAATTACCCTACTCAAACCGTTAAGTATTTTCAGGATTGAACTAATCTAATTGTAGCCTCCTTCACTCTCTATTCAGCTTAACCATGGGACATGCTGTTTTGGGGAATACGACACGCTTACGCTGCATGCTGAAAACCGATATGCAGGCGTCTGGACAGTTTCACCAACTTTGATACTTAACATTGTGGAAGGAGTTTTGGGCTACGAGAGAGTGTTCGGCGATTCAAATTCGTGGCATTACCGGAAGGATACACCGTTTAAGAAGCTATGATTTGGCAGATGCTAGCCTAGTGTGTTGCTTACGGTTCTAGAACTGCTATTAAATCATTTGGGTACTAACTATCGATGGTTTTTTTTGGTAACCCTGTTATCTGCCGCCTACAGTACGGTAGGCCATGAGAATTCTGCCCCTCAACGCATATCAAGCCCTTATACCATTCTCCTTGAGCCAGTCATCAGTCTTGTGCCCATGTGTCTTATCTAAGTAACTCTCAAATTCCTCTCCGACCCCGATAACATGTTTGATATGATGGTAGTTCATCTTCTCGTCCTTCCTAAAGTGTGCCAGCTCTCGTGCAACTGAGATGGAGTTCCTAATGTCACGCCCATTCAACTTAACGTCTGCTAAGTCATCCAGGTGATCATCCAGGTCTTCAAAATCCACATGTTCTGGGTCTGTCTCCTTCAACGTCTTGAAAAAGTTCCGCCAGATTTTGCGACGATCTGCCCTCCCTAAAGAAGTGTAGTGTAAAGCGAGCTTGATGCGTGACTTGAATGCTTCATCAAAGGTCCCAACACGATTCGATGTTAGAATGAGAACGCCATCGTAGTATTCGAGGACACGGAGAAAGACTGAAACTAGAGCGTTGCGGTGAAGATCGGTGAGTGTGCGTTCTTCTAGGAAGACGTCTGCCTCGTCGAGCAGTACTACGCATCCCCATATTTTGCCAATATAGAGGACTGATTCCAGATAGCTCTCAACATTTTCGGGGTCTGTTCCAACATCGCCGCAGCTGACGCGATAGAGAGGTCTTTGGACTAACTCGGCAACACTCTCAGCGGTTAAAGTTTTTCCTGTTCCTAATTCAACGTTAGGACATAAATAAGGGCTAAACTACCCTATCATCTTATAACGATGTCGCAAAGTGCAACGTCAAATCTCGGAAACTGGGCTAGTATAATATTGGAGTGGGCGTACCTGGCGGTCCATGAAGTAGAATTAAGGAGCCGTTTCCTTTGCCTTGCATAAGATCGGCAGATCTTTCCTGCGACCCATGAACTTGGACAACAGCTTGGATTAGCTCCTTAGCTACTGGCTTTAAAACTAGGCGTTCAAAAGCAAGTTTATTCCAAGTTATGGGCTTAATGTAGTCCACAGACAGGGTTTCTGTTCCTGGTTAGCACTTTAGGACTAATATTCTATGATAGAAACTTACTCCATTTTTTGTCTTGGATGGAATACCCACTGATATGTGGCGGGAATACGAGCTCCAGACCGTTCCCAGGGGGCTCGTCTTTGTTCATATCGTCATCATCAATCTCTTTTGACCCCTCAAATTCCTCTGCGAACTCTTCGGCATCTGGATGCAGTTCGCGATATGTGTCATAGTCAATCATGAAGCGATAATTGGCAGGCTAGAGCTTTAGCACTGGATGCTTACGAGCGGACGCAGAAAGGAAGCTTACCCCTTGACTTCTCTGTACTTGGCCTGGGGCGCCATACGAAATAAAGGCCTTCCGGCGACACATCCAAAATGTCCTACCTCGCTTTGTAACCAAGTCTTTGACTTCGGTTTTGGCATAATGCAATGGGTACGCCTTCAGGTTGCATATCTGTATCGGTCCATGTGATGCATGTATGGTCATGGACAAGGTTGTCAAATGCAGTTTGCCGTTGAAGGACCACCGGGACGCTTCGATATGAGTTGAGGCTCGGGAGGGGTTGAAACGCAGAGGCTGCATTCCGCAGCGATAAGTCTCAACTGTTTCTCCTGGGACCACAATGACCGCATGCCATGAAAATAGCTTGTCTAGATGAAGTCGAGTTACCATCCCCTGTTTAAAGAGATCAGTGGCTTTCTGGAAGTCATCCTCCGTGGCGTCCAGAAGCAGTTGCACTTGTAGCCGTAGATGAGCTGGTAAAGTTGCCATTGCTGTTATAATTTCGCTCCGGCAATGGAAAAGAACGAGATCCCACCTCGTTGCGGATCTTGACGCTGGCATGAATGACTCAAGCACACGTTTCAAGGGCTCCGCTAGGTAGCTGATTCTCTGTTGAACGCAATCTACTTCAGTGTACTTGGTCCAGTCCGGGCAAGGGAAATCGTAGTCGTACTGTCGTTCTACGACGAACGCGATTGCAGGGTATTTCGTCAAAATATTATCTACTTTAAGAATTCCGTGTCTGGGACTGTATCCTTCCGTGTCGAGGTGTCTCTTAGTGTAGAAGACTTCAGAGAGAGGTGTACCCTCTTCACGAGGTCTCCGATCGGTAGAGTTGCCCGTCGAGATATGGATGAGCAGCCAATCGGGTGGATCGTTATTGCCATGATTGAGATACTTCTCTACGGCATTCGTATTATCTTGCGGCTCATTGCGATCGCTGCTGTATTGAGACTCTGCTTCGGACCAGCTCTCAGACGCTTCGTGGTCTCCGTGACTCGTATAGTATGGGACTCGCTCCCGAGGGCGAATCCTTAGGCCCTCCCGACTTTTTCTTCCAGGTTCTCTTCGGAGCACCCTGACTCGGAGCGGCTCAGACTCGTCATCATCCGAGATAGGCTGTGAATATGTCTTGGATGAATTATTGGACTCTTCCTGATCACTCCCCTGAAGGTATTTTAGAGCCTTGATCTCATGCCGTAGCTTTAGTTGGGTGTCGAGAAGCCGACTGTAGAAGGACGCTTGAGGAGTGTCACCATAGTTGCTCAAGTCGAATACTGGACTGAATTTTGGTTGTGGGTGTGTAGATTCCCATAGATGTATAAAATCGCCGGGTAGAGAGGTATCAGCCAGTTCATGTTCCTCTCCATTGACAACACGACTCAAGTGTTCCCTTAACTGTTCGAGGGCCCGAATGTTCTGTAGTAAGTCGTGGAAGATCCTCGACTGGAGTGAGGCTTCTGAAAGATCAATACCCAACTGCTGCGCCTTCTCAGTGAGGTGTCGATAAACGCTATGTTCTGGTACGACGAGCACAGCAGTACGACTCGCCAACACCATCGCACCGCTCATGGTATCGTTCTTGCCCTTGTCCATTTCGATGTCACAGCGTAGCAGGTATGTCAGGTTTGGTTTCAATCAAGTAACCCAGTCTAATATACTATGCGTGAGTCGGTATCGGAGGAGAGGATTTCTGAAGGAGGATCAGGTGCCGCGTTGGTTATTTCTTCTGCACCCGCCAATGGTGCAGCAACTCCCTTTTTTCGTCGTTTTGAATGGATGTACTCAGCTGCAGCATCGAAACGAAGTTGCGTACGAAAGTCCAAGTCCTCTAAGGTGTCAGGAGATACTGCTTGTCTTTGTCGAAGATGCCAAATTGCGTTGTCAATGTCGTTGTCATGTTCTTTCAATGCTTGTATTGCCAGATGCCGTCCTACACTGGTTCGAGAAGTTACTGCCCTAATACTTGACTCTCGCTGGACACCATCGCTAGCTGCGGACTTGGCAGGCGCGGCGTCGTTAGAGATGAGTAGCCTGGGAGTTGGAGTCTACACTCACTGTCTTGAGTCCTAAAAGACAGTCTTTGGGCCCTTTGTCTAAGGCTAGTAACAGCTGCTGTTGGATATGCCCGGTCCTGTTATCCGAGATGGTGGATTTTATGGTGAGTGTAGGGTTTCGCTGTCTTTTGGTACCGAGCACGCGGCGAAGATCAAGTTTTCCCGTCGACGATGATGCTACGCTTGAGCTTGGTCTTAGTCCTCTCTCTTCCCTGGCCCCTCGATGACCTTGCCGGTGCTCTGCTTTGTCGTCTTGGAATCCTTCCTTGTCCGTAACTTCTGGCGCAGGAGGTGGTGCGGTATAGCGCCTGGACCTAGTTCGATCAATTACCGGAGGCTGAGATGTGAGTATCAAGTAGACTACCGAGAACAGCAGATAACAGGCTTACATATTCGTCTTCGTCCATGCAAGTGGCGTAAAGTCAGGCTATTCTATTACAGGTCAATCAATCCCTAAACCCAGAGACTGAAGTCATCGATATTACTAAACCCAGAGACTAAAGTTATCGATATTAGGTTATCTGGTTGAGAATTGAGAATCGGCTGAGTTCATTTCGGTCATGGCGTGTGGGGCTTTAGACAGCCAGCGACCAGTTATATAAGCTTCAATTCGCCCCCCAAATCCATAAGGCAGTGTAGGAGGCAGCCCATGTAAGCAAGGCTGTTTCTTGCTTATTAACAGATGCCGACAGGGTTTTATTGCATAACACATAGACTATCGAGTCAGGGTAGTGCACTGCCTCATCGAGACTCGAATTACGCTGCGGATCCTGCATAGATAGCATTCAGTTTCAGGAAGATCTCGAGATCAACTTGTTCATGTGTATTAGTCCCTTCACCCTAAAGCGTGAAGCTCTATCACAGAGCTTTGTTAAAGCCTCTCATGTCCCAGAAGGCAACCACCCTCCAGCAATGGTATACCTCCAGCGAAGATGATGAGTGAGTTACCAACTCAATTGCGTGCCCAGTCCAAAGCCTACTTTGCTGATGGCTATGTAAAGAGAATGCCTTAAGCCTGCCCAGGAGGCATTTCTTGAGGCTATCTCAATCTTCAACACTGAGATGGCCAAAAATCCCAAGAAGAAGATAGCAAATTTACAGCATGGCAAGCTCGCAGATGTGGAGGGCTCCGTGAAGGAGGCGCAACGGCGATATGAAACGCACCGAAAACACGGCAAGCTGAGAGATGGGTTGCGAAAGTTCACCCAGGTCGTCCACCACTACGGTAAAATCCTGGATGTCTTTGTCCAACATCACCCGGAATATGTGGCACTGGCTTGGGGTACAATGAACTTTATCTTCGTGGTTAGTTCATCAACATCGAAGAAAGGGAAAATGTGTTAACATTTGCAGACTTTTCTCAACCATGAAGCTACAATATCTACTCTAACAGAAGGCCTCTGCCAAGTTGCCGCAGCCTTTCCCCGGACTGAATTGTCTCTCATTCTATACCCGACCGCAAGAATGAAAAGGGCCGTCGCACAGCTCTACGCTCACATAATCAAGTTTTTCTTGAGGGCGAAAACATGGTATGAGGAGCATTGGTTGAAACATCTATGGCATTCGATATCCAGGCCAGTTGAGCTCCGTTTTACCGGCCTCATTAGTGATATCGAATCCCTATCTGCAGCGATCGACAACCTTGCGATGCATGGGTCTCACGCCGAACAACGAGATATGCATCAAAAAGTAGATTTTGGGAATTCAGAGTTGATCGCCTTGCGAGGAGAAGTCAAAGAAGCGAGAGAACTGATCAAGTGTAAGACTTTTTTTTTCATCGTGTTATAAGGAACTTGAGCTGATAAATGATGCGTATTTATGTAGCTTTGACCAGCCTAATGTCCAGCTCATTTGTCGACACCAACAATCTCATCACAGATGTACAAGCCTTTAATATCGTACAATCTCTTCCAGATATACCACAGTCCGACCCCAACCTTCCATATCAGCATAATCTTAGCATGCGTAACAGACGTTTGAAGCAGGGGCTAGCCCCAAAATCATACCCAACTATTACACCAAGTCTTCGATCATGGTCTTATGACCCTGGCTCAACTTTGCTAGTAATCCAGAGTCCCCAAGGGCCAAACCTCATCTGCAGAGACCTCGCTGTCTCCATTGTGGATCTCCTCAGACAAGCAGGCGTTCCCACGCTTTGGGCATTGGATTCAAATGCAGATGAAGCCGCGACTACTGGTTTTATCAACTCAGCTGAAGGAGTATTAAGATATTTGCTCAGGCAAGCCATGCAGTTGGCCTTTGCTAAACAGACAGAGGCTGGAGCTGCGTCCTTCCACGCGCAACTCAGTCGAGCAAACAAGGTCCAGGACTTCGTGCAGCTGCTTGGCGTTTGTCTTCAACATCTTCAATCAGTATATATTGTCATTGACGTCGACTCTCAGTGTCTTAATGACGATCATGGTTCGAGATCCCACTTGGTCACTGCTCTAATTGGACTGTTCGACAGGCTGGTGCAAAATGGCTCGCAGACGCATGTGAAGGTAGTTATGACTTCCCGTAAAGACGTTGATACAAGTCGAAAAATCTTTACTGTCTCCCCAAAAGATCGGATTCAAGTATGCCGTGGTCTAAGTACTGAACGCAAGCGCCCTGTCGGCTTTGGGGGACCACGAGCCCGGGGAAAGGGCCGAGGCCCTGTTCGGAGAGGGAGGTTATAGATTCAGGGGGCATTCATGATAGATATTATCAGAATCAATTAATAATGAACAGTGGCTGAAAATATAGGTAATATCGAAGGAAAAGTTCATGAATTACCAATGATACCAACCCCCTGTCAGAGCGGTATTCTGATGGTTCGCGAAAATTCCAGGATTCCTCCACAAGTGACTTAACGGAACCCCGAATATTTTGGTATTTTGATGGTTGGTAAGACCCTAGAAGTTGGAAACGGCAGGGTATACATTGATCGTAGATGCAAGATATCCATCATTTTGGACAGTATCAATACGTCTAAGACTATACAAGTCTCGGCATGGTACCTTTTAAGTCACTATTTATCGATCATGGCTAAATGCGGCCGTAGATGCGAACACAATGTAAGGAATTATCGGCCTCATCCGAAATAGGACATCTTCCTCTTCGCCGCGAGTAAGATCCCTATTCGCCAGATTAGCCGTTGGTGTCTTCCATCATCCCCCTTTTGGTCACTAGGGAGCCTTCTGAAGGTGGGGTGCTGCGGGGACGGAACAAGGCTTACATCGACAGCATTTTATCTTGCTGGCCTCGCCCATTATCTCCTTCGACTATCTTTCCGGCTTAATACGTGGGTCAGTATAGCCATGGGTGCCTTTTATCCTAGCAGACTCCAAGATCGAAGCATTCGGCTCTTAGAGCTGAATCCTGGCACCAAATCACAACCCATCCAATGTGGTCTATGGCATGATAGCCTTGATGATCTGCCCCCATTCGAAGCCCTTTCTTATGTATGGGGCGATCCGACGGCTAAAAACGAAATCTATTGCAACGGAAAATCTTTCATGGTGACGGAAAACCTTTATTATGCCCTACAGCGGCTGAGGCTAGCGTCTGAATCGAGGTTGGTTTGGGTAGACGCCATCTCCATCAACCAAGACGACATCATAGAGAGAGCACAGCAGGTTCAGATCATGGGAGACGTATATAGGATTGCTTCACGAGTTGTCGCATATCTCGGTATCGGGGATGAAGAGGAGTTGTCTTTGGCCATATCCACAGCGCAGACTGTTTTCGATCAATGCAACGAGTACGCCGCTTCTGAGGGGAAAGATGTGGCACAATTGGCGGTTGAGTCACGGCCTTTTGAACCTGTGAAACCGAGCGAGGTCAATGAGGTGGTGAGAAAGATGCACCCTGGTCGAGAGCCATGGAGGGCTCTGGAAGCTTTGTTTGCACGGTCTTGGTTCACTCGAGTATGGTGCGTGCAGGAGATCATTCTAGCACAAAACTCCGTTGTTCTGGTTGGACAGCACTCCGTGCCTTGGAAGACTCTTGGTGTATGTGCCGCATGGCTAAATTGCCAAGATATCGCCGCCGATTTCGATATGCCAACGTATTTGAGAGATATACCTTACAACAACTGCTTCGCCATGTTTGACGAGGTGGATCGCGACGATGATCCATCTATCACACTCATTAGTATGCTGAGAAGATTTTACGACTTTAAGTCGACCGACCCTAAGGACAAAGTCTACGGCTTATTAGGTATCGTGGCTCTTCCCTGTCAGACTCAACCGGTGATAGAAGTGGATTACAGGAAATCTTTCGCCGACGTTAATATTGATGTCGTAGCCACATGTTTACGAGGTGGGGTGGGTTTGAGCATTCTTTCGTATGTAAAGCATGAACATCGGCTAGAAGAAAGTCCGAATATGCCATCTTGGGCCCCTGTCTGGGGAGGCACATCGGAGGCAATGACACTAGGCTCTTTGCCTAGTTTGTGGGAAGCCTGTGGTACGGAGCACGGGCTAGCAGATGTCAAACTTTCAACTTCCTACGTTCTGACTGCGCGTGGCGTCATCTACGATGAAGTTTCATCACTGAGGCCCGTCATGGATGTAACTCTCTTTCAAGACCAGGGTAAGAAAGCCGACGCCCACCCGTTCATCGATCTTTGGCACGAGGCTTCAGCCGATGATGAAAGCGCTATTAAAGTGATTAGGATGGCCCTCACACTCACGGCTGGACTAGAAGGCGACTTCGACTATGTTGAGTTCTTGGAAGATGACGAACGAGAACAGTTCTACACGAACTACCTGGCATACATATCACATTTGCTGCGCTCCTCGGGGCAAACAAGCAAAACGTTCGACCCAATGAAGTTTGCACTTAGCGAAGTTCATGACTGGAATTCCTTTAGAATCGCGGCCTCGCGCGTGTGTGACGAGCGAAGGGTTTTCCAGGTCCCAGGCGGACAATACGGCTTAGGACCTGCTTGTATGGCTGAGGGAGATATCGTCGTCGTACTATATGGAGGCATTGTGCCTTTTGTATTGAGACCCCGTGACCAAGGCGATTTTCTCTTTGTAGGAGAGTGCTATATGTGTGATATAATGCAGGGAGAAGTGTTTGACGGAGCGCAGCTGGGAAGACCTGTTCCTGAAGAGAGGGAGTTCAGTTTGAGGTAGCACATTTCTCGACACCTGAGACCTGTCTGGTTATAATTTATCATGCCTTAAGTACCCGAAGAGAGTTTTGTCGTTCCTTTGATAATCAATCGCATGTGCGTCATTGGTTTGTTTGATCAGCTTCGGGGGTATCGCTCGATGAAGAGTTTACGAAGTTACGAATAACCCAATAACCCTTGATTTCTTTTTAAAGCTTAGTAATAAGGGGTAACCTAGAAGTTAAGATACTAGAGCCTCTGCGACTCATGACGGATACTTGTACCAACGGTTTCTTCATCAAAGCGATGTCGTGAAATAGCTAGCGCTTCCCCACCAACCTGGCCGCGCTATAAGTTCGTGAGTCACCTTGAGCGGCTTAAGAATCGGGACATTTATCGGCGTCGGGTCTAGTCTATTAGGGAAAATCTGGCCGGTCACGCAAAGCCGAGTTGAGCTACTCAACCAATGATAAGACAGACGTAGGATCTCATCATAACCTCAGATTGAGGCGTGCCGAACTTAGAGGAAATTGGGCAGTCTATTTGAGACTGTACTTGTTCTAGCTTGTTCTTGCACTGGATTCTTCATGCGCTTGAGGACTATTTCAAAAGTGCGCCTTCCTTCTACAACCTCCTTACGCCTACAGGCACTCCGGCTTCTCCTCCCGGTCAAGAGGTCGGTGAGAACCCGGACCCATACCGATGTCGTGCCTGCATCGGGGTTAAAACAAGCTAAGATGGGTCGCTCTATCCCGTCTCTGGTTCTAAAAGTTCGGCAAGGGTCCAATCGCTACTAGTATATGTGGAAGATACTTCGGTGTTGAAGAAAATACTTCCCTGCGTTTCGGTTGTCGGGCACAGGGCGTAGCAACGCAACCCCACCTCCGATTTATAAGTCAGATGGGAACCTCAACAACTTGGTTTATCAACTTATTTTAAGCGGTTTAAGGTCAAATAACTATTAATATTTTCATTTCTGAACTTAATCATAATAGAAACTGAAGTCTATCCCAAGAACATGTCCTCTCTCGACGAGAGTCGCCCGCCTCCGGTTCCGATGACCGTGACCGATGCCGGCGAAGATTCCGAGGCAAACTCTTCGACTTCGGTGGACATCGAATCAGAGTTATCAGCATGGTTCTGTGTCATGGGATCCTTTATCTTCTTGATCCCTTCGTTTGGTAAGTCAATCGACCCAATGAAGCAAGAGTCGCATCCCAGGATAGGTCGTTGACGCCGCTCTGTCAGGCCTGATGCAATCGGTCGGAACCTTCCAATCCTACCTCCAATTAAACCAACTCAGTGACTACACATTAGGCGAAGTAGGATGGATCACTGGCATGTTCATGTTCCTAGGACTGTTCCTCAGCATCCATGTTGGCCCTATCCTGGATCATTATGGGCCCCGAGTCCTAGGGATATTCGGCACTGCCATGACCGTTGCAATGTTCTTTATTGTCGCAGAATGTAAGACCTACTGGCAATTCATGCTTGGCTTTGGAGTGTTTGGAGGCGCTGGGAGCGCCGTTACGGGGCTTGTTGCCGTTGCCGTCGTAGGGAAGCTCTTCGTTCGGCGTCTCGGGCTAGCTATGGGTATTGCACTCGCTGGATCTGCTGTCGGATCCATCATCTTTCCCATAATGCTTCGCTCCCTTCTACCAAAATTGGGATGGAGATGGTCCCTGAGGATCCTGGGCTTCTTCATTGCTGGAATAATGATACCAGGCGTCCTCTGCTTCCTGCCATATCCCCGACTTCTTGCCACCATTTCGCCAAACGGCGTCGCGAGACGAGATCGCGCTGTATTAAACCTCGCAGCCTTCCGCTCTCCTGCTTTCACATTCGTCACTGCAGGTCTTTTTACGCTTGAATTTGTGCTTTTCGCAATTAGTGGGCTTTTGCCGACAATTGCCACGAGCGCTGGGTTGACTCCGGAAGATGGATACACTTTGATCGCGATCATGGGAGGGTCGTCAGTGTTCGGCCGAGTTCTTATTGGCATTGCGGGTGATAAAATAGGACATTTTAATGCCTTGATCCTAACAATAATTGCATCTTTGATCATCATGGGTACGATGTTTGTCCCCTTCGGGACGAAGATTTCTGGTGTTCTGTATGCCTTCTCAACACTATGGGGTTTCTGCTCTGGATCATTCTTATCTGCAACACCAGGTAGGTACCTTCTTTAACCTTTAGGACGAGAGGAAGGGGCTGACTATGAATAGTGTGCATGAGCAAAACTTGCGAGCCCAAGGACTATGGGCGATACTACGGTATGCACTACGTTCGACAATTGCGATACCTCGCTGATTATCACGACAGGAACTATGAACTCCATAATAAGCTTCGCACTACTGCTCGCGTTGCCTCTCAGTGGTCTCATGATTGAGAACATGGGCGCTCAGGCTCTGGCTGGCCTGTTAATTGCCATTGTCTTCCTCGGGGGAGGCTGTTACTTTGCAGCGCGGGCGTTGCTGATTGGTGAATGGTTTGCTCTGAAAACGAAGATATGAAATGCTCATCGTAGTCTAACTGCTGACTCTTATGGATACGATTTTTTTGAAAGGTATTCACGATGGTCCACGAAAATGGGAGTATGGAAGAATGCATGATTCCCGGAAGAACACACCCTCAGCAAAGTTCCTAATATAAAACAGAAAAAGGTTGGTTCTACGTTCTCTTAATTATGGCATGGCCTTTTAAATTACATGAAAGTTATCGGAAGACGGGATATAAAAGGTTCTGGACAGATGCTGCTGACGGAGGGCCCGACGCGGTAGGTAGAGCCTCAGGAAACCTAAGTCTAGAATATGAGGTCTGGGCAAATTGGGTAATACAATGAAAAGTTTAATCTGCCATTTAGACCAATAAAGTAAGATATGTCGCACTACTGTATTGGCAGGGCGTACATAAAAACCCGCTCAGAAAAGGATATCGTCCCTCTTTCATGTCCCATACCGTTCCAGCGAGCTGTTACTAGGTATCTCTATCCGAGGGCCACCCTACATCAAGCGACGTCGATAATGCTGACTACTGCCCAGCTAGTGACTTCTCGTTTCATATGGGGAATAGTGGTTAAGGCGAAATAAGCCTCCTGTCATCGCGGTGTATCATCGTTCAAGCCATAGAACGATTGTGAATATCATTAGATGGAGACAGGATCCGGGACCTGATTGAGAGATGCGTCTCTCAAGGCAAACAAGATCCGAGGGAATGAAGATACTCTTGTTGAATTTTCTCCTTATGAAGCGAGGAAGAGGCGTTCTAAATGGATCGTCGCTTTTCTTGGGCTTTCCGAATCCCGACTCCATATATTGTCTACCTTCCTGTTGAATGGTCTATTACCCGCGTACCTCCTATGCACCCAATTCTTGCGGTCTAGATTGAACGCCAATTACAACGTCCTTTCCCTTGTTCAGTTTCCTTAACCGAAACGCCTCCAACACTAACCTCGTCATCTGAGCGTGCGTCAAAGGAATCTTCTTCTCTCCCAAAACTCCGTTCCTCACCTCCTCCTCTGTTGCCCAAACCCAGTCCTGATGCTCCTCCGGATCCAACTTCACATCCCCCTCCGCAACCTCCACTACGAACGTAAATTTGCAGAAAAACCGCTTCCCCGTTCGATTAGGAAACACTGACCCTGGCTTGAGGTTCGGACCCTCAGTAACAACGTTGCTGATGTGCCGCGCGATCAGCCCGCTCTCCTCCCAGAGCTCGCGCGCGCAGCCGTATAGTATGGAAGGGTCCTCAGGGTCGACTGCACCGCCGGGCACTTCCCAGAGGTTGGGAAGGCTATCATGGGAGGCGCGTTGAATGAGGAGCATGCGATCCTGGGAGTCGAAGACGATTGCCCCGACGGCGATGGCGTCCCAGGTCTTATCATTGCGTTTCAGCCATCCGGGCCCTGTGAAGTTCCAGTCTGAGACGGACTCGTCGAAAGTGAAACTGAATTCGGGTGGAGAGGGATTGACGGGCTGCTCTTGCGTCATTGCTGCTATTTGGGCTGCTGAATAGGTGAATGAGGGAATAATTAATGTCGTGGTGATGCAGAGAAACGGTGCGCTATGTTGATTACAGCGGGTGGATTTTGTAGTTGCTGGAGCCTCTGTATTCTGCGCTAGCAGAGAGATAACTCTGAAGCCTGACAAATGATGGCATCTCAGGCACCGGTTTGAGAATGTCTCGAAGGGTTTCAACCACAAAATGATAAGGCAGAATTTAGAGACAAGTTAAGGGCTGAGAGCCTTGTCATAGCCCCCGTCCTGGTTTCTCTCACGGCGCGGCATCCAGGCAGCGAGCGACCCGTACCGACGTGGTGGAGAACCTATGACTCTTCATCAATGCAAACCACAGGCAAATGCAAGACTTCCTGCGCCCTTGCGATGAAACAATGAAAGCGTGGGTCGCCGAAGAGTCACCGCTGTATCAATTTGTTAGCCATGCCATAGTGAGGGTTCTTGAACGGCCATGATCATGACAAGTAGTTGGAATTGTTGTCCCTGAAGGGAGGCAATTGCATGTATGTCTCCGGCTTCGTCTCAGTGGCTTACAGAGTAGAGCTTAAATGTGATGCTGAAAGAATGGCTCCAAGGTTCATGTCGTCCTTCAATCAACTGGCAACCAGCTCATCTCATCAGCGGCCACTCCATACCCAAGGAGAATTTTATCAACACGCCGTTGTTTGACTCCCTCCTCGCTCAATTCGGAGCCAACCCTAAGCGCGAGCTCCCTCTAATATCTGTAAAGCGGGGCCGAACCTTCCCCCGAACACTTCCATTTCGAGGAGAAGCTCCCCACCAAGTATCCAACCTTCTTCCCGAAAGGGAAATTTCACATTCTCTTGGCCTCTTCTTGGCAAAGCCTGTGGGCAGCCCGGATGCACCAGAGTGACCATGCACGCTTTTTTTTTCGCGTATGAGCTTTCGTCGTTTCGGGTGCGGTCGCGATGCTGGCTTGCATTGCTTCGACATGCTATGGAAGGTTGACGTAAGTGGTGAATGGTGGCTCTCGGACTGGGAGGGGATTCGCGAACGGGATTCGAAGGTTCGCTCCCGAACGGCGAGATAGTGTGCTGGAGGTAAAAGTATAAAAGAAGAGGGTGAATATGGCATTTCCAGAAACTTGTTCCCATCTATCCAGCCGTTTCAACGCATATTAACACCAGATTATCTCATCTAAACACACGTCCATCCACAACTCCAACAACACTATCACCACCGCTACCACCAAAATGGCAAACCTCCCAACTACCATCAAAGCTGTTTCCCAACCGGACCCCCTCTCCCAGCACCTCGTCCAAACTACCATCCCCATCCCCACCCCGAAGGATCCCCACGACTACCTCATCCAAGTCAAGGCCACCTCCCCATGCCTCAACGAGCTCACCTGGGAAGCCAACTTTGCTTCCCTCTTTCCAACTGATCGCGAACGCATCCCCTGCACCGAGTGCGCTGGTGTTGTCATCACCGCCCCCGAGAACGGCAAGTTCAAGCCCGGTGATGAGGTGTTCTACCGTCGCGATGCATGGAATACAGGGTGCTTGAGGGAGTACACCCTTGCGCGGGATGAGGAGATGGCACTGAAGCCGAAGAGCTCGACCTGGGCGGAGGCGGCTGCTACACCCCTCAGCTCTCTTACTGCTTGGCAGGGCCTCTTCACCCAGGGTACCCTCGATGCGGCGGCCATTCACGGTGACAAGGCCGCTCTTGAGAAGAACCGTAAGGTCCGCGTGCTTATCACCGGGGCCGGGGGCGGTGTCGGCGGCTGGGCCGTGCAGTTCGCCCGTGAAGCTGGAGCCGGCGCCATTGTCGCCGTATGCGGACCTACCAAGGCCGCCGTCGCGAAGGGCTTCGGCGCCACAGAAGTTGTCAACTATCAGGCCACTCCTGTCAACGAGTGGGCAGCAGCTGGTCCCGCTAATCGAGAGTGCGATCTCATCCTCGACTGTGTCGGTGGTCCCTCGCTGGTGAACCTCTGGACCGCTCTGAAGGACGGTGGCAAGTTTTTGAGTGTTGCCGGTGCGCCGGACCAGGTCAAGCCCGAAGGTGAGAAGAAGACTGCCTCTGAGGCGAAGTGGTTCCTTGTTAAGCCCATCGGTACCAACCTGGAAGAGATTGCGGCTTTGATCGATGCTGGCAAGTGTAAGGCGGAGCTGGATAGCATCTACGAATTCGAAGACTTTGCCAAGGCTTTTGAAAAGGTTGAGCACGGGAAGCCGGCGGGCAAGGTGGTCATCAATGTCTCTGCTTAGAATGGTTCTCTTCCTCGGGTCGCTAAAAGCTTGTCTTTGACTCTACTCATGTACGATTAATGTGATAATGCCTACGAATATTACTACCTCAAAAAGTGTCCTGGAAGCACAAAGGTGCTAAATCATGAGTTCAAGTGCCTCTTATACCTTTTGAATTCTCTCTAACATAAACGCTGAAATGGACGTAATAAGTACAAGAAGATCCGGATGTTTCCACATCCAAAGTAGAGGTATTATCGACACATGCTGCACATGACAATATGGTGACTGCTTAGTGTAGCACAATCACCCACATGTCGGCCCGCCAGCTTGTTTCGCCTGATACTTCTTTTTTCTGTATCGAAACCAACTAGAGAGCGTTGGGGTGACAATGTTTGCCCGGAACGACCATAAGTGACCGGCATTTGTTGAAAGGGAGTCGCCCAACTTTGTTCACGGGTGAATCCCAGAGTACAACGACAGTCTAGCGAGCTTCTCAAAGCTGATGGGCAGTTTTAGCCTCTGTTGAAGGCGTATGTATGGTGTAGGGTCGTCCATTGACAGTTTCGCTCCGTGTATTTTACCACAAATCGTACAAGTTTTTCCACATATCAAATCATCCAGTCGTAAGGATCCAAGTATGTACGAGATTCTGGTTCGAAGGCTCTTGGGAACCCTGCTGAGGAATCGAGGGCATGTTGGCCACGACATATTCCATCTTTCGAGCCCACATGTATCGACTCTAAATATTCCTAGCGCCGCCGCCACAGAAATGATTCAATGCTAAAGATCGTGTATCTCAATCCGATACTAGTGTAGAAAATTCGTCGCGAAGAAGCCATTGGGTATCTTTAGTTGAAATGCTAGAGAAAAGCATTCAAGCAAACGTTGGCTTCCTGAAATAATCGGTACCAATATTGCCCATCATTTCGAGATTCAGTGAGCGTTGCGTGAGGGTGTGTGATCGACGGCGAGAGGCAGGCCTACAGCCTATCATGCGGGGTTGCCAATTCGCGAAATAGCCGTCAATGACCCGTTATTCTGAAAAAGGTTTGCTTGTTGCATTCAGAGACCTAGCAATCTGAATGCCTGATAGTATCCACCAAGACGAGGCATTTTTGCTTCTCGTCCGGCTGACCGCTTCTGAAACGTGAGCTCACTCAGATGACAGGACGGATTTCTCAGCGCGAGCACGCATGTGGTTCGCGTGTGTTTCTAGACATCGGGCCTTTAGGTGAGTAACAGGCCAGACCGCTGCCTTGTCAAGCATAAACGCCGTAATTCTTAGTAGCTTTGCTGCGTAACCGTGGTGCCCATCCATGGTAAAATTCGGTTCGGCGCCATTCACACCACCAACCAGCTCCATGCTCATCTTCATCTCTGCCGTAGCCAATACGTCGTGAACCTTATTTAGAAGCTTAATATCCTCTTCCTCGAGAAGCATGATGGCGGGGACCTGTTTGAGGTCTACGGGATCCTGGCCAAGGATTCCGAGGTAGCGGCCAACACGATCCTGAAGGGTCGCGATCCACTCAGCAAGGACTTGGGCGCAGTCGAAAGCGCACATGGCCGACTGGAGAGGAAGCTCACGGCTCGTAAAGTCCGCAAAAGTGACACCGAGCCTCCCCGACATGGCAAGAGAATCGGCAGCGTAGAAAGCGGCTTTGCGCAAATGCTTCTCCCGGCGTGATATAGAGCGATTTGACATTCCAGAACCGTTGGTCTGGAAGTTCCCCCCAGTTAAATCGGTCGGCGAGACATGTGTAGGAGGAGAATCGACAAAAACGGAGCTATGAAGAGAGTTCTCAGAGGGCTCGGTGCCTGCTGATTCAGAGTTGGACCCTGGGGAGTGTTCCGCATGTTGAACGATCTCATTGCCTCTGGAGAGCTCCTCTGCCATGCCGTCCCAGTCGCGTTGCCAAAACTTTTCCTTAGAACGAGACAAGTTGACGAATAGGCGGATGTATGCCAAATCCAAGAGCGGAATCGCATCGGCCGAGAGCGGTCCCATGCCAAACGGATTTGGCCGCTCTAAGCTGTGGTGAGGATTACTCGCCCAGGCCGCTTGCCACGCCTTCAAAGCAGGCTCGATATGTCGGTGCATCTTTTCCGTCTCCTCGTTAGTCCAGACCTTATTATGGTGTCGTTGTCGCGTCTCCCATATGTAATTGTGCAGGGCGTTGATGAGAACTAGACATCCGAAAGTGCTAGGCTTGAGATCGACCTGCGGAAGATCCTTTCTATCGAAAGAGGACGACCCAAACGGCTGGGATCCGTCAACAAAGGCAGCCTGCTGCTGCTGTTGTTGCTGCTGCTGCTGCCTTTCATTGGTGCGAAGGAGCTCGGCCAAGGCATCGTGGAATGTTCGCTGGTTGTGATTTGCAGCTTTTGCTCCTCCAAGTGTTGCGAAAGCGGTGGCTGACTCTGCTGAAAAGAACTGTTCGTCGCAAGGCAATTCGAGGAAGATCTCCGAGTTTGTTAATGCTGGAGTGTGGTTGTAAGCAGAAACCAGGAGGCTAGAGAGAATGAAGACAGCATAGAGGGTGCGTTTTCGCTCCTCAATACCCTTCCATTGGAGCCAATCACTCGGGTCAGTCTCAGACCCCATATTCCAGTTTCCACCATCTGCCATGTGAGCATCCTGTCTCTCGGACAGGCTGATATGGACGGGTCGGAGGAGATCGGCAGCCTGCGCAAGACTCACCAAGGCTGCGCAATGGGTAGAAGCAATGTCACTCGCGGTCTTGTCACCGCAGTTGTGGCCGTAAACGACGTTGAGAAGCATGGCCTGGACTAGCCACACTGGAGTATGGACGGTGCTGTCGCTGGGTTGTGGGCTGCGGTCGGAAGTAGGAGTGCTCCGTCGAATATCTGCTTTTCGGACATCGGCCTTGCGGCGTTCTTCCAGGTAGTAAAAGATCATCTTCTTGGCCATTTCAAAGAGCTCTCGGGATACCGAATGCTCCATCTCATACAGAGCACCTATCGCCGACATGGAAAGTATCAAGCAGCCACTACCACCTACACCACTGGGGCGACTATTTGTGGACGAAGGCAAGTCGAAGGACAACGTGGGAATATGCAAGAAGGGCAGATGTGGGTGGAAATAGGCAATATAGGCACCAACGTATCGCTGAAGATCCTGTGTACTGGGCAGATTGACGGCCTGGGGTGAGGCGGCGGAACCGGCAGACTGGAAGTGAGGTGATTGCGGTGATCCCTGAGAAGTAAAGGAGTATTTACGACTGCCATAGGGCAGGCACTGGGACAGGATGTTCACAATGGCACTCCGGGTGGCATCTGTGATGGTGGTTACGGGCGAGGCACCGTGGGTTCCACCGTGGAGGGAGGAGGGCGTCTCCGGGCCGGCGTTGAAGCCAAGGGCATGGTTAATGTTCTGGGTGCTCAGTCCAGATACGACAGACGGGCTCAGCGAGCTCAACGAGGGTGGAGGCGTAGAGAAGTAAGGGTCATTGATCTTTTGAGTAGCTGGCTGTGGTGATAAAGGAGCCCCATTCAAGAGATCCGGGAAGACCGAACCATTCAGATCCATCGCAAACGGGTTCGGCATTTGTGGAGGGCCCATCACGGAGGGTTGCCACATGGTACTCGTCCCGGCCGGCGCAGGGTGGTTCGACCCATCTAACATAACATCGCTAATCCCACTCTGGCTCGTCGTGCTGATGGCGGACGGACTAGATCCGTCGACAACGTTTTCGTTCGTGAAGGACATCTGATGCTCGAAACCAGTCAACCAGTCAAAACTATCTTCGATGGGTTGGCTTGAGGGCAGCCCTTCTACGGACTGCATAAATGGCGAGGCCTGTTCCAAGGCCATGGACTGCGGTGAGTCATTGTAATGAAGGGCATTGGGGTTTATTGTCGAGCCCGGCCCGAAGAATAAACCCTCAAAGTCAAAGTCGGTGTTAAAGGCCATAGGAGGCGCCGTGCGCATACCATTGGCTGTGAAATCGATGTGGCCGAGGGTTCCCGTCTCTAGCTTAGGAAGGCCGTGTTGAAGCCCTCGCTGGCCCAGGGCGGCTGACATGCCACCAACACCGAAGATGTGATCGAGGTTGTGGACGGGCAATCCAGCCAGACTGGGGTGCCTGCTGTGGTGGGCATGTGTCGGGGGGATACCTCGTACGACGGAGGCATTGGCAGCAGCAATCATCTGCATAGCATTGCCGTCGACATGGCTGATTGTGTTCGCTCGTGGTCGCATGGAATTGGCCGCCGTATTAGCCGTCGTGGGGTTAGGCCCCGCGACGCTGTTCTTGCGAGCTCGGCTCTGGCCGGGAGCGGCACCACTGGCAGACTCGCGACGGTTACGAGGACGGGACGACGGGGTCGAGGTCTGGTGCAGTTTCTGCTGGTGACGCAACAGCAAATCACGGCGGGCAAAGCATCGTGCGCATTCGGGACACTCGAAGGGCTTCTCCTTGGTGTGAGAGCGCTCGTGTCGCTTCAGGTGCTCCAAGCGGGCAAAGGAGCGCTGGCAGGTGCCGCAGACATGCGGACGAGGCTTGTCCGTCTTGGGAGGAGGGAAATTCGCGGCGGGCTTGGTGTTGACGGTGATGGTGGAAGCTGGCATTGTCAGTATGCAGAGTCGGGGCAGAATCGGCAGGCGGTGCGGGTCGAGCTCAGGAACATGAGGGGCAGCGCCAGCGACGGCAGGATTGCTCACCAGAGTCGTCGGCGGTGGAGGGCGCGGAGCCGACGGCTGCGTTGGACGCGGGAGGGTTGGACATGGTGGTAGAAGAGCGTGAGACCCTGACCCCAGAGTCGTTAATCACCATGGCAATGTTCTCTAACGACGCTTAACGACCGAAGCTCTGGCGGGATCGTTCGGGAGTCGGAAATGGTGGGAGGCGGGTTCGTCGTCGTGGGGCGGCGATGGGCGAACAGCGAGTGAAGGATGGCGGGGAGGTTGCAGCAGTCGGCGGGCGCGGGATTGAGAGAGCAAGGTCAGCTGTAGGGTTTGGCGGGGTGGTAGAGAGAAAGAGGGAGAGAGAGAGAGAGTTATTGAGCGGGAAATGTGAGGGAAAGGGCGTGTTCTGTGGCCGACAAGAGCATGCTCTTCAGCTGCGCAAGCATCGGCAGAGTGAAGTGAAGCAATTCAAGTCGTCGTCGAGAACACGCCAGTCGAAGCAGCAACTTGCTTGGTGCTTGCGAGGCAGAGGAAGGAAGGAAGGTTGGCGCCGAACAGATGATGGCGAAAAAGGCACGGGCACAGTGTGGACAGTGCGTGAGCCCTGCAGCTCCATCGGCCACCTTTTAGCCTGTCTGCTACTCCCTGTCCGCTGGAGCCCGGGGCCAGCCATTCCATGGTCAGAACCCAGAAATCCATGCCACCATCCCACCACCATTACAACGGGCTGCTAGGCCATGCTGGGTCTTGGACAAGCTTGGTCTAGGCTTCTATAGCGGGTTGACAGGGCCATGGCAGCAGAGCAGGGTCGCAGCGGTAGCGCAGTGGTCGTGCAGTAAGGGGGGATGTGCCAGGATGGAAGCTGCTCCAGAGTTACAGGGGAGCTCAGAGCCCTGGGGGTGGCATTCGGGGCAGCGCTTTGGGGGGCACCCATGCCAAATGCCGTAGAACATCCGCTGGTCGCCGCATGTGTGTGTCAACTGCCACGATGCAACATGTCGCACACTGTGCAAGTTTTCATGCATGGCCGCCTCCAGTGAAGTAGAGGGCTTGAGATGGGCGCAGGAGATGAATCACTGGCAGAGTCAAATGATTTCCGGTACTTGTGAATGGAAGGTTGGAAGATTGAAGTTTAGCCGATAGTCAGAGCAAGCTGTTGCCGCTTTCGGTCCCTGGCAGCCGCACGCGCTGTTTTCGGTTCTGGTCGATATTGGGATATCGCTCGCTCCCCATCAAACGTATCCTGGCGCTTAATCTCGCTGGAACAGACTTGGCTGGTTCAGAAACAAGAACGTAGGGCCTGGACCAACATCTGTTCAATTGCCACGAGCTGCAGAGGTCCTAATGCGGAATAAGGTCAATCAAATTGGTAGAGACATGATGCCGCTTATCGTCCCGTGTCAGGGTATAATTGCGTGGACCACTTCGAGATGGTCGAGGGGCCGATACAGTAACCCTCACTAACTCACAATGCTCCGTAGTTGCTCATGATTTGCTGACGACACCAGATGAGGCTCTGAGGCAATTATTGCACCAGGTCCGACTGTTTGTTGGGCAATGCGGCGGCGCTTGGTAGGACTTGGTAAGGGGGTCCAAGTTCTCAGATTCACTATCAGTTCTCATGCCATTGACTGGATCAATGGATCAGGCCCAACAAATACGAAACGAACAGGCGATTCTCTTTGGGCTGAGACTGGGTCTTTCGCCCGCCACAGCGTACCAGAAGTACAACACTCTCGCTGTTCTCTTTCACGCCGAGGACATACAGTGGCCCGCAGAAAAACCTCCGAGTGACTCTTCTTCAACGGCAACGAAACATATTCTTTGATTTGGGGTACGAATCAGTCGATCCATCTGTTGCGGCAACATTGCTTGCAGGGGGACTGTCGTGAAGCCGTAATCTGATTGCTCAGAGCCTCTGGTGGGTCAGCCTTTCTCACCTAGCGCCTGCATCTGCCTTCGAATCGCTGTAGCGTCACAGTGCGGATGGATTTCTCACCCAAGTTCGTCTCCGCCGCCGCCAGCCCCAAGACTCCGAGGCCGTGATCCAGGCCCGTGTGTCATGGAAGGTCGACAGAAAACCACTTCGGAGGGGTGAGTGCCTACGGAGAGAGTCAGGACCTGGTCAGAGATCATCAGCCTTCTCGTAGACCCTGCAGTTTGAACCCTGAGCCAACCAGGATTTCCTTAGGTTATGGTCGATCCGAACCTCACAATAAAAAACCTTCCGTCGGAAAACGGGACCTCGTCAATATTTACTCGCAATCAGCTGTGCGAATGCAGATAGAAAGGCTGATGATCGCTAGGATCATTAGCTTCTCGTTTTTATCCAACAAGAACCCTCGAAAGAAGATATCGTGAGGTTAGCTCGACGATACCTGGGTCCAGTCTGCACCTCCAGCAGAATGACGACACAGGATGGGGCAGGATCCTACCTCTTCATCGGCTCGCGTTGTTTCAAGCCCAAAATATCACAAGTTCCTCACACGCTTTCCTATTAATAATCCCGGGAGCTATTTGGCTATGCAGGTTCGTAACGAGAAGACTGCTCCATTCAACCTGGTCCTAGTGGACCTTTCCTAGGGCATGTCAAGGCAGATGGATCCTTTGGAGGATAGCAGAAGGGACGCCCAGGCCAGGCATCTGGCCGCCCGGTGCGCTAGCCCATCGCCTCACACTGTGCGTACCGCATTAGGGCATGGGGCCGCACGTTGCCTGCGTCACACACACACGCACGCACACATACACACACACACACACCGTTAACCAAACACTTTTGACACTCACTGCCGAGGTTTCCACTGTTCAAGTTATGGCCAGAATGGACAAAGACCCCCGACGACACAACGCGCAGACTCCGACGCCGCCCGCGGGAAAAACGTACCGATCCACCTGCAAGTCAATGGACCAACTAGTCTTGGCTGCTGGCGCTCATCTCCACTGGCGAATCGTATAGCCCTGTCCTGCGACTGGGAACACAGAAACTTGGTAGGGGCGGACGCTGGCACTCGCTACGCCCAAGCTAATCCTGCCCTTCGATCTGTCTAGCGCTAGCCTTGGATGCCCTTGACGCTTACGAACCATTGCCAAACTCTCCTATGGCTGTTGGGAGATCACTCTTCCCAAGATTTAGACTGGTTGACTATCACGAGTTGGTAACGCTCACCGCTAGATCTGATCGGGCCACGGAAGAGACACCATCTCTCTTGGTCTCGCCCTGAGACGTCTGGCAAGCATGGCGTTCAAGCGAGCACGAATGGGGTTTCGATGGCATGGACCTCATCCCTGTCCAACACACCACGAGCTTCTCGCTACTGCAGTCACAGGACCTCTTCGCCACGCCGAGCAAGGGAATGGAGCCTCCAACGTCCGCTGACACGGACTCTCGGAAAGATTGGTACCTTTTCAAGCATGAGATGGTGAACCGGATATGCTGCTTATTGCTTGTCCTCTTCTTTCAGCCTATTCACCGACGATCCAGGAACAGGGCTGAAAGTTCCGGACTCTGGCGTTGTCTCGACACAAACTCGGGGACTTAGATGTCCGCCCGCCCAGAGATAAGCTCTCTGTGTTATCGCCGGACTGCGGATGCTGTAATCCAAACAGTACTTTTGCGCAGTATTCTGCCTCGGTCTCCGATTGGAGAGCGATTTAGGTTGCTACCACCTCAGTTGCCCTGGTTTCTAACTTTCCACCAAGCAACATACTACGGACGCGCTTGAATCGGAGGCCGCGCTCCAGAAAGCCTCGTGGACGTCATTTCATCCAACTCAAAGAGCAGAGCATTGTGAGGAGCCCAAGAGCAGCGGTTAGGTCCCCAAAATCCCCAGTTTCTCCAACTTCCTCATCGCCGTTGGTCCCTGCCCTTGACCAGGTAAACTCTATCCGCTGCACAGCCCCCGAGATGCACCTAACATGGTGCAACAGGGGGTTCTGATGCGATGCAGCCTGATACTTTGAGACTTCCGTCAGCAGTGGCTCCACCGTGCCGCCCGTCCCACTCCCGCTCCGGCCGATTCACGTCCGGAGACGGAAGGTCGTCGTTCTGCGGCTGGCAGCGAGCCTTCACTTTACGGTGCACATCTAAGAAGCCTTCATTACTTCAATATAGGATCGTTACTGCGCTTAATCCTTTGTCTTTCTGGCGCAACTCAGTCAAAGGCATATCGTAGTAGGATATCGTTCTCTTCGGACGTGACTGCTGACTTAGTGTCGAAGTGGGCTAGATCCACCCTCTTGCAGAGCGAGGCCACGATCACCACGAACTAGAACCGAACAGCCAACCATTTCAGCTTCCAGAGCAAGGGAAGGAGGCGTTTCCATCCGGGGTAGTCGAATCCCTTGCAAAGCAGGGTATGGAAGCACATCTCATCAGTCCATTGAACATCAGGTTCTTGACTCCGGGGAGCCGGACGAGAATGCGCTGTCATGGAACTATTAATCTTCTGGAATGCTTCTGCAACATTCACCAATCATAAACTGCTTCGCTACCCCTGGCACTCCTGGACGTCAATATCCAGCCCCAGATATCCAACGTTGAAGAAGTCGCATACGAGTGTTGACCTTTGTCGTAATTTATCTACCAATGGTGTATGCTATCATCTTTGAAACTATCATCACCTTCCGTCCCTTCGACGCAGCCCGCAATTTCACAGAATAAGGCAATGGCACATTGATCTACAGAGTAGGCTAAGGAGAGGTCAGGTGCGCAAAAGCGTGCAGGTACATCCCAACCGAGGGCCTAATGGCCATAACACTGCAGCCATCTCGGGATGGCCTGGTTGGCTTGGGGAGGTGCCATTCGCTCATCGTTTGTAGTACCGCTAGGAACATAGCTGTGCCGTCGCGAAGGGTATTGAGTCATGATGACGGGCCTTTGTTTGGTAATGATTTGCTTCGTTTATCACTATTACCGTACAACCCGAACTCTACAGACGCTTAGAATCTGCACCTCGCGGGACTGTTCTGGATTTCCTGGTCGGAAGTATCCTCATGGCGGTTTGGTCTTGGAAAGCCTCCTGAAGACTCGGTGGACTTTGGTTAACAAAGGGTCCGACACCAGTACCACGCTTATGCGCGTGAGACCCAACCTGGGACGCCAGCGAATCTCCAGCCAGGGACAGCCTGCTCTTCCACGTTTTGCTCCCTCCTTCAGCTCTCCCATTTCGTTGGCTCTCGGAATCGCTGCAGCCAATACTGCGCATTTTCGTCCACACGGATTTGGCCCAGTTCAAGCCGCGACCTCCCCTATTGGTTCGAGCTCAACAGCGATTCTCGCACAGTACACGTACCGTTAGACCATCCCAATCTCCCGTGCTCTGAACGACGCCAATATCGAACTAAGCGGAGCCCTGGTCAAGCCTGAATTTCCCCCAGACTCCTTCGACTCAGGAATCTGGCCCGAGCACGGCCGTCGCTGAATCCCCTAATGCTGGGGAAGTTCATTGCGTTCCGCCGAACCCCCCTACCCTGTTAGTGACGGTGCGTGCCTACACCATCTCGCTCTCATCCCTGGCTTCCCCGGATTTTTGCGTTCGACGACGCCACGTTCATACGAATTCGAGACACACCGCGCCATTCGGGAACGCATTTCTTGTCGATCTTTTCCAAACCATTCCTTTGAATCAACTCGCTAGGGTCAAACAGGCACGGCAAAGTCGCCGTGAGAGGTCACTTTAGTACTTGCGTTCGTTCAAGCTCCAGAGAGGGTGTTTGGCTCTAGTTGGGTTGCACCAACCATCGTAAATCACATTCAACCCGGAGATCTCACGATATTCTTGGTCTAGAGCACCCTGCGAGAATCAGAAGCCACATTGTAGAAAAAAGTTGATCTCGGAGTGCTGAGCTCCAGAGCCTCTCATTGGCAGCCTCGTGTCTCACTTCGCACTGAGGCTGGGTCCAATCGTTCGCGATGATGAGTTCCCGTGCCCCTGAAACATCAGTCCCAGACACAATCTACACCATTGCTCGATGCTGGGGATCAAGCTACTGCGTATGCGGCTCATTAAAATATCGGCGATTCGACGCTATCGGCCGCGCCTGACTTCAAGAGCTTGGACGGCTCAAGGTTAGGGTCAAACGGGTTTCCATTGCCATGCATAACGTTCTAGACTGCCAGCTCCCGACGCCGGAGATGACAGTTCTCGAATGAGAATCTTTCAACCTCGTACAACTTTCCTTCGTTGCGGAGAGTTGGCTCACGCGGTTACAGTACAATCCACATCGATTATTGACTAACATGCGATGTTATGCAAGTAATCTGGGTCCCCGCTGGATCACCCCGAGGAAAACCCCAAACCAAACTACTATGAGGCATCGAACCACCAATTCTTAGAGCTTACGGTTTAGAGAAGTAATGATTGATCTGTGCCCTAGCGGGGGGACATTTCATCGGCCTTTGAAAGCTTTGCATACCTTCTGCCCTGGGAATCTGCTGATTTAGGGACAACAGCTTCCACCTCTCCGTGGCCTGAATCGTATGAGTTGAGTCACGAAAGCTTCATATCCACCCGTTGTTCATAGCTTTGCCACCAGAGGCGTCAACTAAGTCGCCGTTTCGGGGTAGATGCAGAGCCAAGGCGTGTGATTGACCCGTCCCAGAGTTGGAGAAAACTACGGCGCCTAACTCGAATGTTTTATCGTCTTAACGGTGGGTTCTGTGGCGCCGTTTGACATGCTCCAAGACATCGGGTCAACGTTATGAAGAGATGACATTCTTTGTCCGAACGGAGCTACTACGTAGTAGATGCTGCAATGACGCTTGCGCGACGATATTGAACCTTTTGGTTTAAGCAAAGGGCTTGGCTTCGGTGGCGTTCCGGGGAGCGGAAGAGTTTCCGTAATGGTTAGAACCGGGGAAATTGCTGAGTCCTCACCGAAAGCTTTGTTCGGCTTCTGGGACGAGCCACCACCAGCAATGTGCCTCCTAAGCGCCCGTTGCAAGTGCACGGCTCTAACTCTCGGTAGCGACGAACTACTGCCTCGATATGTCTGGGTGCCCAACCCAACGGGACCAGGCCTTTGAGAAACATTAGTTGCTAGAAGGCCCACACACACTTCGGATTTAGAGCTCTCAACCCGATGGACTTCAGAACTGGAGAACCAACTTGCCGGTGGCGGTTGGACATCCAAGTTTCTCGCAGTGCCGATTACAAGATGCCCGAAGTCGGTTAGCCTGAGACGATACCGGCGAATCTGACGTCGGATGATCAGGGTCCTGCAGCGTTTTAAGGATCTGCAACGAGCCGTCAGCAATTGCTAAACTTCTGGCTTTTGTTTGATGGAAATGGTTGGCGGAAACAACGGCTGAGGCTGGGCGACGTGACACCGGTCGCATTCTGCACCAGAGCATCCTGTCGAGCGCCGGATTGGGTGACTGTGGCTTTTTCTCTCACTCGGTCCGAGAGATCAGCGACGTGATGACGATGGCTTTTTTATGTTGGGAACTTCTACAGTAACTGGTGGACAGTGGATAATCTTCACCGAAATAGCATACGGAATGTCTACAGTAAGAAACTCCGTGGATGAGTTACGATGGGGACGGGGGGAATCCGAGCTCCTGGTTTCATGTCGGCGACGACCCGACCTCGGATACCTAGATCCGCAACCTTCTTACGACGTGCTGATCAGCGGTTGATTCCCAGGTCTCGGGGAAACTCTATGTAGGATTTGAGTGGTGGCGAGGGATTCTAGAACTCGGCACAGAAGCGGCTTGCCATGGCTGGACGCCTCGCTCTAGTGACATCCATGGAAAGTTTCAGGCTCTGCTTGACCCCCTTCTCGAGTCGGCAGGCCATGACACGTGTGTTCTTCTGAACCTCGGGTTACTCTGGAACTATTCACAGCCTCCTTATTTGTTTCCTATTCGATTCCAATCCCCATTCGAAGGTTGTCAGTCATGGCCGGGTGTCCCCGAGCATCGTCTCCTAGACTTGATGCGAATCACTTTCAAACTCGATTCGTTCCCCGACACACCGCTGCTTGGCCCAAGTAAAGACTATAAATCTGCGTCAATGCCAAGTAACCCAATCTTTACTTTTTCCCTGAGCAGATCCAAGCCATATTTGATAGTAGAATTCGAATGCCAACAGCTTCGGTTTTATAGCACTGAATATCACGGGGCGGATCCCCACACCCACCGGAGTGCAGCACTCACCACTCTTTGCCATTGAGTAAGAGCAAGTGCCATAGTCTTCAAAATAGTCTCCTCTTTGCTGGGGCGTCAAGCATTGTTTCCAATGCGTTTTCAGGGAAGGCTACGAAGGATCATCCCTTGGCCCTCGTTTAACCCCCATCATCAGCCCACGGGCTGGGCGCTCTGCGGCCATGCCCCTCCATCGACGGCGCTACGTCATTCGCCCGTTCCAGCGCCAAAACCAAGTTTTGAGAGTCTGGGCTCAAGCTATTTCTCTTCAAGGCTCTTTGTTCAGGATGTTTTAGAACTTGTGGGATCACTGGCTTCCCAGACTGTATGATTAATGGCTGCTTTGCTGCTTGAGTGACGGACGCTATTCCCGTGTGTCTTTGTACCACAGCGCTACAATACCTCGACTCTCCATCTACCCTCATTGCTGATGATGTGCAACGCAATCGCAATGAACGTACTACTGTTATATCTCGCTGCTATCTTCGTGGGACTCGGTAGTGCCGACGATGTGGTAACCGTTACCGTCCCCGCCGCCATCCCATCAAACGAACCCCAATGGAAGGAAGAGACATCCTTCACCTCAGCCATCCTTAACAGCACCAACTTCTACCGTGCCGAGCATAACGCCAGCGATGTTTCATGGAACAAAACGCTCGAGGACTTTGCTACCGACTATCTGGACTCCAATGGTTGTGAATTCGAGCACTCGGGCGGGCCGTACGGCGAGAACCTCGCGCGCGGCTACCAGAACGTCACTGCCAGCGTGGAGGGCTGGGGCAATGAGCGGGACGAGTACAACTTCAAAAAGGCCGAATTTGACCATGATACCGGGCACTTTACGCAGCTAGTGTGGAAGAACACAACGGATGTGGGCTGTGGACGGCTGCTGTGTGGTGATAAGGGATGGTATCTCGTCTGCGAGTATTGGCCGCGGGGAAATGTGATTGGGCAGTTCAAGGAAATGGTCGATAAGCAGGAGGGTTTGGGTGCTGTCGTGAGGCCGAGGATTGGCCTTGCTTTTGCGGTGTTCCTAGGTTGCGCGTTGGTTTGGTTGTGATGGGACAATCTGGATCTGGCATGTTTGATGGGTCATGAGTGATGAATCTACTTACATTCTCAGAGGTACTACTACTTTGGCGGCTTTACAAGTACTCTAGGCAGGTCCCAATCAGGTATATACTTAGACCCGAGGCCAGTATTTCTTATTCTTACGAAACAGTTACATACCCATGATATCCAATAGTTATATCTTATCAGCATTTTTCTCCATGCTCATGATGGTGCGCCACTTCAAATGTTCATGAAGTAGAATTGGGTTAGCAAAAAACCGATTTTAAACTTCTCACGGCTGTAAACACATCAAGTTGTCCTTGGACTGAACCGTACGGTTGATCAAGATTAGTGTTTGAATGGAATAATGAATGAGTTGATATCATCATAGAGGCCCGCGCCCTTAAGGCAAGTTATCAGAGTAGACTACCCTTTGCCTGGCATCGCCAAGACATATCGCATATTTTTGTTATGCTAACTTTGGACAGATGATGTTACCATGTGCGTTCGCGACCTTTGACCTTATTAGGCCATACAGTAGTTGAATAAGAAGTTAAGGTTGCGTTTGCCGGTGCCGGCGACTCGCCTCTAGATATCATGACCTTCGGATGATAGATCCATGATGAAAGTTAATTCCATTTCAGTTGCTTGGATCACAAAGCCCACTATTTCACATCACTCTTTAGTAATCGTCGCCGTCCCCTCTTAATGAACCCCTGCATGATTCGCGGCATAATCATGGCAGAGCCCAGCGTAAATGATGATATACTTGGACCTATCGTGACGTGTTCAGCGACAAGACTAGGGTAGTTAAATAATCACGACTACGAGAGGAAGATGATCAGTGGATTGATCTACCGCCGTCCAATGTCTCGCAGCCTATTGCGTAGTCTAGAGGATAGGGGATGGACAACCATATACAGTCGTCAGATCAGCTTTCAGTAATCACAAGAGAGATTTCACTCCTATATTTACGTTGTTCAACTATCCATGTTTGATACACTCATTCAATTCATTCATTCATTAGACTTGTCTGGGGGACTTATCTTGTAATGAACTATATCTCTTCAGCTCCTTTCCGCCTTCACTATTTGACCAAGTGTGCATCCCCTGAAACCCCGCCATCCCCTACCAGAAAACCAAACTAAGAGAACAAGACAAGTGCGAGATGGAAACATGTGAAAATCGAGGTTAATATGCCTTCAGCACCATCACCGTTTGTGCCCTCGGCGCCGTTACCGCTTGTGCTCTCAGCACTGTCACCGCTGTCGGGGGTTTTTTTAAGCTTCTTCCACCAACGAGCTCTCTGTCGCCATGACTTTTTTTATTTGGGCTAGCCATTTGGGGTGTTTCGTTGGTGTTTAAGGAGAAGTCGTGTTGGCTGTATGTAGTAGTAGACTTGGGGATCCTTGTTGTGGTTGTCTAATTTTAACCATGGAGCTTGGTAATTCATTGCTGTTTATATATTTCGACAAGTGTTTCAATTTTTATGTTCAGGACACCCATACAAGAGCGAGGGCCCGTACAATTGACCTTCCACAATGCCTTGGAACAATCTAAGAAAGAGACTCCGCCTCTGTAAAAGAGGTTTCTTTGTCAACAGATATCAATATAAATGCTTCATTGTAACTGTTCATTGTTCATCAGAACCCTTGAAAGCCTCTCCAGACTGAGAGATCAAGGGTTCAGCACGTGAAAATCTTCCCCCAGATGCACTGTTGTTTAACTGCTACCATTCTATTCGGACACAGCTACTAGCATGAGGCGTGCGCTTAACCACCTTAGCCCAATTCCCAATCAAATAAACACCCACCTTACAAGATGCTAAACTCAATGCTTTGTTTTTGTTTTTTTGGAAATGTCTAAATTTCAAACCTGAACAAAGACGAAACCAGTTTAGATTTGTCTTGGTTTGTGGCTGGGAGGTTGCTTTGACCCCTAGTCGACATGAAAGCCATTTAGCCTATCTACGGTTGGAATCTTCAGATGTTCATGCTGTTTATTGTTTGCGCCCAAAACCAGGCTCTGTGATTTGTCTCATACCTGCCGCTTTTAGGCGCCAGGTTCCATTCTTATCAGGATCACTTTTCTACTTTTCATTGATAAGAAGGAAATTGTGGTGAAAAGGACTAAAGAAATATTCTACGCGCACAACGGTAGGACTTCATGCAGTTCTTTTAAAAGCGTCCCATAACAGAACTTGATCACATTGGATTACAAATCAATAGCAATAGCATAGATTTTAGTTTGTGATTGGGAATACTGAATATATCTTTCAATAGTTGTAGAATCTTGAGATCTCCTACTTCCCGGCTTCTTGCAAAGTCGGACCATGGGGCTTATCATTCTCAGTTACAACAAATTGATGCCTAATCTAGAAGCATTTGCACCAACCTTCACTTCTAGCTATTATAGAAGAGTGCACATCAAAAAGGCTAGATGACGCCATTAAGCCCAGTTCTCTCCTCAGTTTTGATATGTGCTCTTCAAGATCATTCACGACGTCGAACAAGTAGTTCACCCAACACTCTGTCCAAGCGTGAAAAGGATAATTTCCTGATTCAATACGGAACGTGGCATTCATTTTCTAGACTGCTATAATAAGAAGTAGCACTATCTGGTTTGACAGACTTATCTAAGCCTTAACCACCGTGAACCCATCCATACTATCCAGTCGTTTTCTAATCTCATTCACGTAACGAGGAATGCCACCCGGGTACGAGGTTGGCTCAAACGCCTTGCCCGGAATACTTCCACCCATGTAAGTGGACCGCGTAGTCGGGAAAAGAGAGCGATTGTTCAACTCAAGAACATGATCCTTCCACTCTTTGGAAGCTTCTGGCTTCGGGTCAATGTACTTGATGTTGTTGAGCGTCATCTTGTGGATACAGTCGGCGATCCATCTGCCCTGGACTTCCACGGTCGAAGGCCCGTTGCTAAGGAGCGTGGGACCGTGGACGCCGTACATATGGAACATGTTGGGATAGCCGCTGACTGTAGTACCGAGGTAAGTATTGGCACCGGGCTTCCACTCTTCTTCCAACTTGGTATCGTGGATGCTGTTGAGACCTAGCTGGGTCATTACTATGAAATGAGTTAGCGGAACTGAGCGCTAGTGAAGGAGTAAAGAGGAAGAGCTGTACCTCCCGTAACAACATCCTTTTGTCTGATGTTAGCAGTGATCTTTGGATCAGTTGTGTGAGAAACTTACAAAGCCGGTGGCAATAGCGATGACATCAAACTCATGGTGAGTCCCATCCTCAAGAGTGATTCCAGTCTCAGTAAACTCCTTGATACCATTATCCTTGATATCAACAACGTCAACAGTCGGCCGGTTAAACTGCTCATAGTACGTCGACTCCAAGCAAGGCCTCTTAACGCCAAAGTAATGCGGCATCTTCAAGGGCGCAAGGATATCCCTCTTCCTTGGGTCGCCAATTCGAGCTCGGGTCTTCTTAGCCCAGAAGTTGTAAGACTCCTCGTTGGCCTTGGCATCGAAGAGGTTGTCCTTGTAAACACCGACCCAGTAGTGGAAGCCACCAGAGTCCCACATCTTCTGGTACACGGCCTCGCGCTCCTCTGGAGTGTCGTCGAAGGTGTTCTTGGGGTACCAATCATACAAAAAGCCAGCAAAGTTCTTCTCGCGATATCTGAAAAGCTCAGGGTACCACTTCTTGGAAATTTGTTGCTCTTCAGCGGTCAGAGACTTCAGCCTCATCGGAACCGCAAGGTTAGGGGTTCGTTGAAAGACTTTGAGGTCACCTGCAACGGGACCCCATTCTTGCGCAATCTGAACGCCGGATGCTCCGGTTCCAATGACGGCACAACGCTTGTTCTTGACGTCGATTTTCTCATCAGGCCAGAAGGAGGAATGATGGATTACTCCCTTGAACTTGTCAATTCCAGGCCAGTCGGGGATATATCGTCTCGCAGCCTTGGATCCTGTTAGCTTTTTCACATCAGTCTTTGTGCGGCAAGTTACTAACGAATCCAGTCCCAAGAATGAGGAATTTGCTCTTGGCGGTTCGACCATCCTCAGTCCGGACGCTCCATCGCCCAGCGTTGGTGTCGAAACTGGCACCAACAACAACGGTGTTGAAGGATATATCCTTCTTTACGTCAAGAACTTTGTCGACATGATCAAAGTAAGATCGTAGCTCTGCGTAGTTGGGATAATTGGTAGACCAGTTCCAGGTCTTCCAAACTTCGGGCCAGGAGAATTCGTACTCAGGAACTTCCGAGTCGACACGAGCGCCAGGGTAACAGTTCCAGCGCCAAGTGCCACCAGTGTCATTGCCAGCCTCGTAGATCACAGCTTTATAACCTTGATCTCGAAGAGTCTTCAACATGAAGATTCCAGCTATACAGTTGTGGGAGTTCTAATTAGCCACTTCTTGGTCGTCGTTCAAAATGCTTGTGATTTTATCCTGATAGATATCACTTACCAAATCCAGCACCTACAATGAGGGCATCTACTTCAAGGTTGTCGGCATAGGGGCCATCGGTTTTAGTTCGAGTAACGGAATAGTCCGTCAGCTCAGTGTTGAACTTTTTCTCGTGAATTGGAAGCTGGTCACCCATGCTGTTTGATAACTTTGATATTGTAGAACTTAGCCCTTTTCTCAAGCTCTAAACTTTGTCCTTGTTCGTAGAGTTTTCTATTTTCAAGGAGATATGGACGTTACTTATAGCCCTGTGGAAAAAGTTCATAACACTTCGCATTCTACAACCTAATCCCTCCGATCTCTACGGCAATGCTCTTCAGCTGTTGGACAGACATTGTCTCAAACCGGCGAATGCGGATGCACGAGTGCATCCTCTCTCAATCCTTCAACCTCCTTCAACCCCTCATCATGATACTCTGGACGGTACATGCTGGTGGATCGGACCCGTTCCCATGCATAGCCGTCGCTACACAACTATTCGTCGCTTTTGGCAGGTAATACTTCTTTATTGCAGAAAGGAGCGCGGCGTGCAGGCGGATGCTTGTATTCTACCCAAAACCCTCGGTCTAACAAATCCCGTAAAATCGGACCCGTGTTCATGCATAGCCGTGACAACGTAAATTTCAGGAACTTTTGGCAGAGCAGATCTGCATCTCCAGCTTCCTTCCCGACGTAGATAACCGAACTCTCAAGGATAGGCCGTCAACCTAGTTGCTGCACCCCAGGTTTTCCCCGCAATCCCCGTGAGGGGGCGGATCCGCGCCGGATAGTTCATGTGTTGTTCCATTGTGTGATAGTAACTTGTTTTCTCTGTCGAATATGTCCGTGTTTGGTTGTAACAGGTGATACATGTGATAGTTGGAGGCCGAGAGGGGATGGGAACTAATCGGCAATCCATCTGCGGTTCCGCTCGGTTGACCATATCCGTCCACGATCACCATCACACTTGCGAATCACAACACCTTGTGATGTCTCGGGCCCGCAGTGTGAATTGGATGCCGAGGGAATCAGTAGTGCACACTTCACTTTCGGACCCGTGTTCTTCGCACGGAATCGTCGCCTTGCAGCGCGCCACAAACTTGGCGATACTGTGTGGGCGATCCTCGTCTCAACCTCAAATAGAAGCCGGGTACACTTCAAGGCATGATTAAAAAATTGAGCATAGTATCCATAACCTTCTCAAAGGTTCGTATGAGTATTTAATTAAACTTCTTACAACCTGAATTCCTCACTGCATAGCCATGCCTCTCAACGCCAAATCACTCGAAAAACTCCAACAGATTGTGGATACGTCCTGCGCCGACCCAAACACTGATATCCCTGGAGTGACCGTCGTTGTCGTTGGTAAAGATGGCGGCGAGCTTTTCGCTCACTCTGCTGGGAAACGAGGCATCTCTTCACAGTCGGCCATGACCCTTGACAGTGTCTTCTGGATTGCTTCATGTACCAAGGCACTGGCTGGGATTGCGTGTCTTCAATTAGTTGAGAAGAACATCTTGAAGCTGGATGATGGAGAGCACCTTGAGAACTTGTTGCCTGAGTTGAAGAACCTCGAAGTCTTGAAGAAGGACGGGACATTTGAGAAGAAAAATAAAGCTATCACCCTTCGCATGCTCTTGAGCCATACGGCTGGGTTTGGATACTCTTTCTTTAACGAGAGATTGCGAGACTGGGGCTTTCCGGCGGGACTTGATGAGTTCTCTGGCCGTTTTGAGGACCTCAAAACACCGTTACTCTTCCAGCCGGGAGAAGGTTGGGAGTATGGGGTAAGTCCCGTCCCACATACCTCATCCTGACTTGAGCAACGACAGCCGCTATTGTAATTGGAAATTCCTAACTCACGTCCCAGACCAATATCGACTGGGCAGGCCTCGCCCTAGAACGAGCAACCGGACTCTCACTCAACGACTACCTACAGAAGAATGTTTTGCATCCACTAGGCTTGCACAATATGTCCATGCTCCCAAATGCAGAACTCCGATCTAAGCTGGCATATATGCACGCGAGAGAGAAAGATGGTACCTTGAGGCCAAGAGATCACCTCCAACGATTGCCTCTAGTCATCGACCCTAACAATAAGGAGGAGGCAGCGAAGATATTCAACAGTGGCGGTGCAGGCATGTTTGCGAATCCACGCGAGTACTGCAGTAAGTCACTCTGACCAATAGCTAGCTACCTTGCTGTCAGTGTCCCTCATGCTAACATATCTATCTCTCCATTAGAGGTCTTAGCTGTGCTTCTCAACGATGGCACTTGCCCACGAACGGGGGTTAAAATTCTACGCAAGGAAACAGTAGATGAAATGTTCAAGAACCAAATTCCCAACTTCCCCAACTCAAGTCGCCAGTTTATCCCAGCTGCGAAGCCCGACCTGACAAATCCTATCGAGCAGCTATATCCCGTTGAAGGGAACCCGCCCCAAGGCTGGGGTCTGACTTTTATGTTGACCAACGGTGGAGGTACGGGTCGTTCTAAGAGCACGGGTCATTGGGCTGGTCTGGCGAACCTCTGGTGGTGGTGCGATCGTGAGAACGGCGTAGCGGGCATGGTTGCCACGCAGATTCTCCCATTTGCAGATGCGAAGGTCTTGAATCTCTGGGTGCAAGTTGAGGCTGAAATCTATCGCTCCCTGGCCGCGCAGGGAAAACAGTGAGTGAGGACGACAGGATGGGGAGCGAGTTCCAAGCATGACGCAAATGTTCAACTAGTTGAGCCAAGTAGTGGAGTTCAATGCCACGGTGCATCTCGGCTGAAATTACACCGAGATAGCGTCTGCTTATCCAAGTCCAAGCTTGATAACATGCGGTGAACGAGATCAACAAGTAACATGGTTCTGATGAGATAGGCGAATCCACATGGCGGTTACCTTATTGAACTCGATAGGGCTGGTGTCTACCGCGATGGTCATCCCTCCCGTGTGGTTTGCTGTTTTGACTGCCGAGGGCGCTGCTGAGAGCTACGTCGAATCGACGAACGCGTGGGCCATTTCCATTATTCTATGCATTGATTGTATAAATAGAATTAATTAGCCTTGGGTTCGAGCCGGTATTGAGCCAGTGACCTGGCCTTGTGGCTGGTCTTGGTCTTCCATTCATAAATATGAATGCTACAAGTCGTGGTTGCGTAGCCCAAGCTTGATAGCTGTCGCACACACGCCCACACGACGCACAATTGAGTTGTTGCTGCATAAAACACGAGATGCAAAAAAGGGGCACAAATTTTTTCTTCTTTTACCCCTCGATTTAACCAAAGAAAGAGAATGGGGACAAAATGCGACAACCAATTAATGTTTTGATTCAATGTGAGCTACTGCCGACTAGCGACTCGCACCTAAGGCGACATATTAAATTACGTCCTTAAAATTCTCACATTCGTCATGAGACCCGTCTAGGCCTGCCCCCTTTGACTCTAGCAGCGACTGCTCTAGACCGCATATGGCAATGCTCACGATTCAAGCACCATGGGAGGGAGTGGGTGGGCGCACTGGCGGACTTTCAGCAAGTGGTTGAGTGGGCAAAAGACCAGCCAGAAGACCAGCCAGATGCCGGGCAGAAGCTTCTGGACCTCCCCTTGGCCTTGGGCTCCCCCCCCCTAAAGCCCCCCTGCAACCCAACCACCGGGGAGGTTCGCACCACCAAAAAGCGCCCATCCCCCTCCAAGCTGGAACTGCCCATCGCCTTGTCTCATAAGCAAGGGCGCCCCCCTCAGCCCTCAAGTGACCCCGTCGCCCAGCAATCCAGCCGTCGATCTGTGCCATTTCATCTAAACCCGCAGTCCGTGGCCTTGTCCTATTCGAGGATCATCCTAGCCTAATCGCCTATAAGTGGCTCCCTTATACCCCAAGGGTGATAGCGTCGTGCGGGGAAGTGAAACCCCTCGGAGAAGCGGAACATCTTAACCCCAGAGACTAGAGAGCCTGGAGACTGGGGACTGAATCCTCGCGGGGCGGGCAAATCTCGTCTCCTTCATTTCATACCCATCGCGTCGGCCAGCGTCGTCATCACGTTGAGAGTCGATATCCTGTTTATGCGAGACTCCACCGACGCCTTCTACAACCTCTGCTCTCCTTCTGCTTCTGTATCTGCATCGTCGCACAAGGATGAGGCGTCAAAACCGCTCCTGCGACCAGTGCAGGAAGGCCAAGCGGGCATGCGATGCGCCGTCATTGTGGGACATCAAGCGCAATCCGGGGAGGATCCGCTCAGATGGTGACGCAGGTACTGCAGTGTCTTTAGCTGAAGAGCATATCGGTAAGTTGTGTTGCTACTTATCATATCCCATCGTTATCGATTCCCCTCCGTTGCCTTGATGTCTTCGTCGTCGCCCGTGATGCCATTATGGCACGCCCTTATTCCCGCTTCCCTTCCTCCCTGATCAGGGCCGAGACTAACCGTTGCGTCGTCGCCTCGCAGAAGACATAGACTCGAGAGCATTGCGATGTTCGTACTGCCTCAGAACCAGGAAGCAATGTACGTTCCACTGGGTTCGGGCGCAACTCCAGACCGGCCCTGCCAGCGAGACACCTGTTCCTCCGGGGAGCAGCACTCGGCGCATGCCGGATCCCGCCAAGGCCAAGGCCAAACGACAACGAACGAAGGCGCAGAATGGAGCGACGTCGACGTTACCGGCTTCTCTCCAGCAGCATAACCTTGATGTTAACACGACCGCCCTTCTGGACATCCTCCAGATGCCGCCGACGAGTCATGACCTGAGCTGTTGGGGTCCGATGGAAACTGGCTTCAACAATATGTCCACATTTCCTACCACGACGTTCGACTCGATGCCAGCGAGCGGTGTCTTCGACCCCGGAACATTTGGCACCGGCTTCCACCCCTCCGTGCTTGATGGCCTCGATGTAAATGGAGCAGCTACACATCCACCACCGATGGATCTTTCGCCAGGTTCCGACCTTTCTAACCATGCACTCCAAAATCACAACGGGCCTCAGCACACAACTCCGGAGGAGGAGAATAATAATAACGTTGACTCAAACGGCTGGCCAATCTACCAACAATCCCACCACCCTCACTCCGGCAGTGATGTTCCGTTTCAGCCGTCGCCATCTGCCGTGTCGAATTCCGCTGTATCCAACTCCTACGAAAGCGACAACTCTTCAAGAGCCATCAGTCTGCGTCATTATTCCGATGGGAACATGTCGCGGGGTATATCACGAGGATTCAGTGGCTCTATCTCGCCCTACTCCGCTACAAATGCTATGGTGACGACGACGAACAGGAATTTGATATCTGACAACCTCATGCGAATTTACCACGACGTATTGGAGCATGCTCTGTCCTGCTGGCTGTCTGAAGAGACATGTCCATACGACATGCAACCCCAGAAGACTAACGGAGTAACTTGGCTAGCTGATGATTTTGAAAAATTGAACATCCTTGATCATTACGAGCCCACGTACCAGGATAACCGGATTTACAAACGAGTCATCAAGCTTGATCGTGTTGCTCAAAAGACTAAACTTATACAGCTCACCAAATCGGAGGATAAGGCAGCATCCAAGGCTCTGAACCTCGCCATCATGGCCTTTGCAACTCAATGGGCGCAGGGCAGCCAGCGTGAACGGGAAAGATTCCCGCAGTCCCTTCAACAACAGCTTGAGAACGGACGATCCGATTCCGATGACGTGAACGAGGACTTTGATCGAACCCTTCAGCGGACTTTCTGGGCTCAGGCTAAACGCGCTTTGCAAGATTGTTCTGACCTAGAATGTTTCAGGGTGGTTTGTGCGGACTTGATCTTCGGTCTGGCACAAAAGCCGATGGATGATGAAGATTTCAGTCTTGATAGGGGTAGCTACGGCAGCATGGCGGATATCGGTTTTGATGTTGAAAGCAGCATCAGCAGTGGCAGCAGCGGTGATCAATCAGTTGCGTCTCAGATCAGCGACATCATCGCCAAGGATGGCCCACCAGTGTTTATGGAAAGGGCGGCTCGAAAAATGCATGCCCTCAAGTTCCAGTATGAGGCTCGCGAGATGGGAATCCTGGATGGATCCAAGAGTTCTCTCGGTTTAGAGAAGGCCAACCCCGGCGAGACCATCAGCGAAGAGGACAGAGGCACGATCGGTCTTGTTTACTGGATGACCGTAATGTTCGACACGGTGTCCTCGTCGATGAACGGGCGCCCTGTCGTCGTGTCAGACGAAGACTGCCAACACGACCCGGCATACCAGGAGCACCTAGAGCATGAAGCTCAGACCGAATATCAATTACACGATGCACGATGGTGGAACGAGCACTTGGTACGAGAAAACATCGAGGGAGCCCTACGATTCCCCTGCAACTACAATACCGCTGTCAAGGGAGTCATCGCTGCAGCACCCGTGAAGGTATTGCTCTTCCGACACGTATCGTATTTACAGAACATTGTGCGAAGCAAGCGACGTGGCGAGGCTGTCGAAAAGATCATCCTCAACGCGATGGCCGTATATCGCCACTGGCATGTCACTTACGCTGCCTTCTTCCGGGACCTCATTGAGCACTACGACCTAGTTCCGGCCCACATACAAAGCTGGTTTGTGTGCATTGTGGCTCATTTCCATCTTGCCGCCCTTCTTCTCACTGATCTGATTGAATTGGTGGACGACAATAACCTCGGCATTGAATACGCCACCCAAATGCGCTCCAACGCTAACGTGGTGGCACGATTACGGAAGGACAGCGCTGAGGTGCTCTCGGACCTTGCACGGGTATCAACAGCCCCGCGATCGGGTGATTTGCCAGGCTCCCACGTCTCGGACCTCCATTTTGCAGTTGTTGAAGGGTCAATCCTGACGGAGCCTTGGACCATGATCCTGATTCGGGCCTTTACCAAGGCTGCCATTATCCAGCTCACAGAGGTCGAGGACCTGGTGCGAAATGACCCCACAGCCATCCGCCTCGAGGCTGCGAGAATACTGGGCACGGTACAGAGATGCGAGGACTGCACCAAGGCGCTTTATTGCTTAGGAAAGAAGTCGGATATGGCTAGGAACATTGCGGGAATCCTGTCGTCGGCGTTGAGCCCATTCGTGATGCGCTCAAGCTTGTCTGTTGTTCCAACCTGAACAACTAAATCGGCACATGGTGTGCCCTCTTGTGTATATTGGGATTGTCATGGGTCTTTCTTGGGGTTTTGGATGGGGGAATGGCGTACAAACGATTTACTACTGCTTAATTTCGTAAGGAACCCTTCTGGGGATGACTACGTACTTTATTTTGAATGACTCTGCCTTTGGATGGCGACTTGGCTTTTCTAGCTTCAAGATACGAATACTCAATCCGCCTTCAGTCAAGGGATAGCTTAATCTATGATACCATACGACGTAAATAGCAATTTGAACATGAACATGAGGAGCACACCTTCTCCAACTGCGCCATCTCCAATCTAACTGTGTCAGCCTCATGAATGAAATATTAGCTTGCATGAACCCGTGGTACACGGGCGGTCTTAGTATACCCCAAATCCGATGACTTCAGAGTTCATCAGAATACACGTTTTCGATATTGAGACCTGCTTCTTTCCCTTTGAGAGCCTCCAAAGCGTCCAAATCATGGACAAGAGTCCAGGTTGTAGGGTAGGCTATCTGCCTAGCGCCGTAACCCGTCAGCAGAATATCACGGAAAAGAAGCTAAGCTACTTCACATACAAACAAGGATTCTCCATCACTCCACGAAGTACATCAAGCCTCATTGAAATCCCCTCGTCAACGCGCCTTCAAAGTTTTGTCGACATCCCCAACTTCGTATCCAGCTTCGTCTGCCAGCGACAGTCTGGGGGTGGAGTAACCCGCAAAGCCCCCCCAACATGGCGCCATCCTCTCCGCATCCACCCCGAAAGATCCGCGCAGATTCTGGGGTTGTTCTTAATGCGCGCATTCCCTATCCGGGCGACGACTGGGTTGTCTAGGATGACTGGACCATGGACCTCATGAGAGCTCGGTCGACTATCGCGTGATGGAGATCGTTGGGCCTTGAGATGGTTTGCTGGAGATTTCCTGGATGGTGCCCTTCTGGTGGGGGAAGCGGGCTTCGTTCCACTGGTTGGGTACCCCTGACGGTGTTAGTGGAGATTGCGAGGTGGCGGGCTGTGAACGGATGGAGGATGTTGATGATAGACAGGATTTGGGGGTGAGGGGAGGGACAACGTACTTTCTCTTCCAGTCGCAGCACCTTGATGAAGTATAAAGGTGTACAGAAGTAGCTTGAATGCAGTACTAGGTATGTGTGTGGTCCCGAGTCTAGCAAGTGGGAAACCCATGTCTACGACATGGATTCCCAGCCCTCAGCCTTGCCCTTGCAGGACCTGACCATGTCCAGGTGAGTGTAGATGCCTATAATCACCCCATCAAGCTTGGTGCAATATCCATGAAAACTAATTTGAAGTTAGATAAGGGTGCTATATTTGATGAAGTGGTGCATTTCAGTAGTCTACTTCGTAGGCTGGCGTATCACTTGAAAATTTGAAGTCGGTCGAGGCACTAAGCCCCTGTACGGTTCGACAACATAACTGTCAGGACATAGAGGGGACCCGAGATAACCGTAATCGTATCTGTGTTCATGATCGTTGAGGGTAGAGAGAGAGGTTTATGCTTCTGTCCTAACTTGAAGAACCTGTTTTAGTCTGTCGCTTTCCCCCGCTATGTCCAGATTCTTGGACTAACTCACACTCTCCAGCAGCTTGTAGGAGAACTAGCTGTCAGATCAGTGAATTGCACAACCGTCTTCGAGAAGCACCGCAACAAGAGATTTACTGTAAATACTTACTCATTCGCAACCATACACACCATAGCTGGCTGTAGTCGAAATCCTCAAATGTAGCGTTACTTACTAAATACAATAGCCAACAGGACAAATCTAATCTAAGTGCAGCGAGTGAAGTCTTATTCTGAGATGCACGCGCCTGTGGGATTTTTTCAAACCCATCCTCACGACGGTTGGAGTAGACTTATGCTAAGAGCATTTTTGATGGCCGCGGAATTTCACTCCATTAATTGGAGTTCATGAAGCTGTAACATGACAGACAACGTTGACTTCAAAGATTCCATCTGTCCTATCACAGTGGCCACACGTTCTTTCTTCCCATCCCACTTCAGGGCCACAATGATTTTCAAGATTGGCCCCCCACGGATGGTACATTGCTGAAGGATGGAATCTACCTCTCTCATGATTTGCTCGCTGTCATCGAGGATTTCCAGAGCCAAATTTTGTAAGTCGCCGGCAGGCATGGAAGTACCAATGATACGGGAAGTTGTCTGGAGAAGACTGGCATACTGCGATAATCTCCTCGAAAGATTATGCATATCCTTAGACCTATCTCTGAGGAATTGCTGTGAAGCGTTCAAAGAAAGCCGTGCAGCAGTATTGACAACCTGGAGAATTCCAACTAACCCCACACTAAAACTGAGGGGGTCGAACCCAGAGTCGAAAGTCCTGGCCGTTTTACCCTCGCTTCGCGCTCTAGAATCTCGTTGACTATGGCCTTGGCCGGTTCTTTGCTCTCTTTTCGCAGCTCGCTCTGCGGGCTCCTGACTCGGATTACCCGTGAGTAGCGGGTGAAAACCGTTGGAATTTGTGTATAAGTTTGTATAATGGCTTTCTTGCTTAGATAGAGGTTCAAGATTCGTGTGGTGGAGATACTCGTTCACTTCATCCACCAAGGTGTTAGGTCCCGTTGCTTCAGTGCGGTTGCCGACCGGATCAGTATTGAGTCCTTGGAGCTCTTCAATAAAATTGGGAGAAGGTAGAACTTCAAGGGTTCTAGAAACCGGAGCAAGCTGTAGCTGAATTAGGCCGGTGGTGTTGCCATCGGCTTGGGTTCGCACAGTGCCTTTGGTAGCTAACGGCATGGCCGACCTTGTCAGTAGTCGTTCGTACACGATGTCAGTGATTTCTGTAACTCTCTGGTTGTAGAGGCTGTCATTCATCACGGTGAAATTCGAGCCGAGCAGTCTATCATTGGCGGATGACCATCCGAGCACACTCCCCTTGGCAGTCAAAGCCTGCGTTTGTCCAGGAAAAGTGCGCCTTTGATAGTAGTCGTTAACCACTGGCCTATAAGGTGAATTAATATATGATGCCCTTGATAGTTGCCTACAACAGAGCGGTAAGTCTGAGCTTACAGGACACTTGTATGTATCAGAAGCTTGACAAGATCAAGCTGGGCAGCAAGGCCTTGCCTGAAGATAGCCATGTCTTGTGCTGCAAAAAGAGCCCATTGAACCTTCTTCGGTGCACTTGCGAACTGGCCTCGTTTCGAGTGCCTGCCCATGGACTTCTCATAGCCTTCAATTGATCTTCGAAATTCTTTGACGAGATCGACGACATTTGTAGAGTGCTTTTCCAAGCTCGTTTGGAAGGCTTCCGGCATACTAGAGAGGTCTAGGGTGCGTATTTCTTCAATGGAATCGAGGAAGCCCTGACATTGCCGTACTGCGAGTTGAAATTCCGACTTCGAGCCACCATCGTCCTTCAGGGCCTTGATGACTGTTGTGGCGAATTTGCTGAAGGCGGCGATATCGCCTAGGCTGAAGCCGAAACTCATTATCTATTTGGCAGCGAGATGAGCGGGTTTTAGGTAAGGAAAAGGCTTCATTCACATAATTATAATCCCTCGTAGCTTGATCCGTGGGCTCTTCATGTTTTAAGCAGGTTCGGCTGAGGCTGGCTGCGAGGGCATTGGCTACTTACACCCCTGGTCAGTTTTTGCATATTGCACAGCCATACGAGTAGCGCCTTATTAATTGTAATTGTGGAATGAACTCAGCCTCCGGCAGGGCACATACATACGGCGAGATGTCCCAATCAAGGCTCCTTGCGTACAGAATCCTTGCTTACGATACAACCTTTGCACATTAGATACGGAAGCTGTACGCCTCTGACTGGTAGGCTTGAAAATAGGCCCGTGTGGTGTTAGGCGGACTAAAGTATGTTTAGATACAACTCGGGCCCGTGTTACGCATTGCTGATTGGTATAGAGACACCCAGTGATTTAGTCGTCCCTAGGAGTAATGCTTGGAATGTATTTATATACATGGGCGCCAAGACCATGATATCGGGGAATTTGCTTTTGTAGAAATGAATCGCGAAGCTGAATTAGTCGAGCTTAGGCTCATCACACTGCTATTAAACTATCAAGGCTTCCACTTCGTGACCCACTAACTTAGTAGACCTTATTTCGAAGGTTTAATAATAGACGAGCGTAAACAAGAGTGCTGGCCTATTCACTTTTATATTGGGTCTACGCAGTTAAAGACAGATATATCGCTAAAACACCTGATTTTGGGATCATCTTTGTCGATCAATGGGCCCATTGCCGGGATCAAAACGAAAGACATCTCTTACCTGACGTTTGGGTGCGCCAAATTGTGAAGACTAGATATCAATCAGTTTTCTATCACTATCCGCCGCACGAAAGGATCTCGACACATACCTAATGTCCTCACGATTCTCAGGGCACCGGTGGGTTCCTGTCTGGCGATCCCCGTTGGGTGTGTTAGCGCTGGAGACAGTGTTTACGGGGCCGCTGTTTCCAGTCAGAGTCGTGTTCCGGCCACGCTCATTCCCGTTAATTCTTCGTTTGTTTCCCCGATTCTGGATGAGATGTTCAAAGTAGCCCTCCGGCACAGGCGTCTTGTACTCTCCGTTGAAAACTCCAACTTCAAACTCTTTCACCTCCCCTTGTGGTGCAGCTTCAATACAAGCCTCTCGAAGGTCCTCTAGATCCTGATAGATGAGCTCATCTGCGTTGATAAGCTTTGCGATCTCCTGTCTGGTTTTGCCATGCGCAATCAGCTCTGTAGGACTCGCTAGATCAATGCCGTACTAAGGAAAAGTTAACCACACACCGCACTACCAAACCACTGTATCGCGCCCCTGGAGAAGCTCACAATATGAGGGTATGCGATTGGAGGCGCACAGCTGGCGAATAGCACTTTCGTTGCACCAGCTTCACGTGCCATGCTCACAATCTCCTTGCTTGTCGTTCCTCTCACGACGGAATCATCAATGATACACACAACTCGTCCTGCGAATTCGCACTTCATGGCACTTAACTTCCTGCGAACGCTTTTGACTCGGGCTTTTTGAACAGACTGGATGAAGGTTCTTCCGATGTATTGGTTTTTGACAAATCCATTTGAGAATGGCTTGTTGAGTTTCTCAGAAACGACTGCTGCAGCTGTGTTGCTAGTTTGCGGGACGGGGATGATGACGTCGATCTCGTCAATACCGTCGTCTCCGAGAATCTCCCTCATTTTGTTGGCCAATTTAGCACCCATATTTTGTCGACTGCGATGGATGGGGATGCCATCCATGACTGCGTCAGGCCGAGCAAAGTACACGAACTCGAAGCAGTCGGGTGCGTAAGCTTGCCGCTCCGCAACCTGGCGGAACTGTGGCTTGCCGCCTTTCTCAATAAAGACGGCCTGGCCAGGCAAGATATCTTGGTACTTCTTGAAGCCTTGTTGCTCAAGGGCAATGCTCTCGGATGCTAGCATATAATCGATAGCGCCATTGAGGGTTGCCGACGGTCGAGAACCAAGAACAAGGGGGCGAATGCCATACGAGTCGCGAAATCCGAGGATGCCGAAGCCAGCGATCATAGCAGTGGCAGCCCAGCCTCCCTCGCATTGCTGATATGTCTTGGATAGAGCGGTGAAGACGTCGTCGACGTTGACACGAGCCTTTCCAGTTTCGCTAAGGGCATTGGCGAAGATATTGAGCATCAACTCGCTATCAGAGTCGGTATTGACGTGACGATGCGCCTCCTGGTCAAGGAAATTTCGCAGGACGGGAGCGTTGATGAGGTTACCATTATGCGCAAAGCAGATACCACCGGGGCTGTTGACATAGAACGGTTGGCTCTCAGCTGACTGTAGTGGTATGCGTGGTTAGAATCCGAGCCATTGGTGCTGAGGCTCCAATGAAGGAGAAGCCGAAGTAAAGCAAGGAGACGAACGTACCGAGCTTGTCCCAGCAGTAGGGTATCTTAAATGGGCAATTCCACAGTATCCTGGAAGGTCCTCCACGCGTCTACCATTGGCGAAGACCTATTTAGTTAGAAAGGGCTTGCGGCCTTATTTGGCAATTGGAGAGTGGACATACCTCCGAGACCATGCCATTGCCCTTGCACTGGTATATTCTGCCGCCCTCGGCGCAGGTGGCGATACCGCAAGCATCCTGGCCTCGATGTTGAAGGTAGTACATAGCCTCAAGAAGGTCAACGGCGGCATCCTCTGTGTATCCGTGGACATCCCCAAGCATGAGACCGAGAACTCCACACATCGTGACTGTTTTCGAGGAAGTGAACTGGCTGTCCGATATCGCAGTTCGGTTACCCTTCAAAGAGATTGATGGCCGTCGACGGAGACCTGCCTTGGACGAAAGAAGATGGAGAGGGATGAAGTAAAAAAGAAGTTCAAGAGTCAATGGCTATCATCATGACAGGGAATGATCGGGAGTGGTGGGAATCCTCTTAAATGTAAAGATATGGAGGGGTAGAAAAAGTTGACGTCGCGATTCACGTGGCGGGGCAAATTTTCTAGCTCCTAGGTAGAGTCGCTGGACGTGTCGCGTTGCGGGGTCCTCTGAGTCGCCACTATTATCACGGAAATAAGCAGCAAATTCCAATCTCTTCGTTGGGACTCACTAAGATAGGACATGGATGGGTACAACTATGAGTACTGTAGATATTATTGTTATTGGGTTGCTGCTAAGCTCAATGGAGTGTGCACGAAGGCAAGCAAAATCGTCTAACGTCGCCCTGAAGCTGTAGCCGATTGATACGGACTCCACTGCCCATAACGGGCTCATGCTCAAAAATGTTAAAAATAAGGACACAGCCCATCTGAATGAAGCGACCACGCCAGGAGTCGAACCTTTTGCTGATGTTAGTGAAAGTGCTCGTGGGCATATTCGAAGACGTAGTTGACTAACCTGGAATCTCTAGAGAATTGGAAAACGGTGGACCGAAATCTAGCGCCTTAGCCATTAGGCCACGCGGCCAATGAACTGGATCCATTTGTTGGAAAATCGGCGAGGCCAAGTGCATTAATAGCGCGCAAGCTTGCGGAGGACCAGGATGATTGATGCTGCAAAACGGGTAAGTAACGCCTGGGTATTGACAGGAGGGGAGTGTTGAGACATGTGGCAACATGAGCGTTCCAATCAAAGAGTGAGAGAGATTGTAGGCAAGGGGATTTAGATAGGCGATTGTATTCCTATCTCGAATCTCTAGATACCCAACCTCTGCGGTCTGCCCACTGGCTAAATTAGTTCAGTCGGATCTGTTCCAAAGTCATACATCGAATCGCCCCCAATCGCAGCGCTATCATCAAACATGACCGTCTCCTCAGACTGCATAGCCATGTCTTGAGGGAGCATTGGATCGCTATACCCCGTGTCTACCACCTCAAAATCGGACTGAACTTCAAACGAAGTGAATTCTGTGGGTTGCTGATATGTATTGTCCACCATGAACTCAGTGTTATTGATCTGTGTCGTATCGTTCTGAATGTAATAATTGGTGTCTACCGTCGTATTGTTCTGCACATCGTTGACGACCAGCGTGTTTTCAACCACCACGTTGTTGTTGAAGACGGTAATATCCTCCTGGGCATTGTTAACTACCAGATTCTCATTTGGAACGTTGTTCTGCTGGAAGGTTTGATCTACAAATGTGGTAGACTGAGTATTTTCAACTTGCACATTCGTGTTGTCCACAACAGTAACGTTATTCACAACTACTGGCTGCTCTTGTTGCTGTTGCACCTGGTCAATGGACGTCATAGGTTGTTGAAATGGCTGTTGAGACTGGGTAGTGTAAGCAAACTCAGGCTGTAATGCTGGGGCCTGGTCGGGTGACAGCACAGGGTTATAGTCAACAGGCGGCTGGGCGGGCACTGGTTGGTAGATCGGTTGTTGAGTGGGAGCAGATTGGAAAGTTGGCTGCTGGTAGGTAGGTTGCTGTTGATATGACTGCTGATAGGCGGGCTGTTGGGTAGGTCTTTGGGTAGGCCGTTGGTTGGGTCGTTGCGCAGACTGCTGCATGACCTGTTGTACGATCTGTTGGAAGGGCCGCTGAGAGGACTGTTGCTGATATGTGGGTTGTTGGTTGTAGTTGGGCTGCTGCTGTTCCCCACTAGCTCCGGGTTGTTGATCTTCATAGTAGTCAGTTTGCTGGTAACCAAAGCCCTGTTGACCCGAGCCCGGCTGTTGCGTTTGGCCCGGATATCCTCCAGTCCCCTGGCCTTCGTTCTCATCACCTTCATGATCGCTTGCATCGGAGCCACCCCCACAATCGCCACCATCGCCGTCACCAATGAGCCTGTTAGCTTGGGTAACCATCCGGCCCATGCTCCTCAAGTTCTGCTTCTTCCCGAGTTTGCCCATGTATCTACCTGTATTCATGACACCATGCCCAGTAAGCTTTGCCACCGCCTTTGTCGCGGACAAGAGCCCTGCCGAAGTAAGCTCTGCTGCTTCGGACAGCACCGCCACGTTGTTTGAAACGCCGCTGCCACCGGCTGTAGGCCTGAGGCCCTTGGCGATCGCCTTCCTGTACTGCGCCGCTTTTGCATTTAGCTGCTGCCCCGGACGGTCCCAGGTAGACAAACCTAGGCTTTCATTGACATAGAACGGCACCAGGTCTGGAGTCCTCAGTTCCTTCCATCCGTTTGGCAGCGAGTTAGGCGGCTTTGTCCATGAACTTGTGCCCTGTCGTGTGTTGAAGTAGAACGTGCGACCTTCTGGAGTTTTGCGCTCTTGCCACTCAGGCGGCAGTCCGGAAGAGGCCAGAACGGCCGATGAGGTAGGCTTGATGTGAGTCTTGAGTCCAGTGGCATTATGAGTGTACCATAACCTTCCGGAAACGTTCTTGCGAACCGTCCAGAGTTGCGTTGGGACAGTTGTGTTTGTGTTAGGGAACTGGACACGTAGGTCTGAGTCGGTCACGTAGTAGGATTTGTGGTGCCCATGAGAATGACCTGCTGCGTCGGCCGTAAAGCACCAGACACAAAATGCGGTGGTAACACGTACGGTACTGCAAATGAGGCAAGTATAGTACGAAGTATTTGCTGGGATACCTACCAGAAGAAACCTGTCAGTAAGCCTGCTACGAGTGCATATGCTAAAGCTTACTTACCCTTCTTGCAATGATTGCAGGCAATTCCCTGGAAGTACGAATTGGCTGGTTTCAATTGACTTGCTGGGCTGGCTACTGTACTAGTAGGGCTGCTCATGGTTGTGCTGGGAGTGGGAGGACCAACGCTGCTAATGACGCTTGACGCAACCGATTGGGCGCTACTACCAAAGCTTGATATTCGATGCAGCTGGGAGGGATCCATAGGGTTTGGCGATTGCACTTGCTGCTGAGCTGGCATAGACATCACTTGTTGCACAGGGGCCTGTTGCACTGGAGTAGAGGAGGCATTCGTAGACACGGGCTGCTGCTGTGGGTGCAGGGGTTGAGCTTGAGCCGGGGATTGACTCTGTTGCTGATGCTGTGGTTGCGGAACTTGCTGCGTAGGTGGGTTCTGCTGGGGCTGCTGGAACTGCTGAGGTTGTTGATCTTGCTGGTACTGTTGAGGCTGCTGTTGATGTTGCTGTGGTTGCTCAACTTGGTGGACAAGTTGGTTCTGTTGGTGACCTGGCTGTTGGTGACCCAGTTGCTGGGGGTTGGGATGCTGAGGATTTGAATGCTGAGGGTTTGCGTGCTGAGGGCTTGGCTGTGGAGGGTTTGGCTGTTGGTTATTTGCCTGCTGATAGTGGTGTTGCTTTTGCTGTTGATGATATGACTGCTGCTGCTGCTGCTGCTGCTGCTGCTGCTGTGGTTGTTGTGGTTGTTGTGGTTGTTGTGGTTGCTGGACTGGTTGTGGATGTTGGTTCTGCTGGGCCTGGATCTGCCCTTGGCCCTGCTGAGTCTGCTGATGCTGAAGATGGTTCGGCTGCTGATTGAACTGTTCCTGTTGATAATGATGCTGCTGATATTGCTGTGGCTGCTGCGGCGGCAAGACATGCTGATTCTCTTGGACTTGCTGAAATTGCTGGCTGTGTTGCTGTTGGTGGCCTTGCTGCTGTGGAAGGTACTGTTGTGAATGATGTTGGGCATGTTCTTGGATATGTGGCTGCTGTTGTTGCGGCTGTTGCTGGAAAGGCGCAGGGGAAGGTGCAGCAAACATGGAAGTAGGCCGAGGATGAGGCGTTGGCGCCGCAGACGTCTTGCCGACAGCCTTTCTGGAGATAGTCGTCTGGCGAGCAACTGGTGAAGCAATCGTCATGTTGGAGAACGACTGCTCCATTTGCCCCTGTTGTTGCTGGGGCTGTGGAGTAGCCATTGCTTCAACCAGCATAGGTAGGGTCCTCGCGGCCGACAGGAGAGCTGGCGCACTGTCGTCGAGTTAAGGTTCGGGAAGGCGTTCAGCGGTCTCTTGGTGTAGTTCTTCTCTTTTTCTCGGCGGACAGCACGGAATCAAAGTTGGGGGTGGAGGAGGACAAGCATCTTGGCGGGCAGTAGCAGCAGCAAGCGTATTTGAGAATCAGCCGCACTCTCCACACCCACCGAAACAAGCAACGCACTATCGATCGGCTAGGCCCTCCCCGCGTGTCTCCGGACCCATCAGCTGAGGCACGGCCTGCATCTGGGCTTGCTGGAGGCCCAATCGTTAAGTCTTAGGTTGTCTCTCTGCCCGGGCCTTTTATTGATACCTCCCAAATTTGGCAGTCTTCACACCCAAATGCCTTCCCCGTTGGCGTCGTTCTCAGAGAGCTCTGTCTGAAGATCTCGAATTAAGGTGGCAAGATTGGCTCAAGATCCCTGCGCGAGGTGGCCGATACCTAAATGCAGGGGTATTGGAATCGGAATGAAGACGCCAACCACAACGGGAGGAGGCGCGGGCGGTGAAGTCCCACTTGCAAGGTCTGAGACTCGAGTACTTTGCCACCTTGTCCCAAGATCTCCTCAAGGACTTCAAATTTAAGCGATGGGATTCTAGGTGACGGAAGCTTAGCCTATGGCTATATCCTCCGTTAACTACGTAGAGACTCCATATTCTCTGCACCACTAGGTTTAACATCCTGCTATCTTCCAATCGCCATGCCATTCTAGGCGCTGCTGACACGTGGCGTGCATGAACATGCCTACAACCGAAGCGGAGAGTGTCTAGTCGGCAAAGTCGAAGACCGAAAACGCCTCGTCGGCAAATGGTGACTAGTCTCGCCACGACCAGGGTGTTGGGGCCAGACTCCTAAGACCCCTTCCCCCTTCATACCCTGAGCAAAATCCTCGAAAATTATTGAAAGATGGCATTTCAGTGAGTCTTGATGATTTGGGGGGTTCCGATCTCGTGTTCTTGGTGAATATTATTTAACGGGCTATAAGGACATTTCAATCACGTTCAGGTATGAAGCCTGATACCCACATCTTTCACAAATGTTGTAGGACGAAGGTGCCATCTCAAAAACATTTCACGGATCGTTACACAATACGAGGATTCGAGAGTTTCATTCTTTATTTTTCTTCAAGGTGCAGGCCATGAGATGGTATTCCTAGCCAATCCTAGTGAACATTAGTCGAGGTGAGAACCATTGGACCTTGCTATAGAGACCTAGAGGTTCTAATAGTCTAAGAAATCTTCCTGGTTTAACGCTGGACTGTGACTGGCAAAAATTCGACCAAGCAAGACAGAACGGCTAGCCATAAACTCCAATGGCTCTTGTCTCCATGGTCGTCCCTGAGCCTTCATCTTTTTATCGATTCGGCTCATTTCTGAACACGTCGTTCCCATCGAATCAACGCCGGTTGAGAGGGTCGGGAAAAGAGCGAGGTGTAATCCGTAGGCGGAACGCCCGACTTTCCATCTAGAGTATGGAACTTGAACTTACGAACCATCGTAGCGACGATGACACCAAGATTGACATACGCAAACTTCTCTCCAATGCAGCGGTGGCGACCAGCACCGAAAGGAAGATAAGGACTTTTTGTTCCCTTTGAAACGGCGCCATAGCCATAATCGATGAGGCTGTCCTCAGTAGACTCTTCCTTGGCCCGATGATCCCATCGGTGAGGGTCCCATGTCTTGGCATTGGGGAAGTACTCCTCGCTGAGGGCCGTTACGAGTGGTGATGCGAGGAGCACCTTATCTGTGGTGACGGTGTATGGTGTTCCTGGAACTTGCAGAGGGTTCTTGACTTTTCGCATGACAGAGTGAATGGATGAATGGACACGTAGTGTCTCCTTGACCACGTTCTGCAAAAGTGGGAGCTTATCCAAATCAGAGTGTTGGAGCGGTGGAAGAGATCCATTGACTGCAAGACTTTGTAGCTGCTCCTGGTAAAGTTCTTCGGTGATATCGGGGCGAGAAGCGAGATGAAGCATGACCCATGAACTGGCAGATGAGGAAGTGTGCTGTCCTGCCATGAGGAGGGTGATCATCATGTGGGCAATCTCCTTGTCGGGGACCGGCCGTCCGTCTTTGTAGTTGCAACGCATCAAGTTCCAAATCATGTCAGATCCTTCTTCTAGGTCAACACCGCGCTTTCTGCGTTCGTTGATGATATCCATGTAGATCGCTCGCATTTTTGCATGGGCGGCGTCGCGTCGCCTGTTTTTAGGGAGAGGAGCCCAAGGCATCAGGAAGTTGATCGGAGTAAAGCCCAAATCTAGGTCATGGTACAAGGAAGCGAACTCTGCGGTCAGCTTGCTCCGGACTTCCTCTCCCTGTAGAGCTCTTGCGGCAGTGAAGATGGTTATCTGTGCCATGGCACCGGAAATATCGACCGTACCGGACTGGCCACTGAGAGAAGCGACTGTGTCGGTGTAGTCGAGGACCTCCTTCTCGATCAACTGGACGTGGGACTCTAGGGCTCGCTGGGTGAGACCGAACTTGACGAACTTTTTCTGCTCCATGAACTTCGAGTTGGGGCAATCGTATACGACATCGCTTCCGAAGACAGGAGTTGTGAGGGGGCTGTAGATCTCTTCGGCGTTAACGTCTTGTAGTTTTCCGTTGAGAATGAAGTCATTTCCATTGACTCCGAGGTAGCAGGTAATCTTTCGGCCGAGTAGGACAAAGGTGAAAACGTCGCCATGCTAGAAATAAAGTTAGGGTACGAGTTAGTTATTGCTGTAAGACCGAAAAAAGAAGGCAAGCGAGGCGGTCTGGGAGCTTACCATCTCTCTATACTTTATAAAGAAGGCGTACGGATCCAAGCCGTAGGTGATTGCGTTACCGATGAATGGAAGCCAATGAAAAACGACAGGAGGGTCGTTCACCTTTCGAAAGAGTCGCTGTTGAATAATGTTCAGGATGATCGATATCAAGAAAATGCCAAAGGCGTAGAGGATGAGGTCGAGAATAGAAGCCATTGTTCAGGGTCGAGTGTTCGGAAACACCGGGAACAGGCTAGATACGAGATGTCAAGTTTGAAGTGTGAGAAGAAACTGATGAAGCAGAGAAGAAGAAGAATATGTTGAATGCCTGCCCCTTTTCTATAGTTTGAAGTCTTCGCAACTCACCCTTCTTAAGCGAGTTGGAACTCCATTGAATCCGGTGGATATCTGATACAGCCCAATAGCATGGTGAGTTCACTGAACTCTTCCGCAAGTAAGAGACAGTGCAACATAATGCAGATTACTAGTAGCTCTGACTTAGATAGTGTCCTTAGGTGTGACGTATAGCTCAAGTGCGTATTCGTACCCGCTTTGCTCCAACGCTGATCTCGTATTCGTACCTGGACTACACTCAACAGCAACAGTCACGACCAACTGCACACAATCACACGAATACGAAGATAAGCAATTTAAAACGAACATCTTTTGAATCTATTGACTAGGTGCTAGCCCTGCAGGTGTTCTCATTGTTACTTGGTTACCGCCTTGCCCCAACGAAGCCGCTGAAGAATGCCGCTCAGATCAAACTTGCTGACCCGCACCTGTTGTCGGTGTCTTTGCAGTGAACAATTTAGAGCCAGTAAATACGGGGGGAAGACTTTCGAGGCCAGTTGAGAATCGTCATAGTTTCATCGTGTTTAAAAAGCAACTTAGGCCATGAGTGTAAGCCTCAAGTCATTATAAGGGACCTCATTGAGATCAAATCGTCCTTGGTCCAAGCATTCTCCCTAGGCGAAGACTATTTTCGCCCGCATTCGCCTAAATCACACTTTCCTTGGCAGTGATAAGAGGAGCTGCAGGGTTCAGAATGCCGCTACGGCGCGATATGGAGCGCAAGCGATGAGATGCCATTTGTGGATCGGAAGGCTAACCAATGTTTATGAAGAGTTGAGGCACAATGGAATTCTAATTCAGAATTCAAGCATACATGTTTTCAATTCAGTGTCGAAGTTAGATTCCTATATTTCCAGTCTTAACCAACGCTGAGGGTATAATAGAACACCATTCCAGGTATTCTCAAACCAGCCACTTCCGAACCCCCAGGGTACCGACAAGAGTCCACAGCGTTTACAAATATTTGAGTGAGTTTCTTTCGATGCTTAGAGGCAACATCCGTGAATCGCTCAATCGCTCCAGTCCGGGTGATGTGAAAATAGACAAGCGTAGAAATTTCTCCAGACACTGAAAATCTCCGTAATCAATCATAAAGAAATGTCTTAGTAGTGTCACGATTGGTGATCGCAATGCTGCTGTAGTAGTAAAGGACAACTAGGGCCGTCGTATCCTTTAAACAGTAGTATAAACAGTTTTGGTGACAATAACTACCGGAACCGAGCTTGACGAAGAGTCCACTTCGGGTGTGACATAGTTTGTAACAGTATCGACTACGGTTGTGTATACAGTTGCAGTGTATTGAGACACCGGTGGCGTTGTGATCGAGTTGTTACAAGGGGTGTTGGGTCTCGTGCTCGTAACGAGGGTGCTGACTTGAGTGGCTTCCAACTCAGTAGAAGCTAAGGTAACGGAGCCGTCATCCTCGAGACTGGTAGAAGTCGCAGTATCACCCTGCAAAGTACATGAAGTGGAAACATCTGTAGTTGGAGAGTCTGGCTTAGCCAATGTAGTAGCATCAGAAAAGTCTAAGCATTGAGAAAGAGTCGGTCCAGTAAAGAATGTTGTAGAGGCACTGGGGCCAAGGCCGTCGGAGTCAAAACCAACATCGATGTCGAGGTCGACATACGCACCAGCATTGACATTAAAAGTCTCGGTGACTTCCAAGGGACACGATGCTGAAGGATCATGGGCTACTTCGGCAATAATCTCGATGAGGTTGGTGTAAACGCCGACTGCAGCAGTGAGGTCGACCGGTTTGAGGTCGGCACCCGCCTGAACCCGTAGACGAAGATCAGTCTTAACTGTTGCGTTTCCAGTGCTTACTTTCCAGGGAATTTGAGTGGCAGTTACCCCCTCGCTTCATGAAGGTTAGAATACGGTAACGAAATGGGATTAGTGGCTTATTGACATACAAGTTCTGATCCACGATATCTCCGTTGAGGTCGAACTTAATGAAGGAGCCATCCGGAATGGTGAGCTCAATGCCGCCTGCGAGCTCGATCTCGGCGCTGATATCGAATTCAAGGTCGAGAGAGGGAACAATACCAAATGACCAAGTGCCAGCAGGGTCCTTTCACGAATATTAATCACCACATCCAGTACTACAATCTGAATTACTCACCTCAATACCCAATGGACTCTGTAAAGTGAAAAGATTGATGGAATGAACGGCGTTAGCGGTGGTTGAGATGTTCACGTCGATATGAGCCGACGTCTTCGCAAACGTAACAGTCAACGACGCATCGAGCCCTTTACCAAAATCGAAGTCGACATCAGCTGCAACTTTAATAGTGGACGAGGCTTCGCAATCCAAACAAAAAACGGCTATATTGCTCGCTTGATGTTTGAGGTCCTTGACCGTGCTTTGGACGCAGCGAGTTAGTTACAGCCTCTAGCTGAGAAGAAGAAGAACCTACGTATTGAAAAGAAGCTCGTCCTTCTTAGACCAAGAGATGTCTTGCGTTGTATCTAGGTCTCTGCCAGCAAGAGGTACAAGAGCTAGTTCCGAGGTGGTAGTTGGCTGAGGATTTGGGATGCAAAGAGCTGGGCTAACCAGTATGCCAATGAGGGCATAGAAAGAGAGAAAATGCATGACGAGAGAGTGAAAATGCATGTTTAAAGTAATTAGTGAACGAAGTTGGGAGTCAAGGAGCTTGAAAAAGGTGCGAAAGAAATTGAACGAGGGTGTCTGGGATTTTGATCCTTCATACCGGAGGTAGGAGAGAAGTGAAACGGGTTATATACATGATGCTTTAGTCCGCCCCCAATTCATGCATCTGCGCTTCGACGATAATGTTGCAGCTAGGCCAGACCGTCAATACCCAAGTTTGGAGTCAACTAAGGCTGGCGTTGTCTGACTGGGAAAGCAGGTGATATTTCGGGTCCCGATTAGAAGTTGTTGGTAGCAGGTTAGATTTCTTTCCAGTTCTCAGCGATGATCAGACATTCTCAACTCCTTTGCGACCGTGTTGGTATCATATAGGTCTACCCCTGCAGCGACCAGGCCGCATCGAGGCGTGAAACGATCCCATCTGCACTTAAACGCCGAGACAACCAACACCCGTAACATGATGTGTTACAGCCCTACTGGAGGGTTTAAGGCTGTGCATTCCTACAAATAAGCTTATTATCGCTCGCATGTCGCTTCAATTCTGCTTGGTAAAGCCTCTAGGCGATTTGAAGGATGCACTAAAGATAGGCGCGGCAGCCGCCCAACGGGCCGAGGATGAGGGGACCCGCATACGGATATCTGCAGCGCGGTATTAAGACGCGTCTATTATTAGCAGGATTCAAGCCAGCCTGACACTTATGATCAGGCCTGGGTGGAAACTTTAATTTTTGCACTTGGACTCGTAGGAGTGTGCTGTTCCAGAAAGTTATTTTGAGTTGTTAGCTCTGTTGCTTGATCTCCAAGTGGGCCGGTTTTTCAAACTGGTCTGTGTTAAGGCTGATTGTCATGGCCTTCGAAAAGTGGTCGGTCTTGTTATCTGACCCGACTCTCGTGGTAGCGTTGAGATTGATTTGAATTGTTACCTAGGTTAACGCTGCCGAGCCTCGACTGGGATAGCTATTTTAAAGTCAGTACTGGGTAATGAAGGTTCGTCAGACGATTTAGTTTACTCTTACTACATTTTTGATGATAAAGTTGAAGCTCAATATGTCAGCTCCTAGGGTGCATTATTTAAGGTCTGTCCAACCCATAACTTGTTATCATCACAGGATAATTATGAATTGATCTAACTTGATGAGGAATTCGTGGAAGGATTTACTGAAGACACAATTCATTCAGATCCAATCATTAAACGCCATGAATCGGCGTGCATCGAAGATGACCTTTCCAAAGGTGCTTAGCGAACATGCAGTCAGCAATTTCAGAACCAACACCAACAACAGGCGTATTAGCAGGCCTTACCACCTACGTGTCGTGATCGCGTCTCACTATCTCTGAGGGGCTGGAACCACAATTCAACGGTCTGTTCTGGGTCTATACCTATTTCTGCGTTATGACTTAGACGAAGACTGGCGTCGAGTTTTCGTTTTTAGTACATATCTGGATGAAAGGAGTACCACCTGAGACACCTGTCAAGACAAGTATCGGAAACCAGACGAATCGCAAAAGTTGTTAGAACTGCTGACAGTTCTAGAAAACTTAGCAAGTTAAGACCCTTCCCGTGGGAATGCATATCAATGTTGACGGTATATGCTTGTTCGGCGGAAAGATTACGGAGCTCTGTAAAACAATCTTTTGATCATCTGACAATCAAGCCTGTTTATGCGCCGGTAATAAAGTAATGTCAAGAGCTGTTTTAGATCCAGGTCATCAGAATTGATCCATACCAACGAATTCAAAAACATTCCTAGATTGCATGAGACAAGCTATCTGATTTATATCGTATGCTCACGATCACATCCTGGTAATGGGCTGATAGCATCCGAGCGCTCGAAGAGATCATTGTTAGCGCGCAGTCTGCCCAAGATGTTGACATAAAACGCTCCAAGACTAAGGCATTTGCTGGCAGCTGATCACATCTTGAAGGCCAACGGTTTAAATTGACCGATTAGCAGCAGGGGACTTGGACTCGGTACCCGAAGTTGAGCAGTATTCGAAATACTAGAATACGATCATAACTCCTCGGTAGCGGTTTTGTTACGTCATTCCGGTTCTGGAAGGAAGGGAAGGGCGACTGACCTCTTGCTTCGCCTCTACCTTGGTCCATGCAGCGATTCACGGTCTCTTGCCCCTACCCTAACTCTCAGGGCAAACCCGCCTACGCTTGAACCCATTTTCTCTGCTTCAACTCCAAGTTCCTTAATCACCATCTCCTCCATCTCTGCTAGACTACTAGTTCGTATTGTAGCATCATGGATGGACTCAAACGTCACCTCAGTACCGAGCGCAGCCAGGAGGGCATTCTTAAGAACGAAATGCCCGAAGACCTTGCAGCAGAATCTAAAAGAAGATGTGAAAGTCACCGCCAAACTGCGCTCGACTTCTGAAGCCACACGTAAGGACCGCAAACCTCATGAAGACTAGAATGAGCTCCTTCAGTCACTAAGTCATGATCGCCTTAGGTACGACATGTGCTATCTGGGGACGAGGCTTTATCCAGCGGAAGTCTACGGATTTCACTGACAACGCCTGGCTATGTTTACAAAGGCAATCAGAAAGAGGCTACGTGCTTTTGAATTAACAACCCCATGGTATGGGGAGTTGGGAGTTTAAGTGGGACAATTATCAAGATCATCAAGCTAACTTGTTACTCTATAGTCAAGGTGGCAGCTTTAAATTAGCTGCAGTGGGTGGTCGCCAATTGCCATTTGCGGATATAAAAATAACTAATATGTGCTGATGACTGCAGAGGTTCAACTGGCCAACAACCTTTCAGGCAATTGGATGATTGAACGGGGAGGTTAAAGCTGAACATCGAATTTCTTACGGAGTAGCGGCGGCGGTAGGTCCGGCCGCTTCTGATCAACAGCAAGCTCCATTAGGATAGCTGGGAAGAACTATGTGACAAAATCGGCATTAGGCTTGACCAAAAGTATGAGACCCGGTCTAATGGTTAAGGTGGCTATGAGCAGCAGGAACCAGCGTGGACACCTAATATTTGATCATATAATGCGAGTGTCTATAATTCTACAAAGTACAACATGGAGCTACCTAAGTCTCTGGTAAATGTTCAAGTGTCTCTCGTGGCTTCCATTCTTTTTCAAACAACTGGCTAATAAACCAGAACTTTAGTGCATACCTCTCAGTATTTCTAACAGATCTCATATACTCGGCTGCCGATGGATTTAGCTCATGTCATTATCCGTGACTACCAGGTCAAGGGATCGTAGTACTAACAGTGCTCGCGGACCTTTTGCTTCAACGCGCGCAAGAAGGAGATTTGCTCCTTGTCAAGCTCAGCCATTTTACGAAAAGAAGGAGCATTATAGTCGACGTCATCAGAAAAGGGTACCACCCCTTTGCATGCGGTGTGGAAATGGGCAAGGATAGTCTTCGCCCCGGAATGGATGCCTCGGATTAATGGCATATCGAGGTAAACAACCTTATGGAGGGTTTCAGCATGCCCTGAAAGGATATGGAAGGGGATGGGCTCACCGGAGCCTTCCGCTTAGCAGCAAAGGCTTGCTGGAAGCTTACGCCCTGCTCATAATTGTGTAGCAGGATGAAAACCGTTAGGAATATCCTGAACCAATGTTTCGTTTTGTTCTCGTAAACCAATGCCTGCAGTTCCCTGAGAACTGAGCTACGCAATGGGTCCAAAATCCTTTGCATGATGATGGAGCCGAGCTGATAGTCAATGTACGGTGGTGGCGAGATCCAGTCAGGCGCCCGAAAGGGGTTTTATAGGTTCTCAGCTCCCATATTGTAGTCACCGCAGCACCTCCACCGGCCCTCGATTAAGCGACAGGCTACCCAGAGGCGTAAAACATTCTGCAACAATATATCCTGGGGTGGGATTTAGACAAGCGTGTAGAAGTGACTTGTAAGAGAATACTCACAGGTTCAGGAAAGAAACAGAGTCGAAGAGCCATGTGGAAGACATCAAATGTTAGATGGTCCGTGTCGTCAAGCAAAGTGTCTAGATAAAGCCCAATGGACTTATCCACGAATTCGTTCAAGGCGTCCGTTGCTTGGTCAGCATCAACTATGGAGAATGGGATGCGATACATCGGCCTGCTCTTGAGGTCGAGTGCCTCAGGCTCGACCGGGGGCTTGAATTCGCGGACAACGAGATGGCAAACTGAGCCGCAGTCTTAGGTGATGTCGAGCGAAAACTCACGCTGGTGCGTCCAATTCTTTTCAAGGTAGAAGTCTCCATACCTACTACCAACCATGGGGTGGTTCCTGTAAAACTGAAGGTAGTCTAGACCAGTTCTGTGGAGAACTGAGTCCGAAATCTTGTATCGCAGGCAAGGAAGTCGAGACAGCCGGGGTTTGGATTTGCAGGGTATGCAAGGCCCGGTTAGATCAGTCGGGTCGCGTATGCACTAGTAACTGTGAGTTATCCGCTCTCCTTTTCGTGCTGGGGCTGGTGCACTTACTCTTATACGCTGCATTCGACATCTGATGCATCCACCAGCGTCTCTGACTGCCGCAGTTTCGGCGCGATGTTGATCATCATACCTTCTCCTCCTTTGCTTGGGCTTGAGATTAGCCAGATGTAAGCGGTTGTTTTGGTCCTGCCCCATCTGGCGACCTGGGCCTGCTTTGGAGGCGGGTTTCGGGGCCAGTGCAGGAAGTAGGGACTTTGGTCTGATAGCCGGTGGAGCGAGTCGAGGCTTATGACTGGCTAATACGGATCGGTTCTTTGGAAGTTGAGTATGTGGTTCATTCAGTAGTCCAGTAGTTTCGGATACATTGTTCGCTAGTTCCGTCTCCCACGGCTTCTCAAAGGAAAAGGTATCTTCCCCAGCGGCGTGATCCGTTGGTTGGATATAGGTGATATCAAGTGTGTCGTTTAGGAGCAGGCCTGAAGTCTGGCTCGGGTAGACACAAGTGGCCATGGCTCTCTGCATGAAATCTTCGAACTCGTCGATGCTGCCGAGAGTAGTTGGGTCCCAATCAAGGGATGGATCGGCCTGACCCGATGATGTCGTACCGATTCCATCAGGGGTATAGGCTTGCAAGGCATGCGTGGGATCAGTGGAAAAGGTCGTCTGCATCGAGGTGTTGTATATTTGAGGAAGGGTTGCAACTAAACTTCGAGGCACTGTAGCTGATTGAGCTTCGGGAGTGCTAGTGCCGCTCAACCTGGTGGTTGACGCTGACGCTGAGGCTGAGGTTGAGGGCCCGGAGAGCCTACCGCCTTGATATCTGGGATCATAATGGTCGTAGCCATCGCAGGATTGTTCTATGGGGTAGGAAGAATATGGAACCGTAAAGATGGATAGTGTCTCTAGGTCTGTGTTATCAGGGGCTTTAGCTCGTTCATCCATGGTGTCAAAACTGTCAGCGCACTTGCTCATCCACAGCGATCTGATCTGATCGTTCTAGTCATAGCCGGTCCCACTATTTGTAGTGCGGAGATCAGCGTCCTTTGTACTTCGTGCTGTGCTGTACGTACTCGGAGTCAACCAATCAACTGCCTGCTGCCAGCGTGTCATGAAAGCTTCATCGGTTTGGCTCTCATTGGCTGAACTCGGTAGGGCTGTGCATGTCTATGCAGCTCTTCATCGGTCGCGCTGCTATTGGTCAGCCTAACCGCCTCCCACTGACATACCCAGAACAGGTCTTGGGCTCGTGGTCGCTTCACAGAAAAGGAACCGACATGCCATCATCATACCCAAGGTATCAGGCGGCTGAGCATTGCAGCCTAAGGTATTAGCACGCCGGGTACTGCAAGTCGGCCACCGCAGGGAGACAAATCGTCAATAAACAACCAAATTTCCCCTCCCAAAACAACACCTTCCCTCGGTCGCTCACCTCCCCTCTGATGGCAGCTTGGTTTCGATCTTTGTGTCGCCATCTTAGTCCCATAGCCTCATCAGTTTCATCGGTTTCGCCGGTCCATTCACCTAGATCTCGGGGTTTGTCGTCGCCGATGGCTGCCATGGCAAACTTCTCATCGCTGGACCTCATCAACAAGGTCGACGCGTAAGCCTCTCATTGCTCCAGGGCGCACACCCGCCTCACGTACTGAATAAGGCTAAACTATGACCAACAGGTGGCCGTACTACCAGCAGGACCCTGCGGCCTACCGCCAGCACATGTCCAACTTTTTCTACTTTTTTGTCACTGGTGTCAAGGAGCCACTTGGTTACGTACACCGCGACTCTGTCCTGGGGATGGTGTTCCCACCTGATTTCTGGCATATTGACCGTGAAAACCGCTTCTTGACACTTGCCGGCAAGGTTGGCGATGTGCCTGAAACGACAAGGCAGCTTCAGGCAACCCTCAAACAAAACTTTGACGAAGGTCATGTTATTCGTAAGTGGCATAACGAAACTCTACCGGTGTACGACCGCCATCGCCGGCATATTCTAGACATCGACCTTTGTGGCGTCGACCTCTTCGGCGTCGTCAGCTACGGCGTCCACCTCACAGCGTACATTCGGACCCAGGGCGCTGATGGCAGCCAAGTCTATAAGTATTGGGTACCGCTCCGCTCTTACACCAAGTCAACTTTCCCTGGAATGCTCGACAACTTCGTTGCTGGCAATATGCTATCCGGCGAATCTCCACTGGAGGGCATGATCCGGAAGTCTATGAGGAGACAGGGATTCCAGAGGACTTCACCCGCGCTAATATCCGCTCATGTGGTACCGTGACATACCAGATGTCCAAGTCCAATGACGGGCGAGTGGGTTGCCAGCATCACTGTCAGTTCGTTTTTGAGCTTGAGCTGCCAGCTGATCTGGTTCCTCATCCAAACGATGGCGAAGTGGATAGCTTTACCTTGATGTCGTTGAGCGAGGTGCAGCAGGCTTTATCGGGAGACCAGTTCACGCCAAATCGGACTCTTACCTACCTCGCACACTTTGTTCGCCACGGAATCGTGAATCACGAGAACGAACCAAGATTGATGGAGATCTGTTCCAGATTGCATCGCAAACACGATCTTTTCGTTGCTTAGTATTTCACATGAGTTCATTGGAGTAATTACCACTCAAGTTGATGCGCCACTAGCGCGAGGGATAGTAGTAGTCTTAGAATGCGAACATCTTAAATTGAAACAAAACGTCTCCTATTAGCTCTAGCCCATGATTCAATAACCCTCCCTGAATCGCCGATAGACTAATTTGTTTGTGCGCTCAAAATCATGCGTCTCCTCGTAAAACCGATGTGCGGATCAACCGACCACCATAAGGCCCACTCAACTCGGGCGTCCAGCCGAAAAGTCAACCTGGCCCCAATCCAATCAAACACGAGTATGCAAAACCGATGAGAAAGGCATACACCTGTAGCCATGCCCAAGGCTGAGGCGAGTGGCGTGTCCATCCGTATTCGAGTCAGCCTGATATAAATGCCAATCAAGTGCAAGAAGACGAAACCGATGAGAAAGCAATGCATCCACGAACAGGATCGAAAGTCGAGGCGGGTGGACGTCCACCCTACAATTTCCAAACGGCACTGGCCTACCATTTTGCAACCAATTAAACATTGTCCCGTCAAACCGATGAAGGTGGAAGCATCGTAACAGACCTGTAGATTCGTTGTCCTCAAAACCGATGAATGAAGTTGCGGGCGGTGTTTTCTATGCAATAGCCCTTCAAGGCAATAGCCATCACGAGCCTTGCTGATGACTTTGACTTTCAATAACTAATAAGGCGAAGTGGCAAGCATAGTCAACTCCGGAAACCGATGAACCTATCCTGCAATTTGAATGGCTCTTGATCAAGATGGCAAGTTATTCAAGTCGACTCGGTAGATTATTTAAAGGGATAGCTAAACCAACAAAGACCGACTTTTTCCTCTGCAGGCAAAACCAGTACGAAGGACAGCAGTGAAGCTTATCTCAGCAATCCAATCGTAACATCATGGCGTCAATCAACTCCAACGATTCCAAAAACGCTCTTGCGACAGTCAGGGATTTCCCGGTTGGTTATACCGCCTTGCTGGCTTGTAACTGTACGGGGGCCGGAAACTTCACAGTCAATGGATTGTCTTGGCTAACGTTCTTGACACAGACTTTGGCGTTGGAGAATTTCGAGCGAGTAAACTAAATAGAGAAGACATAGATGCACTCTCCAATGTCGTAAGTATTCACTTGGTCCCTGTAGATGAGTGAGTAATCTAGCTAATGGCGATTTTTTCAAGGCGACGATTGGCTCATCTCAAAATGGGAGCGACAGCAAGCCTGAATTAGACAAATCTTTCAAGCAAGACAACAAGCAGGTCTGAGCATACAGAAGGATTCAATGGTAGTCTCGAGGTTTCTTTGGTTATTGCAGGGTTGCATGGCTACATGGTGATTTTCCTTGTGTGGGGAAACATAGGTTATCATTGCGTTGAACATGGATTTGTTGTTTAACCTAATTAGAATTTCGGTGTCTTTGCAATAAGGTTCAATTTTTATTCCCCTAACCATAGTTCTTCTGAGTAAAAAATTCATCATTCTGTGACTTATTTTCCCGTAGCTGCTGCTGCACGTGTCAATCTTTCCTGAACTTCCGCGAGAGTTGGACGCTGATCAACAAACTTCGCCGGTGCCTCATCCCATAACTCTCTCTCTGTCCTAGGCAGCCTTCCCTTCTCTAATAGTCTCTCCTTCATATATCTGACAGCGTACTTAAGCTCCTGCCGCCACCATTTGGTTGCTGCTCTCTGGACTTCCAGCGACGCATCTACACAATCGGCTTTCAACCCAGACCAGCCTTGTAGAAAGAGACGGTCGCCACATATTTGAATCGGACGCGAAATTCCGCGCCATTCCACGGCCCCTGAGGTGCAGCTTCGAATAATAGATCGTATTGGCTCGGGTGTATGGACGAATTGCGGGAACTGATGCTCTGAATGGTCCTCCCGAAGGACGTCGGGGCTCATCCCACAGTTGATAGAGGATCTGGATTCGAAGATGCACCACAGAAGTTTTCCCAGCATGTAAACCTGCGCTGACTCTCGCTCCTTGACAGTAAGCTGAGACCAAGCAGTGCTGTAGCCGCTACTAGTCGTCGCGCCGTCGTACTTCACAATCTTGGTCGGTGGTAGCCAATCTGGTTCCAAAGACTTCATCAAATCCACGTGCTCCTTGATAATGTCTTCAGCAACCATATCTGAAGAAGCACTGGAAATGTATTCGACAAACTCGACGTACGTCACCTCCGGAGGAGTCCATGAGTACCATCCTCCCCGTTGCTCAAGGTCAATGAGCAGTATATCCCGGTGTTTGGAGTCCCCGTACAAGATGACATTGTCCGGCTTGAGGTCCGGATAGTAACCAAGAGGACTTTTCTGAATAAACAGAAGAGCGGACGTAATCTGCATTGCCCACCTGAACCTATCCGCTGTGGTAACTTGGGCTGCCTTAGCCTCATTCACGAACAAATCTCGAAGTGTTCCGCCTGGGTAATATTCGATCACGAATCCGCAAACCCCGACCTTACGGCCGAACTTACATCGTTTGGTGACGATGTATTTGGGTTTGCCTAAAATATGTGAATGTTTCGGCATAGTCATCAACATCCTCAGCTCGTGGTACATGTACTTGATATCTCGGGTGAGTGATTTGAAGACGAACAGTCTCTCCCCTTGCAGTTGAGGAATTTGGACGAGAGTGATAGCCTCATGCGGCTGTCGATACAATGACAAGTCTTCAACGGATATCGCTGGTGGCCATGTGTCCAAAGAAGGCGCCCACTGCTCCTGGAGTTGTCTCAACGTCAGCCATTGTCTTTCGACATCGTAGATAGGTATCAGATGAACATTCATCTGATGTATGCTGGACGAGATGTTCTCTACCACCACTCGAGATCCGAAAGGCAAAGAGAAGTACTTTTCCTCGAATCTGGGATCCTTGTTAGACCAGACTTCCAAGACCCGAAGTAAGTGCTTCGTCATATCAATTCTCAATGCGTCTTGCCCTTGGTAGAGGACAGAGAGATTTGATTGTAGAATACGACGTGACTGCTCCGGCTGAGACATGTGCCTGGGCACGAATAAATCAACCCGCAGTGGTGGCTTGCCGATGGCAAACTTGGGTATGACGAAGTATCGGGTTCCTGAGAAACCGACTCCTTCAAACCGCCACGTTGATGTCTTAGGAAGGTCGAAGCTATCCACTCTATTCTTAGGGTTAAGCGAAGACGATTCCCAAGTACTTAGGGCTTGGCTGTACTGGCAAGCTTGCCAGTATGCTGCCGTGGGCGTCAAGACGGAGTCAAAAACGTTGTCCGAGACTTCCATTGTCGACTGTTTGGCCTGAATTGGGGTTGGGGTTATTGATGAGAGATTAGTGTAGAGATATCTGACATTGCCTCAAGGTCACGGGTGAGCGAGAGCTATATTTATACCTGTTGGGCCAGTTTTGCTTTGTCATCGCTGCGTTTGATTCATCCGTCTCTAGCCAGTCCTCTTTCGTGAAGAACTGCCCCCGTCAAGCCCAATCCAAAGCACATAAGCAAACTTACTTCCACAGCCTAAGCACGGTTGAAGACTGGGTTCCCTGATTGCTAATCACTTCAAGGTTTGTATTGGTGCTAATGAGGCAGCAGGCGCAAAGAAGATTCAATTTAGATACAGCGATTTAGTTGATAACAAACTAAGCGTTGAAGAGAATGACAATAAAACAAAGTTGAAGTGAAACTGGACTAGACACCCATAACGAAAGTTGTTCATTTTAGCATGAAATTAGTACCCCACCACCCTTCACACTTTGCCGATAGAGGCGACAAACGCATTCAGGAGCAAAGGCGCTCGCTCAGAGAAAAGGTCAATCGTGGAACTGGTGCAACATTCCAAACCTCATCGATCTCATTCTGCTCATATATTCTAGAGTTTCCGTACTGCAGCTCCGGGGGGAGGCTCCAAGCGAGTTTCTCGTTCTTGAGCCAGAGTCGAACAAGATGCCTTCTATTAAACTCATCGTCCTGGAAAGCTTCGCGAGAGTGAAGCACACCGTTGTTATTTATGAAAGTGAGATCTCCTGGCTGCAGATTCAGAACGACTTGATTGGCAGTGGCGCAGTTTTCGATCATGTCCAAGGCCTCATGCTGGAGCGGAGATAGCTCTGGCAACGACGTTGCCCGAGAGACGCCTTTGACGCCCCTCAATGGTTCCTGGGCAAAGTTCATGATGAGACGGTTCTTGTGATAGAACATCACAGGTCGGCGATTGGTGCCGATGAGTTTGCTTCGGCTGTAGAAAGGCTTTTTAGCAAGGGAACGAAATATTTTAGAGTATTGTAGACTACCCACCTGTCAAAGTGCCAGCTTGGCTCCGCTAGGATCTTGATAAGGTCCGGTCGGGTGGCAGCCATGTGGTTATACACAGTCCAGGAAGAGGCGATCGTGTGTCTCCCACCAACAGCGGCATTAGATCGTGTGTGGAGTGCAAGGATATCACAGAATGTGTCTGTATGATAGGTCTACAACGAAGAATCAGTCGCTTACCGAACGACCTAATGAGGGTATGCAGACTTACAGATGCCCTGGTGGAGTATCGAATCGGTCGGACAGCTTGTGCCGCACGAGTCTCTTTGACATCGTAGATGTGCACTATAGCGTGAGCAAGAACATGGCTGCTTGGGTATATTGGCGTTTGGGCTAGCTTACTGAGCATGTTCCCATCTTCGTCCTGTTTGCCACGAGTTGCGCCAATGTAACTAGAGATTCCAAGGAAGATGGTGGCGTTGTCCTCATCACTAAATTCCGTCGGGTTTAGTCCTCTAATGTTAACGAACCCTCTTCCATTATGAATTTCGTTCGCGCACTCGGTAAGCGTCGTGGATAGACCTGGCAATGGAAATACGGCTGGTGAAATCTGGTCGCCATCCAGTTCATGATCTAGAATATTAGCTTCTTGAACCCCTTAGATGCAGTGGTTGGGGTTACAAACCATAGAAGTGGTTGAGGGCATCTTCGATCTCCTCTAGGTCTTCGGTCGTTAGTTGCAAGGTGTAATCGGTTGGGCTCCTAAAATGTGACCCGGACCAAACCAAGCTTCCAGTCAACGTAGAAGGCCAGCCGTATATCAAAGGCGTGTCCAGTTTACCTCGACCTAGGTCTAGGGATCGGGGCTGGGTTTCTGCGTCGAATAGCAAGCCTGGAGCCATTGATGCTCTTTTGCCGATCTCTCAAGAACGATTCTATGGATTGAAGCTGAATAAGGCTAACGTAAAATGCAAGTGAGGATCACGAATAGTCCGCGAGACAACATAGACGCCTTGATCTAGGTCAATTAACGATATATCTTGTTTATCTACATATTTGAAGTCAGCAGCTTACTGACTTCCCCGCTTTCGAGAATCAGCCACAATGTTGCAACGCTGGCTCGGCATGGGGGATACGACAATGGCCATCAGTCCAATTAAGGTGCCGGCAGAGAGTCTTGTTGTGTGGCTATTGGGCCGGCCGAGCTCTCAAGAAGTGCACTTTTGCGCGATTTTTATGAACATGATGGTATCAATATTCTGAACTCATAACACTTCGAGCAGCAATGAGGCCCTAATGTCTAAAATTAAAAAACCAGCCCAATATGACGACCCTTTCCCCCCCCTCCTGCAGCCTCACTTCTTTAGATCGATGGTCCGCGTGACATATCGTTATCAGCTGCCTTTCCCTGGCAGAACTTCAGCTGATAAACTCGCAGCGATCTTCATAATCATGCCTTCTTTGATACTTGGATGTGGTGTGAAGGCGGGTAGTACGGAAGTCGACTTAACTGTACAACAGCTTCCTCAGATCGGAGAGACAAAACTTAAGCTCTTCCAGGAGTAAAGTCTCTGAAAGGCTAGAACTCGATTTCTGTTTAGAAAGCCAGGTTTTAGGAACGTTGTAAGTATATAATAATAGTATTTGGAAGGGAAGAGATCTAATTTAAGGTAAACCTTCTACTCTCCCCACAACAAGAGAAAGGATAATGATCATAGAGTGTTTATCACTTGACCACAATTGACTTGACCACCTTCCAGCTCCTATTGCAGTCACAATGGCCCCCATCTCAGCTCGGGAGAAAGTCTTTGTATGCCATGGAATTGCCAATAAGAACCTTGCCCTTTTTGCCTCCCACGTCGGCTGGCGACCCAGCAACTAGTATCTGATTGGCAGCCTGGGCGGTTACAAAATCCCTCGACGCACGAGTTGCGACACGCCCCCTCTTTCTATCTCCTTCCCCCCTGTTCCTCTCCACTCGGAGGAAGAATGGAATTAAGGAAATGGATTAAGAAAGTGTTATGTTAAAACAGACAATGGATGGGTTCAGGACCTTCACACTGCTCAATTCATTAGAGTTATTAAATAGCCCGGCTGTCAGTTTGGTGTTCAGTAATCGTACGACAGACTTATTTTCCTACCGACAATAGCGGTTCACATGCTTGTTCAGTTGGCGCCTTGGTCGCATTGAAGCGGCTGTAAGGCTACAGTTGCTTCTGGGTATAATACAAGTTAGGCTATGGAAAACAAAGGGCAGGACTTCACGAAAGTATTGGGAGATTTCACTAAGACGTAAGAATGATTCCGCTCAGACTGAGGTAGAGCTGCTTTGACGACTGTCCTTCTGGCTTCAAAGAGGTGCAGCGTGATCCTCACAAGGAGATCATGTTGGACAGCAGTCGATGTAACGGCTTTGGGAATAGCTTCACCAGGTTGTGCTGTCCTTCCAATGAGATTTCCACTTGCATCTGTAGAGGGCATCACAACTCAGGCCACTGTACACCCGGCTGCCACAATGGCGAGGTCGAGGTAGGAACTCTGTCCACTGGTTGTCACAAGACCTATCAGTCAGCATGCTGTACTAAATGCCCAAGCACCGATATGTATAGCAAGTGCATGTGGTTCCCTTGCTCTGACCTGGGCTAGGATGCGTGTGGCGGTTCGTTCTCCCATTATATGGCTGCCAGCAGTATAGGGTTTGGTGGCCCCAAATCGTGCAAGGGTACTCAAAAGTACAGCCTATGTTGTTCAGAGCCTCATCCAGACGAGCTGGCAGGCAAATTTCACTGGCAGGACAAGGTTGGGTTCCTGGATGCTCCCAACATGAAGTACATCTGCGAGGGCGCTTGTCCAAAGGGCGAGATCCGTTTAGCTCTAGAAGACGGCTTGAACGACAGCCTCGAGGCCAAGGCAGGCTGCTTCGGAGATCTGGCATTCTGCTGCAGCAAAAAGTCGGATCTCACCCCCAGAGGGGACGACGATGGGTTCAGTTCTTCTCAGGCCAAACAGTTCCGTGCATTGTTGGCTGCCTACCTGGATAATCCTACATGTCCTGCCACCATCTTGCACCCGCCTTTTCATGACCTATATGGGAATGGCGGCGCAGCCACCAAGAGAACTTTAGAGATTGAGTCCAGGACTATGGAGGTTCTTCAGGGCCGAGCCAAGGGCTGCTCCCTGGATAACTGGATTAGGCTTGTTCAGTTTGCCACTCTTATGTTCACATGAAGGATGCCGGCTACGACCCTATCAGAACCATCTGGGACGATGTGATTGCCGACACGTATGACAAAGACCTCGGGTTTGGTAATTTTCAAGATCACCTTTACGATCAAGTCTCCCTGTGGGAACCCCGTGGTCTGGTCGAGTACATCCTCTACAACCCCTTAACAGCAGGTCCCGGCTTGTGCAGAGGAAGGAGAGTCACCGAGACCTTTTGTGACTTGCCAACCCATCGTCGTCGTGGCGAGAAAGCTCGAACTGATCTTCAGCCACGACGAATGTGGCCATGGGGTGGCGGCCGCAATGACATACCCTGTGTGGACAAGATCCTGGAAGGCATCCGACTCGGGAATTTGACGCGTATTATGCTTAATGGGAATGGTATAACGCGGGAAGATCTGATCTTCCTCCAGGACCAATGCTGGAGCTGGCTTATTGGATCGGTCCTGAGCTAGGCGTGATTAACCCCGACGAGGACTTGAACGACTACCAAGATAATTTATGGCCGCGGTCAGTGGCCGAGCCGGATAGATGGGCTGGTAAGTCTTGGGAATGCCTCATTCTGCCTCATTTCATCAACCACAGAGCACCAAGCTGACCACTTGTTCTTCCCGATAGTCTTCCATCTATATATGGACCCTGCAACTGAATGGCTGCGCGAAATATAGGGTCGAACCTATGTCGGTATCACATCTGTACAAATTTTCCACTCCCAGTTTGTCGACCAGTAAAGATCAACTGTGTGGCGTGCACAGGGAGCCGGCCAACGAGCTGTAGCAGACGGCATCGACTATCTGTGGACCTTCGTAACGTTTGGTACATCGGATCGGCGCGAGACTTGCCCATAGCTGGTCTAGGCGCGGGCAGCCTCGAGGAGCTAGAAGCCCTACAATCCTGGGGCGAGATTCTGTTCGATCAAGGATACGTCGGGTTTCTAGCCATGTCGCTGATTCTGAATCGGTTCGATAACACGGGGACTGAGATTGATCTGCGTAACCCCGGCGAGTTGGTCTACAATGGCGGTTCGTCCGATAGGGCAACCGGGGGAGACCCGTATGAAGTAGAATGGTTGTGGATGGGTCACGGTTATAATTTCCACCCTCCTCCACCCCCGCCAGGGGTGACATAGAGCAGGGAATATACGGTCAGGAAGTAGATAAAAGGGGATCGACTATTAAAAGCCTTTATCAGGATAGTATCCAGCTGTGGAGAATCAGAACAGTCAGCAACCGTGTTGTCTTTGTCGTCGACATATGTGAAGTGAATGGCTCTCTTCTAGCAACACGTAATTAGTTGACGATTGTGGAGGCTTTCTTTGTTATACGCTCAGTTTAGGGTAACTATGATTGATTGTGAGATTCCAAAAGTTCTATGAGTCTCTCTTTGAGCATGGCAGCGTTGTGGTGCCAAAACATTGCCTTGGCAGCAAGCTGCCCTGGTGTGATTCCAGATGGACTGGCGGCGTTTGCATTGGCCCCGTGATCCAGCAGGACCTTGGTTACACCTACAGCACCGTGACTGGCTGCCCAATGAAGTGGAGTCATTCCATGACGGGCAAAACCAGGCCTACTAGCTCCAATGTCCATCAACCTCGACACCTCAGATCTCCATGCATATCTGTAACGCCGTAGTGCCTCCCGATCTTCCCTAGAGTAGGCTAATCCGAAGTCTTGCTGGGTCAACAAGGTAGCAGGGGCATCTATCGCGGCCCTTGGGATACCAGCTGTCTTGCTAATCGTGCTGCATCCCCCTCTTCGTCTGCATCGGCGTAGCTAGCGAGACAGTGCAACGGGGTCCAGCCCTCGGCTGTAGAAACCCCTGGCTTTGCCCCGTGCAACAAGAGTAATTGTGCTGCGTGAATAGCATCGGACAAACTCTTTGTACGAGCACCTGTGAAGCTGCTTTCTCTGGTTGGGGCCAACGCGCAGATCAAGGGCGTCCAGCCATTTGTGCTGGTAGCATTCACATCAAACCCACAAAATATCAAATATCTAAGAATATCGAGTTTGGCACCAGCAGCTTCCCAGTGCAGTATTGTCTCGTCGTGGCTATTCGTCACGTTCAAGCACTGATAGATACTGAGTGATTCCGGTCTCGCCGAGAGATATACGTTGAATACGCGCTCGTCAGCACCAAAAGCGACACAGTGGAGAGGCGTATTCCCCAGTGCGTCTGCCTGAAGCACGGAGCCCCCATGTTCCAGCAGGAGATGTATTCCAGTCTCGTGTCATCTGCAGCCAGCTCTCGTCCCGAGTTTAAGTGGGACGGGAGAACCAAGTATGTGAAGTGCAGTTTGACCATTGTCCTGTTGACTTTGGACATTGGGGTCTGCTCCGTTTTCGAGGAGTGCCTTGAGCGCTCTTACGAGGCCAGTTGAAATAGCTATTTTATGCAGGGCATAGTGACTGTGCAAAGGCGTATTGGGGTCTGCCCCAGCCTTGATGATACGTGTCACCATGCGTTCTTAGTTTACATAGTCAACACCATGATACTGCATGCCAGACCTCTCCTCATCACCCATCATGGGTTTGAAATCTGCAGCTGCATGCAAAGCCTCGTTAATGATATTCAGGGAAAAGTTGAGTCTCTTCAACATGAGATCGACGACGTGAATATGCCACCTGCGAGCAGCCGCATGAAGAGCCTCCTCCTTAACAATGTCTGTCCAACCGTCCCACCAGGTCAGGAGATCGCCGACAAGGGTAGCATGGCCATAGTAAGCGGCTTGGTAGACGCATGATGGAATAGACCGAGAACCGTTGGCGTAGTCTTTGTCTGCGAGCTGAGCCCAGAGAGGTTGGACGATGGCTTTGTTGCCTAGGCGAAGAGCCAAAGGAGTGGTGAAAGGATTCCATCATCTGAGATAGCAGCAATTGGGTCGGCTCCTGCACCAAGGAGGAGATGAATGGCAGGCAAGCACTCGCACCAGACGGCAACACAAAGTCGTGTGCCGAATGTGTAATCGCGTTGCTCGATGAGATTTGGAATGTTTGGCGGCTGTAGTCGTTGTCGCAGGGAACCAATATCGTCGTCGCGAATACATGCGTGTAGAATGTGATTTGGGGAAGATAACGCCTCAAGCATTTGTTGCCTCATCATGGCTGTCATCATAGGAAGCGTAATAGGAAAAGAATAAATACAAGGATAAGTGCAAGGTAGGAATGAGGTGGAGAGTAGAAGTAAAGGCTAGAAGTTCAATTGCATATATCGTTTAGTTCAGTTTTAGGTAGTCTAGAATACTTTTCATCAAGCGCATATTAGCTACTTATATCTAAATATTATATATAATATGCTAGAATAGAAGTTTACCAGTGGTAGATGTCCATTAACTGCGATGGACGTTTTTCATACCGAGATACAAGGCATGATTGGCTCGCAGAGAGGCCACACAAGTTGCGCCGGGGAGCATACCTGGGGTAATCACTGACTACTTCGTTGACACACGCTTAACTAATATTGAGTCTGTAACCAACCTCCCTTCTGGATACCATACCCTGGAGGAATTGGAACTACTAAGTATGGGTGGCGAGCTTATCACGTGGTCCAACGTTCCAATAGTCGGACAAGGAACCCACGGCATCTCATCACGTGAAAGCATCGTCAAGATGAGCTAGTAAAGCGGGGCTCGGCGAATATCGGCTTGAGCTGGTTCTAGACAGCTCTAGTAACGTTAGATCTTGTACCTAAATAAACATCATAGATTCTGATCCTCTCATCGTTTGACTTTCTGGTTCCATGTGAAGAGATCGTGACAGAGCCGCCAACACTACCAACTAACTAAATCTCATGCTCGATTAAGATCAGGATACCACCATGAACAAGACATCTCGGACTGAGGAGCCTCTTGACGGCGATGGTCTGAATCAGAATCCTAGTCCGTTCTCCGCAGATCTCACCACCAACAATGACTTCAATGGGCTCACAAACGCCCGAGAGCTGCTTGACCGTGATCCACGAACCGTTGGAAGCTCATTTCAGGCCTTCAGAGGCGAAACCATGGAGATGGAAGAACCTTCCAACGGTGGACAAACCATGCGTAAGCTGACCATTGGCTTCCCTCCAGCCGGTCAGCCTCTCTCAATGGAGGTTGCCGCTGCTGCTACTGCCGCCGCCGTCCAGCCAGATGCCGACGGCAATAGCAGTATCAGCACAGGGAGAAGATCACAGTCGATCTTCTCGAGAACAAAGCATGTGCTCGTCTGTTTTGGCAAATTCGTTGGTCCAGGGTTCATGATATCCGTAGCCTATAGTGAGTCCCTTATGCCCTTTCGAACTTGCTGCACATGTGAGCTCCGATCATAGATTTTAACGACTGAGGGTGAAACAGTTGATCCGGGAAACTATGCCACGGATATCGCTGCAGGTGCACAATACCGCTTCAAGCTACTATTCATTGTATTGCTAAGTAACATCTTCGCAATTTTCTTGCAGAGCCTCGCAATCAAGCTGGGCACGGTAACGGGCCTTGACCTCGCGTCTGCATGCAGGGCATTCCTGCCTCGCTGGCTCAATTATTTCCTCTATGCTCTGGCTGAGATTGCGATTATTGCAACTGATATTGCCGAGGTGATTTCTAACTCTCCACAACTATGTTGCAGAGGTCCAAGTTCTCATAGCTACATAGGTCATAGGTACTGCTATCGCACTCAACCTACTTATCCCTAAGTTACCCCTTGTGGCGGGATGTGCCCTCTCAATCCTAGACGTCATGGCAATCCTCTTCTTCTATAGGCCAGACGGAGCAATGCGAGGCCTAAGGCTGTTTGAGCTTCTCGTTTGCTTGCTAGTCCTAGGTGTCGTTATCTGCTTTTGCATTCAACTCTCGCTGATTACAGACACCACTGTTGGGGAAGTCTTTCGCGGATACCTTCCCTCATCCGCTATTGTCGAGTCCCAAGGGTAGGCCTTCTTACACAACCTTTGCCGGATATGATGCTAATTTAAATCCAGTCTATACCAAGCCTGTGGCATTTTAGGCGCCACTGTTATGCCTCACAGCCTGTTCCTTGGATCGGGCATCGTGCAGCCGCGTTTGAAGGAGTATGACATCTCGAAAGGGCTGCTTCCTCAAGAGCCTCAATCTGCGAATTCATCGATAAACGAAGGCGTCGACAAAATCGCTTATGTCCCGTCCCTTGCTAGCATCAAACATTGTCTCAAGTACTCTATCACCGAGGTAGCGCTCTCGCTATTCACCTTTGCGCTATTTGTCAACTCAGCTATCCTAATCGTCGCTGGCGCTTCGCTCTATCATAACCCAGATGCACTTGATGCCGATATTTTCGGTATTCATGACTTGCTCGTCAAGAGCATCTCTCCTGCTGCTGGCAAGATCTTCGCCCTTGCCCTCCTCCTTTCAGGTATCTCAGCGGGAATCGTCTGTACTATCGCAGGTCAAATGGTCAGCGAGGGTGCCTTAAACTGGAAAGTAAAACCGTGGCTGCGACGTCTCATTACGCGATCGATTAGCATAACGCCCTCTATCATTATTGCGGGAGCAGTTGGTCAGTCAGGCCTTAGTGCCGCGTTGACCGGGTCCCAGGTTGCCTTGAGCAGCGTGTTGCCCTTCATAACGCTGCCCCTGATTTATTTTACATCCTTCGATCGGTTCATGACAGTACAAGCTGGCAATGCGAGGTGGATCTTTTTCGAAACTGGTGAGGAAGGTCGCCCGGGTTCTGGAAATGGAAGCGTCAAGATGGCAAACTCATGGTGGATCACGGTTATTGCGTCGCTTATCTGGCTGGTCATTACGGTAATGAACGTGGCGAATCTTGTTCTGCTAGGTTTGGGCCAGTCTTCAGGCTAAGACGGCACAGAATCTCGTCTATATCTTATAGATGATTCCTGCCGTACTAGCGACAAAAAGACCTCATGCCATAAGCTGAGGAGGCATAAGGCGAGGAATACCAAGACGCAATACTAATGTACTTCGTTTAAGTCTGGCTTTTTGACAGATGCAAAGGGTTTTAAATGCGTTTAACTAAAACCGATCTCGCTTTCGCCGCGGTTTTGTCATTGGCCAATTTGGGATTCAAATTATTCTCTCATTATTCTTCATAGTTATGTTGTGTTGATGACGGGGGTCGGGCTGCTGACACATTCATTTGAGGCCACATTTAGCTACTTAAGGAGGATTTTTATTCCTCTTAGAGAAAAATCAAGCATGCTTCATCCATTCATTTTGACCCAACTTTAAGTCATTCCCTTGATTTCCTTTGAGGGTTTAATTCTGGCCAGAAATCCCTCTTTTCTTCATGATATTTATCTAGACCATTTGATCAAGCAGACTGCTCTTAATTTGCCTTTCTTAATGATTTCAAATTAACAGCTTGTGGAGCAAGCAAATTGAAGGTTGCGATGCAACTATATTGAGGTACATTTCTAACCTTAGGCTAATCTATCTGTTGTTTTGCTTGGTGGTGTGTTTTCTCCAACAAAATGTGCAACTGCCCTGAGTATTCCCTAGCCAGCAGACCGTTATCACGAAAAGTATCACGAAAAGTCCGACTAATGAAACCTGTACCTTCACTCAATCCACTTAAAAGTGATTTTGAGTAGAACCCATTATCTCTCTATGATCTACGCTTCTTAGAGACGGTGAGATTGCCGCTTATAGGTAGGCTAGAAATTCAACCACAGCTTAGATACAAGTACCTCGGCAGAAAATCACCCGCTTGAAAAGCCTGAGGATTGGGGGCCAAGCGCTTAGACGTTGAAGGAAATAGATAAGAAGATTCAGCCTGCAGGAATGCCTGGGCGGCTGTGCAGTAGCTGAGCAAATAGCGGAATCAGGCTCTGGGCAGGGGTCATCTCCAGATACCCCACATCCACCTCGCTTCAGACAACATTGAACTCAACCTCGTCAATCTGTAACAAACCGACCGTTGACGCGGTAGAATGCTCCTCCTGCATGGGCCAAGCTAATAACGAAACCTTGCTGTCTTTTGACTCGAGCTACTACACATTTCAGGCTTCGAGGTCATTGGTGCCGTCGCGGCAGCAGGGCAGTTTGTCGAGCAAGGGTCCAAAATCGTGAAGCTGGCTTTGTCTGTTTATGGCCAATTCCAAGATGCACCCGAGCAGATACAGCAGCGCTTTGAGCGACTCGAGGACTTCATTTTCATCGCAGAGCGCATAAGGCAGACGAAAGCATTATAAACAACCGAGGCCGAGAGGATTCTCAATCGGTGTCGGGCCCACGCAGCCCAGTTGCGGTCAAAACTAGAAGCAACCACCTTTACGAGCGATGATCCGTTCGGGAAGAAGGCTATGAGGGCTATCAGCGGTGTCATAGAGGAAGAAGACATCCTCAAGCTCTTTGACGCCCTCGACAGGGAGATGGGGCCACTCGGGCTGCAGGTTAATGGTCTCAATTTGTAAGTTTGACTTTACCACAGCATCCTTACTTGAAAGACATTGACAATTCAAAGACAAATCAGTCACAACATGGCTGAGTTAATGAAAACCGAATTCTTGAGGGTAAAAGACCAGCTCAAAGACATAGTACGCACCATAGACCCTAGCCCGGAGTCGGCGAAATGTCTCAGAGATCTATTTATCACAGACCCGTCAAACGATCGTGAAACCCTCAGAACTGCCAAAGGCGATGTTCTAAAGGGTACTTGTGACTGGATCGTTCAGAAGGAGGCATTCATCAAATGGAAAGCTACGGGAAATGGTCGCCTCTGGATCTCAGGTGGCCCAGGAATGGGTAAGACTATGCTTTCGATCTACCTCACAGAGTACCTTGGACAAAATCTCGATCTTGCGGAGACAGGGTCGAACGACTTTCTGACATACTTCTTTTGCGACTTCAAGGATGACAGACGAAACCACGCCGTCTCGATCATTAGAGGGCTCCTTTTCCAGCTTCTTCAACAAGCTGAGCATCTGATCGACCGCATCCTTCCTTTTCACGCAGTACAGAAGGAGAAGCTTTTTGAAAAAACATCCTTCGAAGCTCTTTGGAAGATTTTTATTGATATGGTCAACGACGGCCGTACAGGTCGAGTCACATGTGTTCTTGACGGATTTGACGAATGCCATACAGAGTCCTTGGAGGGGCTATTGTTGAAGTTGCGGCAGACTGAGTCCACTACACCGAAATTAAGGGTCATTGTGGTGAGTCGGGAACACCCTGACTGCCTCCAAGATTTCCTTGGCCGGGCTGATATACCGAGAATCCGACTGGACCCAGATGCCAAAACAGAAATCAATGCCGGGCTAGACCAGTACATCTCACAAAGGGTTACAGACCTAGCTGAGATTAGGCATTACTCCGTCGAATTAACGGAACACGTCAAAGAGACATTGAGAGGACGATCCAAGGGTACATATCTCTGGGTCACTTTGGTGGTCAAAGATCTTCAAGGCGTATACGCTGCAGACGTGGATTGAAAACTTGCAGATCTTCCATCTGGGTTAGATGCCCTTTATGAGCGGATGCTAGAACTAATGGATAGTAATCATCGTCCGCTGGTTAAAGAGGTTTTAAGATGGAGCACATTCGCTTTTCGACCATTGAGGCCGAAAGAACTAGTCGCCGCTTTAGAGATCAAGCCAACGAAGTTTTTGAACGAAGCCGGGGTTTTGCAGGAAAAACTGAGATACTGCGGTCACTTTTTGAACCTGTCTGGGGAAGGCGTCACACTTATACATCAAAGTGCATACGACTTTCTCACAAGCCAGCACCCGACGTCCAAAGGTGCTGCCTGGTTCTCGTTATCAAACATTGAAGTGGAGCAAGCGAAGCTCGCTTCAGAATGCATTTCGTGCCTCCAGAATGGCTTTCCTAATGAATCACCATCCTTCGCGATCCAACTAGATTCTAAAACGATCGCGCCACCCACATTGGATTCCCAACTGGAAGAGCTTGGCTTCACACTTGTCTTATACGTATCCCACTACTGGGACGATCATTTGCGGCTCTCAGGTCAATATTGCACTGATCTTCTGGACCATCATAAGATGATCTTCTCAAAAAAGTCCCCTGTTCTCAACAATTGGCTGTGGATTGAGTACGGCCAGACTCTACAGTCGTTTGGTGGCCTACAACACGTTGCGGCTGAGCTCGGGTTGGACGCTCTTCTGCGGCGAATTTTGAACGAGGAGCAAGGAAAGTCCCGGAGACCTCTGAAGATCTTTTCTCGGAAAACACCGGTATCTGATGGTCTTACGCCCCTTCATCGAGGCGTTCATCAAGGGCACTTCTCGATTGTGCAGATGCTAATTGAGAGTAAAGCGCCTGTTAATGCTAAAACCAAAACTGGTATGACGCCTTTTCATGCAGCAGTCAAAAGAGGTCAGCTTCCAATTATCAAGCTACTTGTTCAGCACAAAGCACATGTCAAACGTTGAGGACGTCCACGGCAACACCCCTCTTCATTTGCTGTTGTGTACGAAAACTTGGAAGCTTTAGAGTATCTACTAAAATCTGGCGCAAGTGTAAACGGGTCAAAGAAAGCCTTCCAGACACCCTTGTAGACGGCTGCAGGCCTACGGAGGAACGAAGGATCTGCTAGTCTCGACGTTGTAAAGACGTTACTCGAATGGAAGGCGGATCCGGGGTGCGGCCGCCGTGGAGACGGAAGAACTCCTCTATCACTTGCGGCTGGATCGGGTAAGGTTTCGACAATGCGCCTCCTCCTAGACCCAATGTTAAGCCCGGACGTCAATCAAAGGGATAAGAATGGCTTCACAGCTCTCCACCATGCATGTAGGGCAGGGGGGTCGGAGGCTATCCAGCTGATGCTGAAGCAGCCTGGTATCGATCCCTACCTGCGTGTGGATCGGCCACAATGGTGGGGCCAGTTGGGCTTAATAGAGTCCATGGGCAAAACTTTGGGGCTCCTTGATATGGCACTCGAGCGAGGCAGCGAAAGCATTGTCCGGTGGTTGATAGAAGAATGGCGCATGCCAATTCCGGAGCCGTCACCTGAGACTCCCTTTGGTGCAGTTCATCTGGTATTCTCTGGCCTAATTGACGATGTCGTAATTAACGATGGCCCAATCGACGATGCCCTCGAGGTCGTGGAAAAGCTTCGGTTCTTGATTAATGAGCGCAACATAGACCCCCGACAACGAACATGGGGGCCAAACTACCAAACGCCATTATCTCTTGCTCTGATAAGTAGACATGGACCAGCCGTTCAGTTTTTCTTAGACGAGCTTAATATTGACCCAAGCGAGACGTCTTCTAGCAACGGTGCTACATCATTACATGTTGCCATACAATCCTTCAATAACAACTACTCTTATATATTAGCCGAACTCCTGGTCAATAAATGGGGTGTCGACGTGAATGTTTTAGACGACCGGCAGAGGACACCATTACACTATGTTCTTGAGCAATGGGATTCCGACTATCAATGGAAACGACGGAAGATAGTGCGAACTTTGCTCAAGGGCGGGGCTCAAGTTTCTCTGAAAGATTCAGAAGGTTGCACGGCCCGAAATAAATTTGATTCCGGAAGAATATGAAGAGGAGGTTCAGAAATGGTTGGACGAGCTGGTTGAAAATCTTTCATATTGAAGAAAGTTAGGTATCGCGTTAGCTTGAACGTTCCGTTAATGGGCCACAATCTCAGACTCTTGGTTTCTACTATGCCGTATCCTAGACTGCATCTTTCCCTCAACTCCGACTTCCAAACTAATTTGACAGATGGCGCTAGCTTCTCAGCTCGTTTATTGATCAAACTGTACACAGCTTAGCAGCTTCCGTTACGAAAATAGAAGTAGTTATGGAGTGTCAGTACCATCTCTTTTCGGTTCTAAAGAGATACGTAGCCTCAAATATAGAGGGTTTATTGAATCTCAAGGGACATGCCCAATAGCGTGTTACTGTAAAAGGAAAATTCCAACGAGATGGACTAGGTTTTACCCAATTACTCGACTAAAAAGACTAAACATTGTGTGACCTTTTGGTTTTGGGTTTTTTGGAGGGGATTCAATCCTGAAACCGCTGTTTTGTAGAGATCGAACATGCAATATCGAAGGAGTATTTGATACTTGACTTATTTTGAGCCCAAGGTTCGAGTAGGTCCATGGTAATTCGTTGCAACATCTCGATGTCTTTAACAAAGGCCTTGAGGTAGGGAGACCGAGCGGCAATCGAGACCACAAGGGAGCACGAAAATATACTAACAATACCTGTTAGCAACTGCTAAACCATAAGACCATCGGATAGCTCACCATTGCGCCGTACTATACGTAAATGGCGTCCTTTCAGAAAGCTGGTAGCCAGCGTTAAGGATAAACATTCGACAGGCAGAGAGACACATGTCGCACATCTCGAGCACTGAATGTGGGATGCTAATATCCTGTTCTGGGTTCTGCGACGTCACATATATCACAAAGGGGCGATATATGATCTGTCTAGCAGACCAGTACCTTAATCGCAGTAAGCTCACTTGACTGTTACCTTTAGGAGTGCCAGCGAGGTCAGGTTTAATGGCTTCAGGTAGTGACTCGTACCACGTTTCGAGTTGACGGTCAAGCTCCTCGCAGATTCTGAGGAGTGAGGCATCGGGGTTAAGGCTAGGAGGGGAAGTTGAGGAGAGGTTGCTTAGGTTTTTGCCCGTGTAGATCGTAAGGCTGTCTGTGAAGAAGAGCGTGTGATGGATCCGGTTGAGAAGAGAACGGGCTGATATCTCTGCCAGAGGAAACAGGTTCTCAGGAGAAGGAGTTTCGCCGTAGTTTGGAAAAGGCATTCTGTCCACGAGAACTTCAATGCCGCTTCTAGGCATATGAAACTCAGCTAATATGTCGCTTTTAGTAGCGAATGTGAGTATATCTTTTAGGAAGTTGTTTCAAGGCTGGTCAAGCTCACCTTTCAATAATGAAGCATACCCAACTTAGACGCGTTGTATTACGGCTCGACATAATGTCCTTAGTCCTTTCAGTTATGTTAGCGAAGCAAAACTAAGAACGCCTCTGGAATCTTACTGAGCTAGGATCTGCTGGATATTTGTCGATGCCATGTGAACAAGCCTCCAAGCCATCAAGGGCTCCACCGTATAAGTAAAGTAGAGCGCGCAAAGCACAAGTCCCTGTGCAACCTCAAGGTCCCCACTGAACGATAGAGTCCACGATGCGTAGAGAATCCTTAAGGCCTGTGAAATGAGAGCATCCCCTGAATGGGTTTCTGCATTCCTGTCGATTGGATCCGCTACGGTTGCACCAATGGCTAGCATTGCAAAGATCAGAGCAGATTGGACGTCGAGGTCCAACCCTCGAGTCATGGTCTCTTCATACATGACAATGATCTCATCACGATCTATGAAGGGGTGAGACGGATACTCCACGTTGAGGTAGCTTTCGAAATAGACATCTGCGACTTCCCTATGAATAAACTGAGGTTCTTCTGCATGATGTAAAGGTGTCAGAAAAGATCTCGAAGCAGCCGAGCGAGGTCTGCGATCTTCAACGCGGAAGTAGAACTCATCTGGGTAGTCACCGATCACGCATTTAAGCTGAGGGAGTACCAGAAGGTTACTTGTGCTTGTTTGATGACCGAGAGGGATGGTAAGTGGGGGCGTTGCGTCGGGGTCTTGGGTAGATAAGCCAAGACCGGTGTGGTTGAATGCCCAGAAGGAGAACGGGAAGGACGGGTTATTCGAAACCGATAAAGACCTTGCGGACTCAGATCTAGTATATTCGTGGGCAGTGATAGGGGGAGATTGAGAGGTGGATATGTCTGGTCGATGTTTCAATGATTTGATGACTTCGTTGTGCTCCCTGAGCAGGGATTCGATCGCCTCTAAGCGTTGCGAATCTCGGGATTGCGTTTCATCGACATGGCCATCTTCACTCCTACTGAACATCAATCCATAGATCTAAGTTAGAGGTGACAATCCCCATACCTTTGTACGGCTATTTCAGTATATCTGCATTCCAGCCCTCTCTGGCGACAGGTTCTACACTGAGGCGTGCGCCCGTCACAACGTCGCTTGCTAAATGAGGCCAAAATCAGTACCTTGAACACTAAGAATCAGCTTTTACGTACCGATAGCGACAGTACGTGCATGCTATCGCGGCTCTCTTGGGACCGTCGTTCATTGCGGGCGGGAATCCTTTAACATGGCGGTTTCGAGGCGGGATTCTGATGAGGTGAAGTTGGATTATGGAGGCGAGTGAGCAACGACCTGTGCGGATCTGGCTTGGTTCATGCAAATCTGTCCAGGTGATAGGTCCCGGAACACGGTGGTCCGAAGTGGGTTAACCCCAACCTACTAGCTTTATGGTTTATTGCTAAGCTACATACGGTCCACAGGCTTATTGTTCACCCTTTGAATTCATCATTATCTGCATTAGTTGAGAATCTAAAACTATTGGTCCTGAGTCTATCCCGTATACTCCACCCCGAATGTCCATCTCCCGCGTCTGGATGAGGAATCCCCACATCGCCTCCTTTCGCTTGTAATGTCTTAACCTTGCTCAGCCTTTGCACTCTCAATTTCCTTCAAGATAGCCTCCTTCGCTAAGTTCTCCGCATTCAGGAAGAATCGCTCAGCATCCCCGAACCGTTTGCTAACCACAGGATCGTTTCGCACAAATTCATCCAGTTTCTTTCCCCCATCGGAGAGATAGTCTGTGTCCATAGTTGCCTTGACCCCATTCCAGTCCGGCCCCGAGAGTGGATCTACCTTGGATAAAATCTCGACGTCGGGCGCAATCTTCCATTCTGCATATGGATGTTCCGGCTTGTGAATCTTTTTTGTAGTAAACGGAGCTGGTGTTGACATTAGCTCTTTGAGGTTGGCTCCTTGGATCGTCACATGCTGGCAGCCCAGCCGTTGCATGGCAAGGACCTCCTTCGTGTTAAGGTGGCTATCATTATTTGTGTTAGCTTCTAGTCCCAATTATCTCGAGGCTGATGCAGCAAAGAACGCCCAAGGCCTACCTTGCAATAACCATTATAGGCTGCTCCTTGCCGGTTTCCTTATAAGCCTTTGCGTAGGTCTCCAAGATGTGAACGACACGAGCAGACATGGGATGCTAGTTTGTGCGTCAGCATTCCCTGTTCTCTGCGAATTTCCTGCGTTTGACTTACTTCGAGTGCAGGATCCGCGTAATCCGTCCACACGGATCTATCCAAGTGGGCGGCAAGTTCTACTCATTATCAGAAATCACCCTTGAAAGTGAGCCACATATCCATACCGTTGTAGTAAGGACTTATAAACAGGCAATTCGACTGGCTTGCAGCAATGCCCTGCTCCAGAGAGAACACAGTCGTCGCCAGAGTTCGGATTCCCTCCTTATTAAGCACCACCGCAGCCAAAGCGGCAGCACCAGTGAACGGCAACTTGATCGCGAATCGATGTCGAGGCACACTAGCTTCCTGGAAGAGATCTGCAAACTCGTGGCATTGCTTGATAATTGCGTCTCGGTCGAAGGCGTGTCGGAGAGAGACTTGGACCATGAGGCGCCCTGTCAGGCAGTACAGATTTCGAGCGCAGAATGCAACAGCCTAGTGGTAAGAAAGTTAGATATGCCAGGGTGAAGATCGTAGGTTGCCAACGAACAGCACTATCGTAAACTCTTTCCCAACCTTCGCTGCCATGCTTGCGGATCATCTCTTTAAGCAAGGGCTGATTACACGGCTTCAGCAACTCGTTTGTGATTACAGCTTGATTAGAAGTCTCTGTTTTCGGAGTTTAGCGCTAGCTATTCTGCCGCATCGTCGGCTTGCTATGCTCTCTTACGGTTGTGTGGCATGAACGGAAGGCTGGTGATGAGCGAAGTGTTAACATCATCGACATCGATGTTCATTTGTTGCTCGAGAACCTCGAGTTTGGAAGGGCGTCTTGCCGGCGTGGCTTCGTCTTGGATTGTTTTGCTTGGAGCCATAGTGTGCGAAAAGTTGGTATACAATGGAAGAATGTAGGGTTGTGCAACACAGTAAGGCAGCGTCGAATAAGGATAGTAACGTTGCTCAGTTCCTCAATCTTTCTTAAGCAAACCAGGTCTCTTTATACCTAGATGAAGACAAAAGCCTCCACAATATACGACACCACACCTATAAGGGGTAACTATCTCCGACATCTTCCCACTCAAGCGGATCATCCATTAAGGGTTAGCCGCCGCGGCGAGGCATCACTGCAGCAAGAGAGCGGCCCGCCTAGCAGGTTCCTGCACGATATCGGCGTGGGGAAGGTGTCATATGGCCATAAACATTCAATTTACGGCTTCTCAAATCCACAACGCTTCGTCACGAGAACGATGGCGGGAGCGTGGGGAAATAAGGGCGGGAGGCGGGAGCGGGCGGGCCGCCCTCATGAACCACAGTGTGGGTTTTTGTCATGGCGGCCCACCCTCCGCCTCCCAACCAACTGACTATATCTGTACGTCGTGACATGCTTCAATTTTCATGTTGCTGCCTGAATTCGATCATGCGCTTGGTGGATGAGCTCAGTATCTCGTATTGCCTAGTGCTGTGGTCCAGTGGACTTCCGGCAAGGCGGACCGCCTCCGAGTGACGGCGGCACTTACAAGTGTTAAGGTCTATACCTTTTCCACTCCTCCACGATGGCACTTCAACTATTCTTCTCCTATTACGTCCTTTATTCGCCTTCCGTTCTACTTAAGTTGATAAACAACATCCTCAAGATATCTCTCTTGATTGGGGTCAGACACCTCCGACATCATCCGCATATCGTCACTTTCAGCTACCTCTACGAAACAAAACGAGCAGCTCGCCATGACTACCTCCGATGGAACTGTCGAGACAAATGGTGCAAGGTCATTTCAACCTACGAACCCGTTTTCATTGACCGGGAGAACAGTACTCGGTATGTTCGATTGAACTTCTTCTCTAGCGGGTCCATACAAGACCTTACTTGCAGGCAGCTAACATAGCTACAGTAACTGGTGCAACAGGAGGGCTAGGATTGTCCGTTGTAGACGGTCTTCTACAAGCAGGAGCAGACGTAATCGCCATTGACCGTGGCGATAAGCCAAACAACCCATCATGGGGTAAGTTTCAATTCAAGGCTTGTTTCGAAAGGGCAGAATGCTGATTATCTGGAAACCAGATGATGTACAAACCACCGCCAAAAACACAGGCACGATTCTATCATACTACGGCTGCGACATCTCCAACCTCGACGCCACATACCTCGTATTCGAGAAAGCCGCCTCAGAGTCACGATTCCCGCTACGCGGCCTTGTCAACTGTGCTGGAATAGGTTGGGTTGGGAAATCTATTGACTTTCCTATCAATGAAGCCAAGCAGATCATTGATGTTAACCTCATCGGCACGTTGATTGTCGCCCAAGCTGGGGCTAAGTTGGTCCAGAAGCATGACTTGTCAGCTAGCTTCGTGTTCATCGCTAGCATGAGCGGCCACATCGTGCAGAAGGTGAGCAATTCAACCCTCCAACCTCTCCAAACCAATCATCTAACCCATTCCCAGGGTACACCAACAGCAGCATACTCAGCCTCAAAAGCAGGCGTCCACCAACTCACCCGCAACCTCGCCGCAGAATGGGGCCACTGGGACGACGGCCCTACAATCCGCGTTAACTCCATCAGCCCCGGCGTAATCAGAACGCCCATGACGACCAGCGTACTGAAAGACTCGCATCATGAGAAAGAGTGGACAGAGATGACCTTTTTGAAGCGCTTATCGACGCCTGAGGACTTTCGCGGGCCTATAATATTCCTCTTATCAGACGCGAGTTCGTATGTCACTGGCGCGGATTTGTTGGTTGATGGCGGGTATACAGGTTTTTGAAATGGAGTAGATACAAAATAATGATATATTTAAGTTAGAGGTTTCCGTTAGCTAGGTTTTCTTTGAACGGACTGAGTAGTGTGAGAACAAGGATGTTGGCGTTAACCGTCTACTACTGGAAACGATCCAACGTTGCGTCCATAAACAAAAGGTGTAGACAATGAGATTGTAATGACACGCGGCTACTGGAAGTTAGGTGAACTATACGTGATTATGATATAAGGTATAATAAAATTGTTTATCCGCCATTAATATTTGATCCAGTTCAAGGGTTCGGGCTCGGACCTGAAGTTGCAACGCATAAACCCCACGAACCATGCTCCCGTTTCATACCCTTCACATCGCGCCACAACCACAACGCGTAACCGATAATCATGTAAGCGAGTCATGTTTTAAGAATTGCTAATCCATAAGTAGCAATAGCAATAGTAGTAGATGCTTATAGATGCAAAATGTCCATGCCTAGACCCCCATCCCCTGTAACAATGGGTATTGTGGTATGTTTGCTGTTCCTAAACGCCAGGCTCCTGTCCGCCAACTCAAACGCCCACCTCCCACCTCCAACCAATGCAATATGCCAGGCTATAATATGACAAAAGAGATAGTTTGAAACAGATAGGAAACATGATTATCGTGCATCGTGTCGTAAAGGAGACTTGCCCCTTCTTCTGCAGATAAAGTAGATATTGGTACTTCACATCCACATGCAGTTAGCGAGCGCATACTACACCGCTCCTGCCGCCCGGCGACGGAGAGTATCCATATTTAATTCGATAGGCGGACGAGAGATCTCCAGACTCCTGCTGGGCATTCTCCCGCCCGGTGTTCTAGGGTGAGCAACGTTAACCCGTCCGGTTCGGTCGAGAATTCTAGGGGGTGTCTCGTCCCCTTCCGAACTTGAGTCTTCATCTGGGCCGTCGAAGCCGTAGTCAGCTAGCCGGGCAAAGTAATCCGCGAGGCCGTCAACACTAGGAGTACCGACGACGGTGTCGTAATTTGGCGGGGGTGTCATGACACCCGATGTGGCTTCAACGAGTTCGGGAGCGGGTGGTGGTGCGATGTCGTCTTCGAAAGCGGGTGGGTTGAAACTCGGGACGCGTAGCAGATGAATAGGTCGAGGTCCTTGACTTTGTGATTGGACCGTGTCAACAGACGATCGCGGAGTTTGCGGGCCATTGGCGAGATGGGCTGCCTGTGGCGGCGCGGGTAGGTTCTCGTTGCTCAGGTTCACGCCAGCAAGTGTTCCAGTGGATGAGCTTGGTGAGACTTCGGTAGGAATAGTAAAGGCGTCGGGGCAGCCGCACGCGGATTGATATGTAGTTCCCTGGCATGTTTGACCAGAGTAGGCGGGAAGGTTAGTGTTGGCGTGAGTGGCTCGGCAGTTGAGAACGGTGAATGGTGAGTCAATGCTAATCTCGAAGTGACGGCGCTTCTTCCCATTTGGATCTTCGGGATCGAGACGACTTATCCGCATTACGACCTGTTCGATTAGTATCAGACTGAGGCCAGTAGGCTGTAGCGCAACTTACCTTGATCCAGTGGTAGACGTTGACATTCTTCCAGCTACAATCAGGATGTAGCCTCAATTCCTTGTTCTTGGCCATCATCTCACAAGTCGGGATCTGTACATTGGCCTCGATCTCGGTCGAGCCCCAGAAGCTTTCCAGGCCCAGGTCCAAATCCCCCAAAAGGTTGTCGGTAGGTTCCGGAAGAGGTTGGACGACTGTGTGGCTTCTCGAAGCCTCGGCGGTTCGCCTCCTGGCGGCAGTTTGGCGCGCTTCACGTCGCTGCTCGGCATTAAGCTCACCACCTCGGATGGTTCTCAACTCCGAAGATGCCCAGGTCGAATCCAGCTGTTTTCCGGCGCTCTTTTCAAGGAGTAGGATCTTGCGACCGGGATCTTTCCTAGTGACGCGCCTATCATTCGTCCAGTATTCAATTGACTCGGTCACAAAAACCTTAAGTTTGTGGACCTGAACCTTAGCCAAAGGCGTCAGCTTGAAGGCAATGGGAATCTTGCTACCAATAGGAAAGCTCTTTCCGGAGATTATGATATCGTAATGTAGTTGATCCTCCCATTGTCGGCTAATTGAGATGGGCTCCGTCATCTCAAGGGACATTTGGTCGGGGACTCGCACGATTTGAACCTCCTTCATGCCGTGTAGGTTAGGCTTGAACGCACCGGCACGATCGACGGTCGCATGCAATTCCCACTTCACAGAGCCATACTGTAGCTTCGTGGTCTCGAGTTGGTGATGGTCGATGGGGAGTTCGAAGGAGTAGTCGTAGACACCAGGGTAGAAAACCTTGTAACCTTTCGCCTGCGTCGGTGTCGCGATCGGGCTGTCTTTGTTAAAACTCCGCGATTGGACATTTTGCAGGGACAATCGCTTCATTTCCTTGGCGGTCATGTTGTGGTGGTGAGGATGTGGTGATAGTAAGGCGGATGAATTTGATCCGCTGGCGAGATTGGTGGTGCTGCCATTGGGGGATGTATTCTTCAGTTTGTATGTGCACTGGTTCCCATATTCGGACTCCCATCCTTCATTCATGGCATTGAAAAAGGTCAGTACCTGTGTGCGCAAGCTCTCCTCCTCGAATAAGTCCTGCTTCAACGGAGGGATGCCCTCAGGCCACTCTGTGCGGGCGCGACCCAGCAACTTGAGTTGCACCGCCTTGATCTTAATATTCTTGCTAACTCGCAACTGGAGTTTACCGCGCAACAAAGCGGTGCCACTCTGGCCCTCGCGATGACCGTGGCCGTCGTGATCGAAGCCAGAGAGGAAGATGTTCGGTTCGGCGAGGAGAATGGAGCATGTGACGCCGCTACCAGAAGCGACGGGTTTCGGAACCTCGGTGACAAGAGACGTAACCGCCGATTTGGCAGATCGGACAGACATGAGGCTATTTCGATTGGAAATGTTGTAGGCGCTCGGCGCCGACGGCATGTGGACTCGGGCAGCCATACTGAAGCTGGAGTCGATGCTGTGATGATTGTGAGTCGGAGTTGAAGGTCGAGTGGAGGAAGAACAGGACGTTCTCCCAGTTGTTAGAGCGCTGAGTGCCGTCGACCCGGGGCAGATAACGTCATACGCTGGCGGGGACGGGACCCTAGTGGCCCGTGTTTGGACTTGGGCTGCTGATGCCAAATCTTGATGTGGCAGTGCAGTAGGTGCAGTAGGCGCAGTAGCGGCAGCGGGAATAACACAAGGGTTGGTGGCGGTAGAATCAGCAATTGAATTACTGGCGAAGGACGCCAGTATTTTAGTGAGAACCGGAGGACGCAGAAGAGGAAATCCGTCGTCGCCGTCTCGTGTCTTGTTGGATTCGCTGCGTCGCCGAGAAGCGGTGTCTATGGTTCTGGCGGTCTTTTTCCGGTCTTTAACCCTATCCTGACCCTTACTGAATGCCTTTTTCCTCGGCGATTTCGGCGGCTGTGGCGAGGCTTTTCTTTCGTCCAGATGACTCTGCTCTGGTTGGGGCCGCAGTTCTTTCGGAATGTATCCTGACGGGTAGCTGATGATGTGGATCGATTGCGGCCGTGATCTCCGGGGTCCAATAAGTGGACTCGGGAATCGGGCGATGGAGAGGGACGGCTTCTTGTTCAGGCGTGGTCGGTAATAGACGTTTGCGTTGCTTGTGACCCAGTTGGATCGTCGTCGTTTGTTGTTGTTGTTTTCTGTAGAAGTAGGCGCTGGTGCTGATTCTGACGCCAGTGCGGGCGTGGATGCCGGATCCGAAAAGGCTGTCATTATGTCAATCGTCCAGCTATTACAGTACGAATTCGATAAGTGTGCGTAAACACCCCCCGGTCAACGGGTTCCTGTAAGAAAAAGAAAAGAAAAAAGGGCAACGTCGACGTCAGAGAGCAAGAGGAACTATTGATTCCTTCTTCCTTGGTTTCTTTCAACAATTGGAAACGCATGCGCAAGCGCGGGCAGGGGCTGGGCTTATAATAGATGGCCAGAGCCAACTGCCATCATGAAGGGGAAAGGGCCCGAGGAAGAAACAAGACGGTGTAGCGATGGGGCGGGAAGCACAGGTCAGGTCAATAGGGACTTATGGGCCTAATCTTATGCGCTGGCAGCCGCTGGGTTGAGGACCGGGACGGGTATGAGGGTATCCATACACCAGACACCGACCAGAAGGAGGCCAGTGGTTGGTCGTATTTCAGGGCAGCGAAGAGAGAGCGGATGAGACGAGCCAGGGAAGACCACGTAAAAAGCCACAACCGTGAGGATCTTGGGTAAGGTACTTGGACTCGAGGCGGAAAGAGAGGTGTGAGGTGGCAGCCAGAAGGTGGAGCTAGAATCCCAAGACGCAGGGAAGGCCAGGGTAAGATGGTCGGGCGGTGATGGCTGGTATTTCAAGACTGCAAGATGGAGAAGACATGGGGGGGTTTTGTTCGGCATTGAATCCAGGCCAGAGCCGAAACGGGCAATGCGGATTCAAGGGAGACGGGTGAGGAGGTGCTCTCGTGATCGGTGAAGGAGGGGGTGAGTAGTGCATGTGCGCAAGAGAGACACCAACGGTAGACGCCAGAGACAAGACGCAGAAGGAAAGTCACATCGATTAACGTACCTCTAGTCTTCCCACTCACATGGGAATCGCCTCAAAAATGCGACAGTGTTCCAGCACAAGGACCAGAAATGGGGGGGCTAGACCAAGGTGGATTCCTCAAGAGGCGGGCTTGCTGGAAGGGCTGCAAGGTCAGGTTGAGGCTCGTGCTGTCTCTCTGGTCCCTTGGGGCGGGCGGGTGCTATCAAGCTGAATCACTCGAGAGACAAGGGCCTGTTCTTTTAATTTCGTCGCTTCCTCCAGACTCAGACGATGGGGGCTCTGGGCTGAACTCGGCGGCGGCGAACGGCTGGCGATGGCGCGAACGGTCGGGGGTGAGACTGAGACTGAGACCGGATCTCAGACCCAGGTGAAGAACGGCGATGGGCAATGAAGACGAAGGTAACGTTGAGACGGAGCCGGACGGAGAATTTCACTGCGCGGGCGGTAGAAAAGGCGGGGCGTCCCCGGACGGCAGAGACAGCCAAGTTCAAGGGAGAGAGACAAGAGGTGAAATGGGTGATTGGGGGATGATTATCGGAGGGGCAAGATGGGGAATTTGAATGAGGATTCTAGATGGCCATCAGATGGTAGTTTTGTCTCATCTGTCTCGGAAACCTGAGCTTCCCCTCTTAACTCGTTCTTCGTCTAGTCGTTATTCGGCGTTCTGCCACCAGCGAAGCATATCCGGGCCTTGACTCCCAGCGGCTTAGTTGCTGCTGCTATGCTTTCGGGAGGCGTCTGCGTAATCCAAGAGCGGTGGAACAGGGTTTCGCAAGGCTTAGGTCTGGCCCTCTTCCGTCAAAGTTGCTGTACTGCAATTCTCAGTTGCTAATTTCGTCGCCGACAGGCGCTGTGGAAGCGTCGGAAGCATAAAGGGTCCAGCGGCTTGATGACGAGGCCACTGAGGAAGGTTCGTTTCTGCGCCCATGATCGACGGATGATGTCGTCTACGGTCTTCAACGAGAGAGCCATCCCTGCCGGCGACAGGTACACGGTGGAGCGCCAACTCGGAGCGTCCCCCATAGACCCTGTCGCCGGCGTTCCATAGCGTCTCCCCACGACCCTACGGGCAGGGATAGAGCCCTACAGCTGCTGGAGTGTTGGAGACGATGATGATGATGATGGCGCCGAAAGATCTGGCCCAATTGGACGGTTTGGCATATCGACGGTGATGCCGAAGTCAAGGGCTATTTCAATCTGGTGAATGCCGAGCTTCATCCATAGACACCGACTCACTGTCTCTTTGAGAGAGCGTTTCTTTATTTGTCTCAAAGCCGATTGTTCCGCCTCCGTTTGGCAGCGTTCTATTAGGGCCGGTGAACCAATGTCTTGAGTTTCCTTCTGCAGGCCCGTTGTCGTCAGCTCCCTTCAGCCATCACCGAACATTCCGGGTGCGGGCGTCCGTCAGCAGCTCCGAATTGAATGTCAGATCTCCGACCGAAAAAGAAAAAGAACCAGAAAAAATTCACGACAAGCTCCACCCAAGGATTAGCTCCCGCTGGAACCCAAGACGTGGAATCATCCTTGTCAGTGAACTAGGGTGCAAACATGCTTGTGACTGGGTGAAGCGCAGGGAGTGGGTTCCTGGTCGTTGGACATGGTTGTCGTGTGACGACGAGCCACAGGCCCTAGAGCTTTAGTGGCCCAATCGCTATTCATGGGGCGGTGCATGGGCAAGGGACCGCTGGTCTGATGATTCTAGGCAGTGACCAAAGGCGACGAGATTCACAGAAGACGACACAAAACGGGATTTGTCTCTCGTTTCAGGTTTCCTGTATTGGTGCTTCATCTACCAGGTTTGGGGGGATGGCGCCTTGATTTTCTGCATGGTGAAGCAGCCTGTTCGTCCTCCAGCTCACGAACATGATGCACCTATGCAACTGCTGTCACCGCGTCCAGTCACGAAATGCATTATCTGTTGAGATCACGAGAAAAAGCAACAGCCATCAGCATCAATGCACGCACTCAATTTTGTTGTCTCCATCACGCAGAAGCTTGTTCCCTTCACCTCCAGGCCATCGCCCAATAGGACCACTCTCAATTGCGACATTGCAGTTCGTGCAGGTACCTCAACACCAGAAAATCATCACCAAACTCACCACACCCCAATCTTGTGTTGCCAGGCCAGCTTGGCCCTTGCTCTCACGGCAGAATGTGAATCAAATTTGCAGGCAACTGGATGAACCGACGCCGCAAGCATAGACCAAGTCCATTCCTGCCCAAACCCTGCCCAGTTTCATCCAAGCTCTAGAAAAGGCCCCTTCGTCAAATGGTCTAAAACACCAGAGGCATTCGTCCAGTTTCTCGGTGATGACCGTAGCCGCCGGGACCATCTGGTGATCCAGGGTCCCTAGCCCTTGCACGGACGGGATCTGCGCCTGTGAGGTCATTTTCACATCAAGATTTTTTTTTCTCTTTGTTGGTTTTCGTTGCTTAGTTCCCTGCTTCACCTGCAAGTCGAATCCGAACTTGGTAATAGCAGAACGCTTTGTTGGCCAGTCACCGGTGCGAGCTGGTCATGAAGTGACTCAAGTTAAGCTCGTTCCACTGACAGCCTGGCATGCAGACGTTGCGCTTGTGACAGGGTCTCTCGGGTGATGTGATCAACTGTCACTACGTAGTAGGTACTTACCCTAAGACGAAGGACTCGTTTGCCGACTCCCCCGCATCCGTCTTTGCGGGGAAGAGGAAGAAGCCAACGTAGCCGATCATTGCCTTTCCCATGGGCCGTTGGCTACAGATTCCATTCCCGAGGTCTTGGGTGAAAGCAGCAAAACACGCCGCTATGGTGGCTGAGGATATATCTGGAATTCTCGCTTGAAACACAAATGCTTCCGTCCAGGGCCGAGCCACGTGCTTGGAATGAATGAGTTTCGCTCTATCCGAACTCTAAGATGTGCTGCATCATAAATGACGAATCTGTAGTCCAAGTGGCAATGGGGATTCGCAGCTCCTCCAGCTTCTTCATCTTGACAGCTTCATTAAAATAATTCTGACTTCATGATCCCGACTTCGGAACTTTAGATCATCAGTGAGTGGAGCTCATGAAAAACTCAAGAAGATCCCATAAATGCCGATAGAATCCCAGTCGAACGGCATTTATTCGGGAGTGACAATTCATTGTTGCCACCCGGCGTCGATCAGCCCCATCGTGCATCTTAAATGTCCGTTTTTTCCGTTTCTTCCGGCGCCGTCCCGTGTGAGCCATTTCTAGTGGGCTTCCATATGTGGGTTACGCTTTTATTCCTCGGAGATGCCCAGTTCATCTAAAATGGCTCAACGTAGGTGATCATTGGGTAACATTTATTAAATCACTGCCGTAACTCATTGACCTATCCATTATCCTTACCTTTTGCCATTTCACGCCTTGGTATCTATCTATTGTATACACCGATGATAGGCGGCTCCTCGCCTCACTCAGATACACTGATACTACTAGATACTACCGCTAAGATCCTTAAAAATTAAAACAGGGATTGATTAACCCATCCTACTTTGCAAAGTTGCTAAGTATAGATGCTCTAGGTATACTCTGGGCATAGAGCAAGGATACTGTACTGTGATTGCCCTGGCTGAATGCTTTTGATAACGTCTTCCATTCTCAACTCTCTTGAACACCGAAACTCATAATGATTCAGCCTATCTTAAAATCCGTGTTATCTAAGAGCAGATAGTTCAGTTTGGTGGAGTTTTGCTATAGATCAAGGGTTACTAAGAATTCGAATTCTATTCTATTGCACAAATCTTGCTTAAGAAGGGGTGGCTTAACTTTTGATTATTGTCATACACCTATAATCTAGCCCCTGAATTATCCAAATTACCGTTACTGATTCCCCCCAGAAAGAGTAAGACACCTGGCAACTTGGCATGCCCATCGTGGAACTAGCCTAAGTAGAGGGATGGGATTACTCTAGTCAGTTCATAGCATTTGCTCCAACCCACTCTCAAAGGTGCCCCTGCTTCTCACTACCCCTGAACAGTCTCTTCGCCCGCCCCATCAGCCTTACCCGTCGGCTCTCCCTTGGTTCTTTACCTAGAGTACTGTCCACTGCTGAACAAGAGTTTGATTCGGATCTAGGCCACTTCTCTATCTGCTTATCCATTCGTTCAGATTGAACGACAAGCCGGACCTGGGCCGGCAACGTAGTAGAGTCCGGTGGTGTATTCGGTCGCACGTGTGCCCGTATGTTCGAGTCCTCCAAGATATCGGCCTTCATCTCCTCTGGCATTCTAGAAACTAAAGTGTTCAGCTGCTTCTGCTCTACTACTGCGCCGAGCCGTAGAAAGGTCTCGAGCTTCGCTTTCCATTCAGCAGGGCCGTGGCCAGACCCTGCCTCCCACAAGCTGTGGAACTGCAACCAACGCGTCCAGGCGGCAGTGATGTCCGCGCCATGGTCGAGCAGGACGCGTATTGTCTTATCGCTGTCTTCGATATCGTCCAAGCCGCGTGATGCCACGGCTATCTCGAGCCACGTATCAATGGCTTTCTGAGGCCCAGATTTGTGCATGAGGTATTCGAGGTAACGGTATAGTCGGAACTCAATCGCTAAGACCTGGCGTGATCGCGTTGGCGGAAAGGTAAGCTTGACGCTCTCCTTTGCCCATGATAGCCGTTCGACAAGCGTGAAGGCTCTGTCGCATATGAGGACGAACTTCTCCAGCGATATGGAGCTTTCAGATTGAAAAAAGTAAAGGCATTGCATAGCGCCACGGATGGTGTCCTCCGTAGCGTGCTCTGGAGAGATGCGGATGTCGTCGTTCAGCAATAGGTTGAGATTCACGATGTATGCGACGTAGACGGCAAAGAGGGGTTTGAACTCTCCCTTCGAGCCGGTTACTCGCCGTTGGAGCGTGGTCTGGGTCTCTCGGGTCTGTAGGTATTCTTTGACTGTCCGATGGAGATACGATATTTCCAGTCCAGGCGACGATTCCTCCATAGATACTTGTCGCTGGATCTCTAGGAGACCTCCACACCGGGTCACCACCCTGAGAGCGATATCGCGAGACTTGTCGGCGACCTGCTGTTGCGTGAAATAGTCAGGCGTAGCTGTTAGGGCAACGTCAAGCTCGGTATTGACGGCAACGGCCATCTCCAGGAGTGTGAGTTCGGTTAGCGGCCCTTTTAAATCGGCTGCCGTATGGACAAGACGGAATATACGCGACGAATCCACTCTGTAAACATCGTCTACGCTGAAGATCATGCGCTCGTACAGGCTTCTCAGCTCCTTTGGAATCTCGTGTAAACGTGCTTGTAGGTCATGAACACCGTCAAGGTTTCCGAGTCCGCGAAGAAGGTCATGCACGACGAGCCTAACCCATAAAAACACGCCCTTAGCTGAATCGACGATGTCTTCCGTGAGCTTAGCAGCTTGCTCGGGAGCTTCCTGGGCAAGTGTTGCCCATCTGCTGTCGTCGTTAAGCTTATTCGAGACAAACTTCTCAATGTCAGGCTTTGTAAAGTCGTGTATCCTCAATGTTGGACCAGTCTTGAAAGCGCTAATGAAAGGCTGGTGAGGGCGGCTCGATACGCAGCACTTCACATTGGACGAGCTAGAGATTTGGGCGAAAAATCTCGCGATTTCAGTCTCATCACCCTCGTACTCGTCTAGGCCGTCGACGAAGAGGCACAACTGTAAAGGGTATTGCTTTTGAGATGCAAGCCTTAGCACTGCCGCTTTCAACGAGTCCAGGCTCCATGTGAAATTCTAATGGCTCATTAGCTTTGAAGCCCCTAGTCAACTAAAGATATTGGGATTCCTACCGAATAGGCTAATGCCCTCCAGTCCCAGTCTTCGTACTCATCCTCTTCCCCAGTAGGCGGCTGAAGCTTGTGACAATATCTCGTCGACCACTCCTCCGGGAAGACGGTTGGAACCAACCAAGGGAACTGCGTGAGAACGTCAAACAAGATGCCACGAAGTAAACCACTTTGAGACCTCTGGTCGTTCTTCCCACTCAGCCAAAAGAAGAAGTTGGCCATACAGAGGCGGTTCTCATCGAAAGACGACTGAGCCCATTCATTCAGTAACTGCTTCGTTTTCGGGTTAGACACAATGTACTTCATAAGGGTCGACTTTCCCGACGCTGGCTTTCCGGTAATCCAGTAAATTCCGGCACCCTTTCGGAGCCAGGCGCTGAAGTCGCTCCATATACGACCAGAATCTTTGTTGTCGCCTGCCCTTGGGTCCTCATAGATCCAGTGAAAGGTGTTGTGGTGAGCCTTGTCCACGGCATCAAACCGCGACTTGATGGAATCGAACCTTAGGCTCTTGATCAATCCCTCAGTAATGGACTTGCGAATACTCTTTTCGCGGACGATATAAGAGGAACACGCGGGATTTTGTCCCATGCCGGCCTCGTGATTTGGCACCAAGGCATCTGCAATAAGCTTCTGTGTATGCCTTTGTTCTGTCATGATGACCATCTGGGCGCGAGTTAGAAGGACGCTGAGCGCTGTGACTTCTGACTTGAAAGCCCGGGCGGCATCATCTTGCCTTTGTAACAAACTAGTTACGATCATTCTGTTTTCCTCACCCAGCGACTTGAACTTTTGGGACTGCTGCACCAAAACAAGGTCGATCTTAGAGCTACGATGAACACCAGATTAATTGGCTCGAAATGAAAAGGGCTGTCGAAAGACTCTTGTTCTTACCTGATTGAAGCAAGGATGGTAGTTTGGACCATGCTTTTCGAGGTTTCCAGCTGGCTGGTCATCTCGTCAATCTCCGCCTGGGCCCAAATCCTAAAGAGTGCATGGTAAAAAGCAGTCCATTTCTTCCGGTAACGACCAAGTTTGCCGTCATTCTTGGCCGGAGGGCTTTTGAGGTTGGCAAATTTGTCTTTGACTCTCACAGCCAGAGCCTGACAGTCTTGGGTGACAACCTGTAGCAACTGGTCGCTCGCTGTCAGAGCCTCGCCAACTTGACGAGACTGGTCGCTGCCATCCAGATCGTCCTTGAACTTGAGGAGGAAGCTGCCGCACCCGTCAAGAATATGATCAGTGACCTCGATGAGCCTTGTCGCCTGTGCTGTCGCCTGGGCGTCACTTTCAAGTTCGCCTTGGGCAACAATCTCCCGAATGGCCTTGAAAGCCTTTATACCGAAGTCGGCGAATTGGATTATGTTACCGCAGAGGGAGATGGCCGAAAGAGGATCCATGGCTGCCACTACCGCTGTTCACTGACGAATATTCTACCCCGTAGAAGGATGAGGAAAAACCCGTCAATTTGGCGACATCAGCTGTAGTAATTACAATGAGCGATTGTCACCTTTCCTGATCCCTTACATTAGCAAGAAAGCCTCACACACTTTGCCCTCCTATCAGATCCCGCCGTCCACGCGATATGCGCTAGGTCGCCTTGGCTGCATTATATTTGCCTGGGAGTGAGGCTGTGATCAGCAGGTTTGCCAGGCTGAAGCTTTGCAGCGCGCCAGTAGTCGAACATGCGTGTTGGCCCAAGTTTCAGAGCATAGCCACATCTCTCAGCTCTGGGGGGGGGGGGGGGGGGGGGAAGGAATATTGCCACACCAACCCCCGGGTAGGGTGACTTAGGCCCACAAA